>CM072788.1:4944184-5549957 GCA_036983795.1 Megachile lagopoda | reverse complement strand
GATTACGTACAAAACCAAAAGCAGTACGTTATTGTGTCCTATACATATTTGTAATAACTTTTCAATAAAGCATTTTTGATCCTATGATAACATTGTATCTTATTTTTAATATCGAATGTGTCCGTATATTTTCATTCTTAAGAATGGTTCAAAGAAAAGAAAGTAACAACGAGGATACAAAATACATGTTTTCCGGGAAATTCCAATGGATCACACAATCCAACGATGGGTCTTACAGTTCAACAATGGTCCAAGATGCTCTTGGAAAAGGGGGTGCATGTGAAGGTCATGGAAGGGGCTTGTACAAGGGTGGGAGAATGCGAACATACAAAAGGGAGTGTTTTGGCTAAAAGGACACAGTCCAGCACAGGTAAACACAACCCAAGATAGTGAAACAGTTTTAACTGAGAGCTGGAGTAGACGCTTGAAAAGAAGTGAAGAAAATAAACGTAAGTTTAAATTTTTCATTAGAACCAATTTTAGTTGCATTTTGTTGCACGACGTTGTATAGATTAATTCCAAGGTCAGAGACGAGCTTAAAATTAACGGCTACTTTATATTTATTGTTTTCTTAAATCTAGTTTAGCCTGAAGTTGCTGTAATAGCTGGTTTTAGCTATTATGGAAGGTCGCTATGTAAGGGTTTTATAAAGTACAGTCTTATTTTGTTCATCACCGGTAATTCATCCGAAAAATTATTATTAGAAAAGGAATACAGTCAAATGTAATTCTTATAATTACAAGAGAGTCGGAGAAATTGAGGGAAAGTTGTTCGAATCATTTACTTGAACTTTTAGTTGTACAGATGGCGCTATACTTGCGGAAGAGGTTGCTAAATTAATAGCTTATTTATATTCATTCTTTCTTTTTTAATTTTTAGTTTAGTTTTAGTTTGAATTTACTTACAATTAGATTTGGAGATTATGGAAGAATGCAAGGTTATGTACAATTTTATGAATTATAAAATTTTATTATAATTAATTCAAATTTTTCCAAATTCAAGAATTGTTTTGGTATGATATTTTATTATACAGTTTGACATGTTATGTTGATACGTAAAATTATTCTTAATTACTAGACTTCAATTTAATTTTAGACGATTGAAAATGGCGATATGTAGCTTCTTTTTTATGTAGTTAAATTATTCATGAACCATAATTTTTCATTTGTAATAGAAAAATACTACAATTTTGAAAACAAAGAAGTTGTGCACATTTTAGACCTCTTCTTGATTTCCCCGCCATTTTGTAGTTGATTCGATGACTCACGATCTAGTTCTTAACATTTTGAGTACCGCTTTAAATTCACAAAAAAACTCTTTCAATTTGTAATTTTATTTTCTGTAAATCTAGTAAACAGTTTTAGTGATATTTAGCTCTGAAAATATTACACTTTTTATGTATTTAACATTACTTTTGTTAGAGAAATTTTAACAAAATTATTTATAATATCTAATATAAAATGGTTTACGTGAGTATGCGAAATATATTGTACATATTTCATAATAAATAAAAAGTCAGTGATATATTCACGTTTTATATGTATGTATGTAAAAATTCATGTGTCACGGATGATTGCAATTTTCTATTCTAAAATATTCCTAAATTAGAATTCCAAGATTAAAATTTTTGTCATACATTGATAACAAGAGTTGAATATAGCAATCAACTGAAAAAATGAACGTTGCAAAATATGAATGTAGTAAGTGGGCATAGTATAGTAATTTTGAAGCAGCAAACGAAGCAGAGAACAAAAAACAAATTAAATTAGAGACAGTGTTATGAATTTAATGAGTAAGCATATGTACATTGTATCCAAGTTTAATTATTTCAATTTTTTTTAATATTTATGCCTATTCTATTTTTTCCACATCAATAAATGTTGATATTCAAAATGAATAAACAATGGATCAATTTGTTACAGGGTACTGATACGTTTAAATACTTCAAACGCAGAAGAAACAGTAAAAACTCAAAATGGTTCCAATATCAGCAGACGAATCGGCTAAACACAATTTCCGCGGCAGCCGGAAACGGCCATATACGGAGGATTCCGAAGAAGAGGAGCCATACGTGGTGGAGTACTTAGCGGACCAACCACGTGACCGATTTATGCTTGCTGCAGAACGCCTTGCGGGCGTACTACGAGAACTGGACAAGCACACACGAACTAAACTTATGATCGAAATAGTCAGAATCCTGAATTATCGAGAAATGCTGGCGAATGCAGAAAGAACTGAAAATACAAAACATCCAAGACTTTCCGATTAGTTGTTAAAGTTAACTTTTAACATGACTTTCTGATCAGTTGTTCTTCCCTGATTAGTTGTTGCATATTTCATAAACTTGTTTATCTGTGTTACGTAAAATCGACTGTTGCATAAATGTTATTCGTATTAAATAAATATTTTATGTATACGGTTGCAGTAAATAAAAAAGATATACGTATATTTTAGAAGATATATTCATGATTTTTTGATACATTTCTTTCTTCTATGTATTGTAAATATTATCGGATGAGAAATAACAACGAAAAGTTTAACCCTTTGTACTCGAGACGTAACTCTCAGACGTCATTCGATTTGATACAATAATTAGAAATAAGCATTTTTTAACTAATTCTATAATATTACACATAGTGAAACAGACAATAGTGAAAAACAGAAGTAAAGAAATAACCTCAAAAGAATTCATTTAACTTTTTAACTTGTAAGTTTTAAAGTTTGCAAACAAATACCTTCGAGTGCAAAGGGTGAAATATCTCGAAACAGAGAATCTACATTTCATGATACATTTAGAAATATTTGTTATTAAAGAAAACATGTCTTGTTTACGAGCAATGGGTCGTGGAGGGACCCTCACGATTACCGATCAGGTCAACGGAGATTGTAAAGCTTCGTCCCACGAAATCTGCAATGAGTTTCAACTCGTTAGAATGGTGGACATAATTTTTAAGATTTGAATGTGGTGTGGTAATTGACTAATTTGGTAGAAGGGTTATGAGCAATTGGTTGACCTTTACACCGATCAGATCGACGAAGGTTGTAAGGTTTCGCCCCACAAATCCAATACGTATACTATGTATACTATGTATGTATATGTATACTCGTGTCTTGAAGACGAAGGTCGTGATAGATGTCTATCACGCGAATCTCTAATTGTAAGACGTAATCTCGTCTGTGTGAAATTGGCGAGTTCACGAGAGGTCCGTATCAAAAATGACCCAAAAAGATTAAGAGTTACCCAAAAAGATGAGACCCCGCAGGGGTCGACGCAGACATCAAAAGAGGGCCAATCGGGTCCGTTCTTAATTTGGCAAAACAAGTTCGCGAGACCTTTTCCCCTCGCTCTAAGTGTTGATGATATATGTAGGTGACCTAAGCACTTGAGTGATTTGGATCCTTTCATGGGTCTTGAGGCATACTGCACGAGCGTGGTTGCTAAGTGCTTGAGCACGAGTGCGTTTGTCAGCCGGATGAACGTGGGTTTTGTAGGCTCGTACGCCACAGGAGGTTTAGGACCTAGGAAGGAAACCTCTTGGAGGAAGAATATATTGATCTTCGATGGCATTCTGGCTTTCAGCAAGATTGCTGGCCATAGTTAACTTCTTGCACTCTGGTTTATTTATCAGGTGCGTCAGAACTAATCACAGCTACAATTAAAAGAGATAAAGAAAGTTCAAATGTTATGTCAATTTGGTATCGTGCAATCGTTGACTATGCTCATTATAATTGGACTTGAACTCCGAATTGAAGCGTATTAAAAATTCGAATAAAATTAACAGCCGAAGTACGAGTGCGTCGCGAGTCAGATTCGTCAAAATAGTGCAAGGAGAACTTGAGATATTCTTAAAAGATCGTAAACATTTAATGTCACGCGATGCATAGTTTTTGTGACTCTCCAGGTTTTCCGAGAGGGTTGTTTCTTTTCTAAAGCGTTTTAACTTGTAAAGTTTTCCTTGAATGACATTTCTGCTGTATTGTAAATAACCATTTCATATAGCTTGAGAAAATTCTTACTTGCGCGTAAACATGATTTAGGTCCCAACTGAGTGCTCATAAATACTGAGTCAATATTGTGTCGAGTTACAAGAATGTAACTAGGAACACTACTCAGGAAAAAATGAATCTGACATCGTCAAAACCCTTAACTTCGATAATGATTCATCATTAAAAAATATAAGAAAAGCAGTCTATAGAATTACGTAACTAGACAGAATAATGGGTAACATGAGAAGCAACCGAGTTGAAACATGTACCTTCTTTATTGCCGTAATTATTGATGTATGCTCCTTACCCTTCCCCTCCCTTCCCTACTCAACGGTCCATTCATGATATGTTCTTTCGTGGGTGGACTATGTAAGCGTATTTATTTCTGTTCCTCATTCTTCTGCATCCCGCAGGAGTTCTCTCATAAGCATCAAGCATAATGGCGTAATAGCTGTCATTTCTGAATTGTGCCTGAAAGTGTGAAATAGGAAGTGTTCTACAGTGTTCCAGTTTTCTTTTATCGCGTCAAAACTTCCTCTATCGATCGTGTTGTTCGAATTTTTGCAAAAAATGTGTCGATTTTCAAGTACGTTGCTGTTGCTGTTGATGTTATGCGTTGGACGAGCGATTGGTCTGTACGAAACGGCACCCCATATTATCGTAATCATGGCCGATGATCTGGTAAGATTATAGCAAACTATAACTTTTATAGATAAGAAAATAATTTATAATGGTGAATCGGTAGATTGCAAATGTGCATTTATGATACAATTTACATGGTGTACTTCGTAATTTATACAGTTAAATTATACATACACGTAATTTATGGGATCCGATGTAGATTACTAGAGTTATGTTTACTTCGTAGAGCGTGATATATGATAAATTGTGGAACATCCGCAGTGCAATAATTAGGGTTGGTGGAAGGATGATTCAGAGGGTTGCTCGGAACTCAGTAAGGAGTATCTCTACTAAGGCGATTTTCTCTTCGCATTTTCTGACAGAATTATGTTGCAAAATTATGATTCTAAAGCATTATGCATGAATTGTAATAATTGAGAAAATTGCAAGACCTTTTTGCGAAGTAATGCATAGGTATCTAATTATAATTGATGCGTACGTTGCTCGAGAGGTTTGATTGTACGCTAATGAGCGCCGCAGGATTCTTCACGAACAATATTAGAAAACATCGATCGTTCGTTGTTTTTGAATTGAAATTTCTAGATTTTCGAATAGTTGAATTTAGAATTTTTTAAAATACAAATTTTTGAACTATCAATTATCTACATTTTTAATTGGGATTTTTGGAAAGAGGAATTTGATGCTTTGGAATTTGGAGATTTATAAATTTGGGAATGTAGAAATTGTGAAACTTGGTAATTTGGGGTGTTGTGGATTTGTGGATGTAGAAATATTAGAATACAAGAATTTTGGAATGTAGAAATTTATGAATTTGTGTATTTGGAAATTGTGAAATTTGAGGATTTGGGAATTTGGGGATTTTGTGATTTGGAGACTTAAAAATTTGTGGACATGGGAAATTTGGGATTTGAATATTTGAAAATTTGAGAATTTGAGAATTTGAGAACTTGAGAACTTGAGAGTTTGAAGATTTGAAGATTTGTGGATCTTGTGGATTGGAAAAATGATAGATTTGGAAATTACCGAATTAAAAATTTGTGGACTTGGGGTTTTAGGGACTCGAAAATTTGAGAATTTGATGATTTGGCGGCTTGTAGATTTGGAAATATGGAACCTTGTGGATTGGCAAAATTAAAGATTAGAAAATTTGAAATTTAATAATTTGGAAATCGGGGATTAGAATTTGGGAAATTAGGAAATTCAGGATTTAAAAATATAGGCTTTTAGAAATCTAAGAATTTCACGCTTTAGAAATTTAGGTTCATAGAAATCTAGGAATTTGAGGACTTAGAAATCTAGAAATTTAGGCTTTTAGACATCTAGTAATTCGAGGATTTAAAAATTTAGGTTAAAAATTTAGGAGTTGTGGAATTTGGAATTTACTAATTTAGGAATATTGTGGCTTAGATATCAGAAAGTTTGAAAATGTGATTTCGTAAATTTGAAATTTAAAAAATTTGTTTTTTTAGAAATTTCGAAATTTGAATATTTAGTTGGAACTTTATACATTTCGATATTTTTAAGACGATTTAAGGGTTTGAAAATTTAGAGATTTCAAAATTTGGGAATTTAGAAGTTAGAACACGGAAATTTGAAATTTTTTAGATTTACGTATTTAGTTCATTAAAAACAAATGGTGGCTCCCCTCATTAATTAGATCAAGAAACTAAATTACTTTGTAAACCTTACTCAGATTTTTAATATTTTATGTCAATAACATGATCACGTGTTTTATGTTTCTAAAAGTCTGTTTTATACTTTGCAATAAAAAAACATTGAATTAATTCGAGAAGATACCCGGTTGATTTGGAAAAAAGAAAAACAAAATGACGTCTATAAAATGAAACTACGTATTTTTGTAACACTTATGCCAGTCTACTTCGTTTAATCTGTAATAATCGTACTGCACATGAAAGTGTTTTAAATTAAAATTGGCCTTAGTTAAGATAATTATCGTAGTTTGAAAATCATCTACAATTCCTCATTGAATAAGTACACTGGCGCTTCTGACTCATCATAACTGTCAAATCATGTTTGTCTTCCTTTCCGCTGTGCTTATGCTATATTCCGTCGTATTATTTGTTACATTAATTATGGAAAATATGAATGTAGGGCACTTGTCTTTTTTTTTTTATCTAAGAAATATTAAAGTAGGTACTTTTACATTTAGACTTTGTAGTTGTAGTTGTTCAAATTGTTGTAGTCACAAGATTTTTAATTTTGAAATTTGGGGATTTGAGACTTTGAAGATTTTAGAATTTAGAAATTTGGGATTTGGGGCTTTTAGAATTTGAGAATTTTAAGATTTGGAGTGTTTAGAATTTGAGAATTTTGGGATTTTGAGATTTGGGGATTTTGGAATTTGAGAATTCGAAAATTTTGGGATTTGGAGATTTGAGAATTTTGGGATTTAGGGTTTTCAGAATTTGAGAATTTTGAGGTTTGGGGATTTTGGGATTTAGGGTTTTGAGAATTTGAGAATTTTAAGATTTGGGGATTTGGGGATTGTAGAATTTGAGAATTTTGGGATTTAGGGTTTTGAGAATTTGAGAATTTTGAGATTTGGGGATTTTGGGATTTTAGAATTTGAGAATTTTGGGATTTAGGGTTTTGAGAATTTGGGGATTTGGGGATTTTAGAATTTGAGAATTTTGGGATTTGGAGTTATCAGAATTTAAGAATTTTGAGATTTGGTGATTTTAGGATTTTAGGATTTTAGGATTTTAGAATTTGAGAATTTTGAGATTTGTGATTTTTAGAATTTGGGAATTTTGGGAATTGGGGATTTTGGGATTTTAGAATTTGAGAATTTTGGGGTTTTAGAATTTGAGAATTGTAAGATTTGGGGTTTGTAGAATTTGAGAATTTTGGGAATTGGGTTTTTTCGAACTGGAGAATGTTGAGATTTGAGGATGTTGGAATTTTAGAATTTGACAATTTTAGATTTTTAGGATTTGAGAATTGTGAGATTTGGAGATTTTTAAATTTGTAAACTTAAGAATTTGAAGATTTTAGAATTTGTGGACTTCTAAGTCCACAAATCTCTAGATTTTAGAATCTGAGAGTATTAAGACTTTGGAATTTTAGAATTTGGTTAGTCAGGGATTTGCGGTGTTTAGAATTTGAGAATTTTGAGATTTGAGGAATTTAAAATTTTGAGATTTGTAGATTTTCGGGATTTTAGGATGTTAAAATTAAAAAATTGTAGGATTTGGAATTTTAAGTAGTTGTGGAATTTGAGTTGTTTTTGCGTGATGACATGACATACATAGAATTGAACTCGAATTTATATGTATACAATATAAGATTGAGAAGATTTGTTGCATTGAGAAAATAAGATTGATTAATGATGTCTTGTAGGGATGGAATGACGTCGGTTTTCATGGATCAAATCAGATACCAACACCTAATATCGATGCTCTTGGGTATAATGGTATTATACTGAATCGACACTATGTTCTACCGTCTAGTACACCTACTAGGTCAGCTTTCTTAACTGGACTTTATCCAATACGAATTGGTACGTATATTAGTAAATGGCTGTTCCTACCTTCAACCATTTTTATTATGGTCGCTTTTGTTGAAGTTTCCGGTAGAAAGTTGTAGACATGGAAATACATTGAAATTTAGAAACTTAGAAATCTGGGGATTTGGAGATTTAGAAATATGGCAATTTGGAAAATTGCAGAATTTAGGAATTTAAGAATGTTAAAAATTTGTAAATTTTGAAGTATGAGATTTTAAAAATATAGAAGTTGAAAGAACAAATATTTGAAAATTTGAATATTTTGAAACTTGGTAGTTTGAGTATTTAGAAATTTAGAAATTTGAGAATTTAGAAATGTGGAAGTATAATAATTTTGAAATTTTGAAATTTTAGAATTTAGGAGTTTGGTAATTTGATAATTTAGAAATTTGGAAATTTGAGAATTTAGAAATGTGGAAGTTTAATAATTTACAAATTTGGAAATTTTAGAATTTAAGAGATTGGTGATTTGATAATTTAGAAATTTGGAGATTTGAGAATTTAGAAAGACTATTTGAATGCTCAAATATTTAGAGCATCGGGTATTTAAAGATTTAACGATTCACTTTAGAAATCTAAAACTGAAAAAATTTCTCAGTTAACAAATTTCCAAATTTTTTAATTGCCAATTTGATGTATCTGTTCTAAAGAAAGTCTCTTATGTCATCTCGAGACTTCTTACGAGATGCACATATTGAATTCGTTAAAGAAAATGAATGATATTGTCATTACGTTATTTGGCACCTTAAATGAAATATTTATAGCTAAATAATTTATATTTTATAAAAGTAAAGGTTCAAAATGATAATTGATTTATTTAGGAATGCAAGGCGATGGAATACGTGGTGGAGAACCACGTGGTCTTCCATTGGATATAAAAATATTACCAGAACATTTGCGAGATTTAGGTTATACGACGAAATTAATTGGAAAATGGCATATGGGATATCACACACCTCAGTATACGCCATTACACAGAGGATTTGATTTTTTTCTAGGATTTTACAACAGCCACATTTCATACTACGATTACTACTATTTAAATCAGGTGAGATTTAACTTTAATACGATTTTAAGTCAAATTAATTATAGGAAGTGATGTGGTCTGATAATTTGAATAATTAAATACTGGGAAGACTAAAAACTAGGATCTATAATAAAAAATATATATTTTGTAAAAAATTTCTTATAATCTTTCTTATAATAATCTTACAAAAATTAAGCATAATAATACTTGTATTAGTAAATTCTAGTAAAGTAATGGTATTGAGCAGAGTAACAACAAAATGGCGCTGCCTTTTATCGTAAAATGGCAGCCGCGACATTGGTTATTTATAATTTGTAAATTACATGGCATTCAAATTATTAAATAGAATATTGATATTATTAATATTATTTTGTAAGAAAATATTCATTTTATATGTACTTGTAGTAACAATATTTAATATGTACTTGTAATAATAATTTTTCATACCCAGAATTGTCCAGTTAAAACCATTTAAATATCCTTTTCAATGTTAATATTACAACAGGTGTTCTATACGCTATTTAAATGGTATAAAACAATTGATATGTTGCAAAAGTAATTTGTCCTTTAAGATCATTTTTTCAGAGTTTTTAAGATGTTTACTTGCACACAACAGTATACTGTTTTGACATAACCTTAAAATCAACTTGATATCCAAAAATTTTAATTTCACCTTAAATTTATACGTATATAAGTTTATGTAAATATTATATAAACTACCTTATGTATGAATAATATTATATATGTACACAGCTTATGTAGATATTATGTATAGTACGTTATGTATAATATTATATAAACAGTTATGTAAACAGTCCTCACAGATATTATGTAAGCAGCACATATAGATATTATGTAAATAATTTATGTAAATATGATACATTACGTTCTACCTATTAGTTCTACATAAATTGCAAAATGGGAAGAGTAATCTAAATTGCAAAATAAAATGAACAATATAAATTTCGAAAACAAAGTCGTCACGTAATACAAAGTTGAAAATAGCTTGAATAGGTCTTCGATTAATGGCGATCATAATTAAGACTCCTCTGTATTTATGTTCGTAGAATATGAGTGGATACGATTTGCATCGTGGTGATGATCCAGCTTACGGGATCAATCGCGAATATGCGACCGATTTGTTCACCAAAGAGGCAGTGAGAATAATCGAAACTCACGAACTCCCTAGACCACTGTATCTCCAAATAGCGCATCTAGCAGTTCATGCTCCTTTGGAACAACCTAAAGATGAGACCAATGATGGAAGGTTTCCATACATTCGTGAACCGAATCGTCGCAAATATGCCAGTACGTAAATAAAGAAATTATTTAATCTCCAAGGATATTTACGCATGCAGTGGGTCCAAAAAGTAGCATTACAGTTACTCTATAATAGTACAGTATTTTTGCAGTAACTTTTTACAAACAAACGATACATACCCAAAACCTGCTTTTGTTATTATCAATGAACAGATATAATGTGTATACATTATGTATTGCAGGGAAATGATGAAAATAGGCATTTGATCAAATCTCTAAGATGTATGATCCTGAAGAAAGTGATTTGATCTTTGGTTAGAATTTGAATTTTTTTTACATCTGAACTCATTCTTTTGCGGTAGGTACTTGAAAATCAGACTCTGACCGAATTTAATCAAATCACTTACTTTCTTCAGGGAAATCACCCCACAGAGTTGTTATTTTAACATCTTCCGCGAATTGATCACATACCTTGGGGATTTGATCAAATCCCTATACTTATCATTTCCTTGTGACATGTACATTATCTCGTTTTATAATGAACACTAAGTTTTCTAATAATAATAGTTGCCTCCACTGTTTTCTATCCGCCATTACTCTATTTGACGATTAATAAGTTATTATAGTTATTAACACAGTTAATATATTATTTATATTAACAGTTATATTTATTAACATTATCATTGTTATAATTATCAGCATAATTGTTGTTAAAAATCTTCAAAATCTACTACTTCGCATCCCTAAATTATTAAATTCCCAAATGCACAAATCCTCAAATCCCAAAACCCCAAATTTTCAAATCTCCAAAATCCCAAATCCTCAAATCTCCAAATCTCCAAATCTTCAAAATTCCAAATTCACAAATTCCCAAATCTTCAAAATCTACAACTTCACATCTTTAAATTATTAAATTCCCAAGTCCACAAATCCTCAAATCCCAAATCTTCAAATCTCCAAAATCCCAAATCCTCAAATCTCCTAATCTCCAAATCTCCAAATTCCCAAATCTTCAAAATCCACAACTTCACATCCCTAAATTATTAAATCTTCAAATTCTCAAATCCCCAAATTCCCAAATCTGCAAATTCTTAAATCCCCAAATTTACAAAGTGTCAAATTCCCAAATCTACAAAATCTACAACTTTACATCCTTAAATTATTAAATCCCCAAATCTCCAAATTCTCAAATTCCCAAATCCCCAAATCTCCAAATTCTCAAATTCTCCGGTCTTCAAAATCTGCAACTTCAAAATTCCTAATTCCCCAATTTCCAAACTCCAAAGTCCCCAAATCCCCAAATCTCCAAATCTTCAAATTACCAAATCCCCAAAATCTACAACTTCAAATTCCACCATTATAAAATCCCCAAATCTCCAAATTTCTTCCGTGAATTGATACCTTTCATTGTTATAATTATCAGCATAATCGTTGTTAACATAATTAAAGATAAAGTGAAATTATTTTGTTTCCTTTTGTATTAGGAATGGTGTCAAGATTAGACGATTCAGTTGGACGTATTGTTCACGCATTGGGCGAAAAAGGGATGTTGAGGGATTCTCTGATCTTATTTCTCACCGACAATGGAGCTGCATCTGTTGGTAGATACAGAAATTGGGGTTCAAACTATCCCCTGAGAGGGGTAAGGTTACATCATATTTCATATTTAATTACATTACGTTCTAAAATCGATACCCTTACTTATTTAGAAGTAAACACACTCATTATATGAAACATTTATTCGTGCATTTAATTTTATATCTATAAATTATTTGAAACAAATGAAACTTATTAATATACAGTGGTGTACCATAACTTTTAACATTCCGAAATTAGATAAACTTCTGATATTTATTATAGTATTTGTTATTCGTTTATTTATTTATTCGTTTGTTTGTATATGGTACATTGTTTTTCGTTTCAGACAAAATACACCTTATACGAAGGAGGTGTGAGAAGTGTCGCAGCACTATGGTCACCAAGACTACAAAAAGTAGCTCGCGTTTCTAATCAATTAATACACATAACTGATTGGTTGCCGACACTTTACTCGGCAGCTGGAGGAGATTTAAAGGATTTAGGACAGATCGATGGTATTGATTTGTGGCGGGTACTTAGCGAAGGATACGGACGTGGCAGAGACAAACTTTTGTTAAATATCGACGAAATTAAGAAAACTGAAGGAGCAATATACAGCAGATTTAAATTATTACGAGGTAGCTAATCACTTCGACTTTTTGAAATTTTTCATCTTCAAGATTTGGGATTTTGGGGACGTGAAATTTGGCAATTCGGAAATTTGGAGTTTGGGGCCTGGAGATTGGGGAATTTAAGGATTTGAAAATTTGGGGAATTTAAGGATTTAAAAATTTGGGGATTTGAAATTTGGGAATTTGGGAATTTAAAGATTGGGGAATATAAGGGTTTGAAAATTTGGGGTTTTGGGGATTTGAAATTTGGGAATTTAGAAATTAGAGACTGTCGAATTTAAGGATTTGAAAATTTGAAAATTTAGGCTTTTGGAGTTTGAAATTCGAAAATTTGGAGATTGGGGAATTTAAAGATTTACAGATTTGGGGATGTGGGGGTTTGAAATTTGGTATTTCAGAAATTTGGAAATTGGGGAATTTAAGGATTTGAAAATTGAAAAATTTGAGATTTTAGGGTTTGAAATTTGCAAATTCGGAAATTGGAGATTGGGGAATTTAAGGATTTGAAAATTTGGGAAGTTGGCATGTTGGAGATTGTTGGATTAAAAACAATGGTATTGGAGATTAATTGCTGAAATGCATTTTTCAAGGATCTGTCGGCAATGGTTATTACGACGGCTTCTACGGAGATTCTGGAAGGACATTAGAGACACCACCGTATACAGATGTCGTGTTAAAAAGTTCTGTTTCTCAAAGTATCACCTATCATTTGGGTGGGCCCGTGACACAACCGAGTACAATGATACAGCTACGACGAGATGCAACGGTTCAGTGTCGTCCGAATATGACATACTACAGCAGACATACGTTCACCACGTGCAATGTCACAGAGTGTTTGTTCGATATCGTAAACGACCCATGTGAAACAAAAAATGTCGCTGATGCATATCCCAGAGTAAGTAATACGAAAACAGTCCTTGGCCATTGAATTGGGACCACTATAAATTTTCAACATTTTTCACGTTCTTAAAATTAAGGGGCCTGTACAAATGATATAATTTATTAGCTACTAATATGGTACTACTACTGTACATAACATTAACACATGTTAATATCTTGTATTTCCTTTGCTTTGGTCACATGCTCTGTATACATCATATGCTTTATATCTTCATTATTTTTCCGAATATCTGTAATTCTTTTCAACTCGGATAATGTTGGAGAGTTGTAAACTAGTCTTTTGAGTAGGCAGACATTTTCTATGGCATTCTAATTTCACCTGACTCGCTATCGATACTCGAGTCTAACGTAAACGCATGGCCCTTAATCACTCATCACACAATTTATTATCACGATAGTAAATTGCTATATATATATCGTTATCAACGTATTTAGCAATAATTTTGCATGACCCAAGATTTTCCATATATAACATAATTATAGCTGTAAAAGTGAAATTTTATGTGGTCCTAATTCGATGGTCAGGGACTGTATAACACATGATGCATTTTCATCAGACGGCACATTTCTGGGGGTGGTAAAATTGGTGCAACTATGCGATATTCAAATGTAATGAATCATGAAACAAAAGATATAATATAGATATACATTTATTATTTACTTCTTCTCTGTTGAAATCAGTCGTTAGGATGTCGTTGATCAAGTTTTCTGCAATTTGGAGATTTGGTGGTATTGGAAATATTTTGGAATTTGGAAATTAAGTGTATTTTCAAATTTTGAGAATTTGGAAGTTAAGTGCATTTAGGAATTTTTAGAATTTTTATAAATATGGGATTTGAGAATTTAAGTATTTGGAAATTTGGTAGTCTACAATTTGAGAATTTAAGTATTTGGAAATTTAGAAATTTAAAAATCTGGAAATTTGGAGATTTGGGAATTTGTAGTACTTTCAGAATTGGAACATGGTAATTTGAATATCTAACAATTTTGAAAATTTGAGAGGAATTTAGAAATTTAGAAGCTTAGAAATTTGGGAATTTGTGAATATTTGAAATTCAAAGATTGCAAAATTCGAATATTTGAGAATTTTTTAATTAGAATTTTCGGTATTTTTGCAATTTGAGAACTACAAAATTTGGAATTTCAGGTATTTGTAAATCCCGAAATTTGAGAATTTTAAGTACTTTGTGAACTTGAGCATTTGGTAATTTGGAAACCTAATGATTTAAAAAATTTACAGAGAATTTAAAAATACGAAAATTTAGAGATTTCAAGGTCTTGCTATTAGAAAATCCCAGAATTTCACAATTAGATGTTTGAATTCACTTGAAAACTTGAAATTGGTGAACTGAAAAATTCAAATATTCGACAGTGCGAAACTTTGAGAATTTCGAAAAGTTTACAATACAAACAAACATAAAACAAAGTACGTAAGTGGCCAGGGACTGTATAAAAACAGGCAGCAGCAGAGAAATTCTCTGTAGAATGAAAGTTCTTTGTATTTTACAAAAAGTTTATTATAGATGTACAGTTTATTATCTTGGTTTCCATTTGACAAGAAATAAATGTCTACAATTTATGAACATTTACAGATTGCGAGGGATCTAGACCTCTATTTGGAACACTATGGTCACATTTTGATGCGACAGATTCGACATCCTGTTGATTGGTTAGCTGATCCAAGGAGAAGAAACAATACATGGGGACCATGGATGAATTCCGGAGCTGCAATATATGTTCCTAACACCGCAGCAATAGTTGGCAATTTAATGTGCTGTGTCCACATTGCAATAGTTCTTGTTACAACCATAATGAATACTCTTACCTGAACGTTCGACGCTTGTAGTTGTTGAAAATATTCTTGCAAATTAGTTAATTTGTTTAAGAAAATCTATTTGTGTAAGAAATACTTGAAACGATTAGTAATTTTTAAGTAGTATTTATAGAAATAGCGTTATTAAACACTTTAACGGTATTTTAAATTTAATTTTCATTGCATTTTATTTTGCATTGTTGTTTTTATTTAATTACCTTTTATATTTTTACATCTGATGTAATACCTGATTGATATATTTGGCAAAGTTTTGTATTTTTAATGTATATTTTAAGGACCGTTTAGAACAGCGTTAGTTCAAATTGTATGAAATATATGGAGTGTTTCATATTTGAAACGTTACTGTGTGTACAATTTTTTATTCTGAAAGCTGTTTTTTGACTTCTTCTGAAATTTTTTAATTACGAAATCGCGAATCTTTTAATTTTCAAATTTCAGAGCTTACAAATACTCAGATGAGCAAATTTTCAAATTTGAATTATCGAATTTTCGAATTTTTAAGTCTATAAATTATTAAGCCTTAAATTCCTAAATTATTAACTTTTCAAATTCTAACAATTTTTAATTATGAAATTCTGAAATTCTCAAAGTCCTAACTTCTCAAAATCCCAAATTTTCAAATTTCCACATTCCTGAATTCCCAAATTTCCAAATTTCTAAATTCCCACATTTCCAAATCCCCAAATTCCCACATTTCCAAATTTCCAAATTTTTAAATTCCCAAATTTCTAAATCCCAAATTTCCAAATTCTCAAATTCCTAAATTCCCAAATTTCCATATTCCCAAACTCCCAAAATCGTAAATTCCCAATTCCTCAAATTTTCAAATTCCCAAATTCCCAAATCCCTAAATCTCCAACTTACCAAATCTGAAATTCACAAATCATCAAGTTCCCAAATCACAAAATCCGTACTTTCACTAATTTGCAAATCTTCAAATCCCAAATTAGCAAATTAAAAAATGACCAAATTAGCAAATCTAAAATTTCTGAAATCCAAGTTCCCTAACTTTCTAAATCCTCAAATAAAAATTATCTGCTGACTTAGAACAAGTCTTTTACCGAATAATACAAGTATTAATTGCAAATTTATTTCTCGCAATGAATGTAAAAATATTACTGGTCAGACACCGGCTTATCTAATAAATTATAGCGATAAATGTAATTAACGAGCCGATAATTGAAATGAGTTCATATTTACATGATAATTACCAATTTGTTTCACAACAGAAAGTACAAATTGACCCAAATCATAAATGTAACATAAAAAAGATAATATTGCTGATTAATATAATAAAGAAAAATTCCGTCATAAATATTCACTGTAATTTACATTTAATTTGAATTATCATCGTTAAAAAAGGAACTGTAGTTTGTTATAAGTTGTGGCGCGAAAATATACAATTTTGAACTGAAGAATTAAACGTTGATGAAAGTACAAGAAAAACTTTCTCACAGCGGATGAACCTCTTCTTTTTACCGTTATTATATTGAGATTATGCAGATGAAACGTTCTCATAATGGATATCAGTTTAATTTGAAATTAATTTTGTGCGGTATCGGAATAATCAATCTGCGATCTTATGCATGCGCGATAGGGTGGTCCTTATTCTTCGATTTTCGATTTTCCTACCGACATTACAACACTTGCTGAGAAAATAATCCTTATAAAATTTCACGGTGATAAAGAGAACCTCTGTCGGGTTTCATTATAATTTCCAACAATTTTTCAATTTTTTAATTTTCAACAATTTTTCAATTTTTCAATTTTCAAACATTTTATGAGAAAAACTTTTCACATATTTAAAACATTTTTTTTTTAATGATTTCGCAATATTTACGAACAGAGTTTTGTTTCATTTATTTTAAGTCATATGAAACCAACAGTTGTCAAATATTTACTGCATAATTTTTGGGGTGTCTATTCAAAAAATTAAAGTATGAAGTTAGTATATTTAACCTAACACAAAATATTTAACATACACCTAATTTTATGTAAAAATAACGTTCTCAGTAAAAAATATCTTGAGGTTTTATATTTAATATCAATATTGTATTTAATATAAATATTTTTTTTTGTTAAAAATATTTAAAACATTTTAATGTTCAAAATACTTAAATAAACTGTAATATGGTATTTTCACTATCAAAAATATGTAATATTTTCAATGAATAATAATAAAATTTAATATTAATATGATATTTTTTATATATTTATATCTTAGATGAATTTTTACTTATTTTAACATAATTATGTAATTATAAATTAATAAAAAGCTTCCTCAGTCATGTATAGTATTTGTATTTTTTAATTTTTGGAGGAGGTATAATTCTGTGAATCAATAAAAATAATTTTAGTAGATCGATTTTTTAAGTTGTACAGTTTACATAATATTTCCAGAAGACTTGAAACAAATTTACAAAATATTGTAAAAACAAATATTATTACAAAAAGTATTTAGTAATAATTGTTTTAAACAACAAGCTATAATCTTGAAAATTATTTTCTGAATAAATTATTGTAAATATGTGAAAATAACGTAAAATATCTAGAGTGATAACTCTTTCCTAGATACTCAGAGACAAAATCAAATTTTTCCTGCTTAAAACTTTCTTGACTCGTTTAAATGCAAATTGTTGTTTGTTTACGTGCAGTGATAAGCACAAACTGACATAATGACATCCTAGAATGGATACTAAAAGTGCGTTGAACAATAGCAACATTTATCACTGAAAAACAGGAGTAACCGGTTTCACCCGCCTACCCAGTTTTACCCTGCTTTTCCCTAATGTAGGTAATACTTTATGCGAGAAATTACATCTAAATATATTTAATATAGTACCTGATATTCCCATTGAATTAACAGGTAACATTTGTAACTAATAATGGATAATACTTATACACTGCAAAGGTAAAGCTCACGTATTATAGATCCTTTTATGGATAAAAATTTCAGTTTGTTTTTAATATCGTTAAATGCAGATTTATTATCATTTACAGGTTTAATATCATTTAATACAGATTCATTATAATTTGTGGACTTAATATCACTTATTTTCACTGGCATATAATACAGATGAGTAATTTTACCACAAATTACTAATTCTGAAATAAATTATAGCCTTCATATTTATAAGTTTTTAATATGAAAACTTCTTTAAATGTGCAAGTAAAGAATTAACAAATTTAAACATTTTTTACATCACTTTTAATACTCAAATTTAAAAATTTTCAAATACAGTGTAGTCATTCAGAAATTTAAAAATATAGTAATGTAGAAGTATAAAAATGTGGACATGTAGAAATGTAGATATGTAGAAATGTAGAAATGCAGAAGTATAGAAATGTAGAAATGTGGAACTGTAGATATGTAGAAGCGTGGAAACGTAGAAACATAGAACTGCAGACACGTAGAACTGTAGAAACGTGGAACTGTAAAACATAAAACTGTAGAAACGTAAACTTGTAGAAACGTAGATTTGTAGCAACGTTGAACTGTAGGAACATAAAAATGTAGAAATGTAAACTTGTAACAACGTTGAACTGTAGAAACCTAAAACTGTAGGGACGTAACCTTGTAGAAACATAGATCTGTAGCAACGTTGAACTGTAGAAACATAGAACTATAGAAGCGTAGAATTTTAGAAACGTAGAATTGTAGAATTGTAGAACTGTAGAAAGGTCCAGCTGCAGAAACGTAGAATTGTAGAAACATGGAGGCGTAGAAGCGTAGAATTGTAGAAACGTAGAATTGTAGAATTGTAGAACTGTAGAAAGGTTGAGTTGCAGAAACGTAGATTTGTGGAAACATGGAAACGTAGAAGCGTAGAATTGTAGAAACGTAGAATTATAGGAGCGTAGAACTGTAGAAACGTAAAAATATCGAAACGTAGAATTGTAGGAACGTAGAATTACAGAAATGTAGAACTGTAGAGACGTAGAAATATCGAAGCGCAGAAATTGAAGAAAGTAGAAGCTTTGAAACGTAGAAATTTTGAAACGTAGAAATTTAAAAAGGTAGAAACTTTGAAACGTAGAAATGTATAAATTTAGAACTGTAGAAATTCAAAAGTGTGAAAATTTAAAAGCGCAGAAGGATAGAAGTCCAGAAATTGAGAAACTCAAAATGTTCATACATTAAAAACGAGGAACTGAAAACGTCATTGTGAAATCAGGAAATAGGATGTATATCGTGTACCGTCAGGTTATTTATTAAAAAGAATATTGCTAATAATTGAACGGATATTTTCATGCTTTACGGTTATAGCGCGTAAATTGACGCAGTGGTATACAAAATGGAGAAAGGACGGGTTAAAAGCCGTTTATTCGAGAAGGATTGCAAAGGACGGCGGCTTCTTTCGTTCCAGATTATTTCTTGCCATTATTCGTCGAAGACATCTACCATAAAAAGAGGACAAACAGATACGGCGACAGCTGCTTGGCTATTAAAAGCGACTTAAACCTCAAACCCTCTGCGCGATCGCAAAAGTTACCCCTCATTTCACAGGCTTCTTCTACGTCTACCCCCTTCGTGATTACGTACAAAGTCAACGTGTGCACACAGCTGACTTTTTCCTAATATTTATTACATACAAACTGCTAAATGAACCGTGATGCCAATCCCCCTATTAGACTAGAAGAAAAGAAGGATTAGACTTTAAAAAATGCCTCAGATCTTTTTCTTACGGTTTTGCGATCTTTTGAGGCTATTCTTAATAGTTTCTACGAAAACAATTTTCATTTGAAATTTAAGTTATTTGGAATTGTAATAAATACTTTAGCGATAGTAGAAGTTATGACAAAGAAATATGTTATGCTATTCATCATTTGTTTGTGATTTTGATAATAATGGAAGTACTACGCAGACGCTTTTCTGTGGTAGCAGGTTTTCAAATATTGTAATCAATAAATTCTAAGATTTTATTTTAAAAATATGAAGCTCTGGGTTTTTCAATTTCCTATATTCCATATTTCGAAATTTTCTAGTCCTGAAATTAACAAATATACAAATTCCCAAGTTCTACAATTTCTAACTTCCTTAATACTTCTACTTTCAAATTGCTTACTTCTACGAACATCCAAATTTCAAAATTCTATGATTTCCAGATCCTCGATTTCCAAACTTCTAAGTTCGCAAATTCTAAAATATTTAAATTCCCAAACTTACAAATCTTCGAATGACCAAATCCCTAAATCCCAAAATTGCAAAATTTTCAGATTCTACAACTTTTTATCCCCCAACTTACAAATTTGTACATTTCCAAATGACCAAATGTACAAATTCCCAAATTCCTTAGTTCCCAAATTACCAAATTACCAAATTCTCAATTTCCGAAATTCATAAATTCTGTAATTTCTAAATCCCCAAATTTCCCAATCTTCAAATCCTCAAATCCCCAAATCCCCAAATCTCTAAATCTCTAAATCTCCAAATCTCCAAATTCCCTTTCCAAATCTTTAAAATTTACTACTTCATGTCCCTAAATTATTAAATCCCCAAATCCTCAAATCTCCAAAACCCAAAATCCTCAAATCGCCAAAACTCCAAATTCTCAAATCCCCAAATCCCCAAATCTCCAAATCCCCAAATCTCCAAATCCCCAAATCCCCAAATCTGCAAATTCTCAAATTCCCAGGTCCCCAAATTCTGCAACTTGAAAATTCCTAATTTCCCAATTTCCAAACTGTAAAGTCCCTAAATCCCCAAATCTTCAAATTATCAAATTTCCAAAATCTACAACTTCAAATCCCCAAAATCTACAGTTTCAAATTCCAACATTATCAAAACTCCAAATCTTCAAATTATCAAATCCCCAAAATCTACAACTTCAAATCCTTAAATCTCCAAATGACCAAACCCCAAATTCTCAAATTTTCAATTCTTCAAACTCCCCACTCAAAAACTCGACCTACAATTACAGGACGACCCTTACCGTAATAAGTTATTACGTTCATAAACTTTCCTTAATGTGTCATTACTTAATATGCCTTTAAATTCAGATCTCATTGCAGCTATTACATAATGCTAATAATTTACGTAATATGAGATAAAAGCAAACAAGTTTTCACATTCTACACTCTGTACTCGCAAAACTGTTTTCATCGAATTAGTGACAATTACAAATGGCAGATGAAAGTGATACCGAACACCATCACGTTTAAATGACTTTCAGTTAGAAGAATTAGAAATGGCGGTTCATTCTATCTCATTTACTTTCAATGTCTTATTCTCTTCTACAACGTAGTCAGAGACGAGCAAAATGGTGAAACATGAGCTAAGCACTTCCTTGAACATCTACTTGCTCAGATAATAGTCGTGATTAGGTTCCGGTCAGCGGTCACCAAGTAATCACTATTGTATCGTCTATTTATTAGTCAAAGTTTTACATTTTTTTACATATTATCTTGAAAATAAATTATTACTAATTTCTAGACTGCATTTTAACCGAACACGAGCAAAATATTATTTGAAATAAACAAAAAAAATTGCAGATATTAAATTTGTATACTAAACAATTTTTTGCACGTAAAAAAATACTTTAACAATCTAAATTTATATACGAAATTACTTTTCATTATTTATGACAATGCTTTTACACTTTATAGCTCTTTTATGGATACAACAAATAAAAATTCTTTCACAAACTAAATTGGTGTACAAAATTACTTTTTTAAATTTATAATAACGTTTTCATCTCTTTTTGTATCCTTTTTAGATCCACGTTTATTTCAATATATTCTTACACCGCATACAAACAATTAGAACATGAATAAATGTTCTACGATAATTATTCTGATGGATACTAAAGAGAGGCTATAAACTTGTCTGCAAAGTTCAAAAATAAAATTAATTTTCCGACTTTTTGAAGGCGTACGGTCTTAGAAGGGAAGTTAGGTTATGTCAAACGACTCCGTCTTCGACACAGAAGTGAAACAAATATTCATTTTATTACTTATGTTCATAATTTTTCGAGTGTATAAATTTAAAAATATACATTCTTTCAATTACATTTTATTGCATTACTTCAGTATATTAGTATATTCAGAATACTAATCTACTGTCACAAGACTTGAAATATTAAAATATTTGTTTAACATCCGAAATTTGTAATTACATATTTCTTTGTATGAAATAAGTATTCATTTCACTATGCATACAATAAAATATTTGAACATTATTTTCGACAAACAGTATATTTCTGAACTCAAACGTGCAAATTGTTTTTCAATCTCAAAGCTTTAAAAGTGTAGACAAATGAAACTTGAGACTTGACAGTTCTTCAGCTTTCAAAATTCAATGAATCTTGCAGAGTCCCAAAAATGTTAAGAGTCGCGATCAAAATTTTAGGAGTTTCAAGACTTTCTAGGTCTCCGAATAAAATTCGAAGTTTAAGAATTATTGAAAAACTTGTACGATAAGGTTTTGAATATCCATCATTACGTGATATGTTACCGTAAAAGCGAGGGTGTAATAAATAAATAAGGCTTCGTAAACAGAGGGTGTATCCAATCTAAACTTAACGACGTAATGAAGGTCCGACAGAGGTTTATTTATCGCAGATAGGAGATTACCAAGATGCGAAATTAGAAGATGAAGAGAAAGATGTTCCTTCGTTATTTCGGCATCAACTTGTTTCAATTTTCAACGCGAACGATCACGCGAGGAACAGATTACCTTCATTATTATTATTTTCAGGATTATTCTCTTAGCAAGATCCTTGAAATAACACTCATTGCTAACAACAGTTTTAAAATTATTTTCATCATCAAAAATTTATAGATCACTCACATTGTCAGTACGATTCTTTACATTACTTTGTCTCCAACATTTTTGAGGTTAGGTATGTAATTATTTGGGAATTTTAAATAATTATTTAGAGAAAACATACGTACTCTCTAAATTACACATATGTATCCTCAAAAATGTAGCTAACAATGAAAGTAATGTAATCTTACAATGTGAGTAATCTATAAAATATTGACGATGAAAGTAATCTTAAATAATTATTTGGGGACTCTGAATAATTATGTTGAGTTTCAAACGCATAATTTGAACTTTTAGATTAAAAATATTCTAACATTTATACTCAAGTAACTGGTTCATATATTATAACTCATATTCGAGTGAAAAATAAGATCACACTCGGCCATATTGTTTACAGAAGTTTATTACTAGTTGGTTGCAATGTTTGGATGAAACGCTGTAAATTAAAGTTTCTTCTCTTTACAGATTTTACACCAATGCCATTTAATTTAGGAACCTTTATTTATTTAATTTAGGGACCTTTCGTCAATGTTAAATTTGAAGCCCCAGTGTCTTCATCAATGTCTTCAGTGCACCAGTTATTTATTAAAGTATTAAATTAAAAAGTGTGTAAGCAATCTTTGAGGTAAGGCACGAAGTAAATGATCCATAGAGAATGAATCAACTTCTTAGACCTTTCGAGATACTTTCGATGATATTCGTAATGGTGACTCCGGGTTCTGGAATATTATACTACTCCGCTTTCTCTTCCAAACTAATTGCCAATCATACCTGCAATTGGTTCGGTACATGGTAGCTTTTTGCTACATTTCTTATTGTTACTTATTCATATTTCTGCAGTTCAACTGGACCAGTAATAAGCATGTAATGGCGGGAAATAGCTTATATTTAATTAACCGTAGGTATTGCCAAGCAAAAGAAACATCGAAGAACTCAAGCTCGATCAGTAGAATTAGCGTTAGTCTGGTGTTTTAGATTTACGGATATTTTACAAACTATCACTTTATCAAGTACTAGATATTAGCAATAGTTGAAATGTTTAAGCAAACCTTATGAAATCAAGAACCATATAATTTATAAACAGTATATCTGAAAGGATTTGACTGCTTGAATATCAACTCTGTTGAAGTTACAAAATTTTCCAAGGTTTTACTTTTATTTTGGAATGTTCATAAATATTCTTTCGTTTATGTGCATTATACAGCTAATTCAGTATGTAATATATTTTTTTATAAATATGAACAAAGATAAGTTTATTATAAGCACAATAATCGCATAAAATTGTGAACATTTCTTGACTATCCTTGTTCATACATTCTAATCATTTAGGATAATTCTAAATATTATAATACAAAATTTCAATTATAATAAGCTTAGAGATTTAAACAGGAATTATATTAACGTTTAGAGAAATTACAACCAGACAGCAACAACAAAAATTTCTAGCTTTTGTAATATAGTCTCCATTCTGCAAAATCAGCTTTCAACAGATCAGAAATCTGTTTCTCACTCATCGTTCGTGTTTCAAACTTTCTTTCGTTCATGATCTTCGATCACATACCGATACATATATTTATGTAGAGCTTCTCTAAAATATTCTCTGTTCTGTAAAATCAGTTCCCATCAGATCAGGAGTTAGCACTGTTTCATAAAATTATGACGATTCTCATATCATTTGTATTTGAAACTTTCTTTCGTGTATGATCTTTGATCGCACACTGATACATATATTTATGCAATGCTTCTGTAAAATATTCTCTGTTCTGTAAAATCAGTTCCCATCACATCAGAAGTTAGTACTGTTTCATAAAATTATGACGATTCGATTCTCATATTGTTTGTATTTTAAACTTCCTTTCGTGTATGATCTTCGATCACACACTGATGTATGTAAACTGTATGTGATGTGTGTAAACTGTATATGAACTGATATATGTGATGTATGTAAACTGTATATAAACTAATATATGTAATGTATGTAAACTGTATATAAACTAATATATGTGATGTATGTAAACTGTATATAAACTAATATATGTGATGTATGTAAATTGTATATAAACTGACATATGTGACGTATGTAAACTGTATATAAACTGACATATGTGATGAGGTACGTAAAGCTTCTTCTGTAAAATTAGTTCTCATAAAATGATGGGGATTCTTTTAAACTGTCCTTTGTCCATCAATGTATGATCCTCGACCAATTTGTTGTCGTTTGTATTCCAATGGACATCCCCGGTGGTCGGTTCCTGATCCAACGAAAAACGACTAGATGAAGTAGGAGGAAATAGAGTAGTAGTAGGAGGATTCCACCTCCACGTCGACCGGTAGATCCTGCGGGACGACTCGACGGACACCTGTAACCACGCAGACTCCCTGCAGCACGGGACGGCGCGAAGGAACTTCCCCGATAGCGGATCGGTCGCAGATCATTGAGGATAGTGCGAGTTTCAGGTGTTCCGGTGGTGATTGATCTTCTATCGAACCAAATAGTGTACATTCGTAATCGTTTCGCGGCTATCATCGTGCGCGAAACGAAATATCGCTGGGTGTGCACGAGACGTTTTCACCCGGACCGTTTGGAAATCGAGTGTAATTACGATGCTAGAGATCCAGCCAGCAGATATTATAAATCAGGGGTTTGCGTGTGATTTGTGAGTGGCCGCTTCGTCTTTCTGTCGACGGATATAATTAAAGAAACGGAGGCGTGTCTTTAAATAGACAATTTATTCCTTCGATTCTCTTGTCACAGTCAACTTGAGACGTTAGTTAATCTTCTTCGGTTTATATTATTTGGACAACGTCGAAGGAAATCGGCACGTCGAGAGTCACTTCGAAACGGGCATGCGAACATTCTTGCACGGATTTGATTACGATGGAGGTAACAATGGTGACAACCCTTGAGACAGTGTTTATTAAATAATTTTTATTGTGTGACGCTGTTCAGATGAACGATATGCGGAGAGATTTCTGTTAAATGCGGAAAATACTGATCTTCTAGAATGTAAAGTGAACAAAGATGTTTGGAATGAACAGAAGCGGCGCTAAAGCTTGGTTGCTTCTTTTCCTCTTGCTGGTTCAAGGTGGCAAGTGCATCAAGTGGCTGTAAGTAATGTACCTTCTTTTTGTTTGTTTCGTTATGGAATATTCTGGATTGGTACATTAGGGTCTCATATGAGATCTCCTAGATTTTTATGTCAACAAGGGGGGTTATTTTATGAAATCTTTATTCTGGTAAAAATAACTGGATATAACATTGAAATGGTTAAATCTTGCATTTTATTTAATTTAGGTTCTGAACGATGAGAAGTTTAAGGTAATGAAGGATGTAGAAGACCCCTGTGTAATGAGAAATTTTGATAGGTATATTAATAATGTGAACTGTATGGATACAGTTAGATATTATTAATATATTGATGTAATAATAACTATACCCATATAGTTTACATTCTTAATATATTAATATAGATAATATAAACTGTACGAATTATTAATATACCTATATGGTTTATATTATTAATATAATATAATGTTTATATATTTACATTTATATCGGTAAAATAAATATTTAGTTATAAATTTGATAGTTAGGTAGTTCATTTATTTTTTCACATTAGAGATAAACGTTCTTGCCTCTAATCGATATCATTTTTTAAAAAGTTACGCGGCATTTTATTTTGAAAGTTGTAAGGAAGAAATTAATGTACAACGTTGAAACCGCTTTATGTTATTTATGTATCGATAACTGTATCGACAAGTATCATTTTTCCTGTAGAATACTCATTTTGGTATTGCAAAATAATTTCACAGACAGGTTCTTTAATTTTTTTAACATAACCTTAAATTATGCACTAAAATCTTATTTAATTTCTTTTAACATAATATTAAATTATGGACTTGAAACTTATTTAATTCCTATTAACATAACCCTAAATTAAGTATTTAAAATTTATTTAACTTCTTTTAGCATAACCTTAAATTAAGTACTTTAAACTTATTTAATTTCTTTTAGCATAACGTTAAAATATATAATTAAAACGATTTGACTGAATTTTTTCAGACTTTTTTATATATGTACAATGACAAATGTCACATTTTTATATATTTACAATGTCAAGGAAAATTATAAATAACCCAACATGACATATGGAAAAATGTCCAAGGTTAATTTCGTTGCAACTTTGAAATTGTTTCCATTTTAAATTTTAATTCCTCATTTTAGTATCTTTAGGGCTGAATTAATCATAAAAGAAACTAAGCACATGGTTGGAGTATAAAGAGTAACAGGGGTACCACAGAAAGCTTCGAAAGAAACTCCAAGAATTTTAAAGTTTCAAAGTCTCAATTTTGTTTTGTTCCAAAGGTCTAGTCTCACTTCTAAAATTTCAAGGTTCTAAAGTTTCAATGATGCAAAGTTTGAAACTTTAAAAATTTCAAAACACTATTATTCTGAAACAGTCCTAAAATCTCAATATCCTGAAATTACAAGATTTTCGAACTGCAAAGTTCCAAACTTCTGAAAAGTCCCAAAATATTAAAATTCAAAAGTCGAAAAATTTCAAACTTCTAAAGTTCAAAAATTCCAAAGCCTCGAAGTCCTAAAGTCCAAAAAACATAATGTCTCAAAGTCTTCAAATTAAAAAACCCTGAATGTCCCAAAGTTTCCAAATTCCACAATTCTCCAATCCCAAAATTTAAAAATCATATAATCCCCAATATCCAAAGTTCTCAAATCTTGAATTCTATGATCCCCAATTTGCAAAATTCCCAAATCTCAAAATCAAAATATTTCAAACTTCTGAAGACCCAAAGCTAGAAGATCCCAAACTTCTAAAGTTTCAACGTCTCAAAATCTAAATATTTCAAGGTCTTAACATCCCAAAGCTCCTAAATCATAAAACCTCCAAAGTCCCCAAACCCCAAAGTCCCTAAACCCCAAAATTCCCAAACCCCAAATCCCCAAATCCCAAATTGCCCAAGTCCCAAGGTTCCCAAACCCAAAGTCCACAATCCCCAAAGTCCCTAAACCCCAAAATTCCCAAACCCCAAAGTCCCTAAACCCCAAAATTCCCAAATCCCAAAGTCCTAAAACCCCTGATCCCAAAATTCTCAAATTTCCAAATCCCCAAATTCCAAACTCCAAGTTCCAAATCCCCAAATTCCAAACTCGAAGGTCCGAAGGCCCAAAATTCCAAACACCCACTTCTAAAACCGAAATACTATTTTACAGACAATTTAAATTAAATACATACAAGGACACCAAAATCATGTTAATATTTGTGTCTCCCAAAGGTGTCAATTCACCCCTGAGTATATATTTTATCGAATAAGAAAAGAAAGAATGCAAACTCATGTATACCTGGTCACCTATAATGGCTCCGATTTACCTGAGGCTCATGAATCTTTCGGTAACAAGCAAAGGATGTTCGATGAAAAAAGTTTGAAAGAAGACCGATGATCAATGCCGGTCCGTTAGCAAAAAACAAATGAGTTACTATTCAAGTAAGATTGTACCGTACGTGCACGTATACGTAATGCAGAACGAAAGCGGAACAAGAATCATTTATTCTATTATGAGGCTTTCTTTCCTACTTGGTTTCTTTTTCGAACGAGCCTTGAAGAACAACAAGCCTCAACGAGAATTTATTACATATTTAAACACTTCTTATGCTGGTTGCACAGTGCTCCTCTGTTTTTTATTGTAATTAGTGAATCCATTTGTTATAAAAATGTTGCGAACGCTAGAAAACACGGTTAAGAAATGAGGATAACGCAATATTTGATTAATGCTCCTTGTACAGTAGACTCTCGCTATATTGCCACATTTACGGGAATTTGCTTTCTGGTGAACACGTATTGCTAATGACAAGAATTTTTTACTATTACCGTTTCACTTAATATACGGCAATATAACGAAATATAATTTTACGACTATATAACGAGTACTTAATTTTATTTGTTACTTGGAATAATTTACAGTTGCAAATATTATAATTTTAAATTCGTTTAATAATTTTTTGAATTTCTAATCTTTGTACGAATTATTAAGTTAAATGTGTAAATTAAGTTATGTTAAATATCCGATTTTCAAATAACAAAATGTCTGACATTTGATGACATGAAAGTATCGCAGTATAGTATTTATGGAGCATTGATTTGAAGCTCGATGTATACTGAAAATAATTGTATAAATTTTTCATGAATGTTTTTAATATCAGCCGGTCTTATAAAATAGTTATTTAACGATTAATAATTAATTGCGCATCAAGAACATTGATGGACAGGTTACACCGCCATTTTTAGCAAACTTTAAGCTTCCCATTCATTTGAACTAGGTGTTTTTTTACGGTACAGTAATGTTAATATTTTGACGTTTTTAAATCAATCATTGCTTGCTGCAACTGTCAAGCAGCCATTTTGTAGCAATTCTAGAATATTAGCACGGAAGTGCACTTTTTATAACTAATGTTAAAGTGGAGGGAAAATGATTGTAACTATCATTACTGTACGAAGATGATAAATCAAGAATACCATATAAGGTGAGGCAGTGGCAATATCGAGTTTTATCAAATTTTCTAATTTCTAAAGTTCTGTATTATTAAATTTCTAAATTTTTAAACGATAGGATTTTTTAATTTCCAAATCGCAGTTTTAAAATTTCTAAGTTCCTATATTCCTAAATTACTACATTTCCAAAATTTAAAGTACTTCAATTTCTACATTTTTAAATTTTAGAACATGAAAAATTTCAAATTTCCAAACATTTAAACTCTTAAATTTTAAAATATCCAAATTTTCAGGTTTTGAAGTTACCAAACCTCCAATTCCCCAAATTTCCACGCTTCTAAATTCCCAAATCCCTAAACTTCAAAATCCACAAATCCTCAAATATCCTCATTCCCAAATCCCGAAGTCTCCAAATCTCCAAATCCCCAAATCCCCAAATATCCAAATCTTTAAATATCAACATCCTCAAATCTCCAAATCACCAAATATCCACATCCCCAAATCTCCGAACCTATGAATCTCTAAATCTCCAAATCTCCAAATCTCCAAATCCCAGAATCTCCTAATCCCCAAATCCCCAAGTGTCCACATCCTCAAATCTCCAAATTCCCAAATATCCACATCCTCAAATCTCAATAATTCCCAAATATCCACATCCCCAAATCTCCAAATCTCCAAATCTCCAAATCCCCAAAAGTCCACAACCCCTAATCTCCAAATCTCAAAACCCCCAAATCTCCAAATCTCTAAATGTCCAAATTTCTAAATTCTCAAATGTTCAATTTTGCAAAAAACCTCCTTTGCAAATTCGTAACTACCCTTATTAAAAAATCGCCATGTCAAACGTAAATTCCTTCCCTATTTTAAAGAGTTGCGCACCATAGTTTCGCAACATGATTCCTACGTATTCTATAATTATACAAAATTCGAATGTAATCATTGTTTCAAAGGATGAAATGCTTCCTCGTGCTGCTATTCTCGATAGATTTCAAACATAAATTTCTCCCTTATTCCAGAGAGTTGCGCGCTACAGTTATATAACGTAACTACTTTCCATGTGCTCTACAATTGTAAAAAGTTTGAACGACATCCGTGATCCAAAGGACGTAATGTTCGCCCGCGAGAAGGACACTCGGGGTGATTTTGTTGTCAGGGTAAAAGAAGGAGTATGAATCATGCTCGCAATTTCCGAGGTCGCCCGTCAATTATTCCCCGTTGTCGCTCGGTATCGATGATTATAAGCAAAAGAAAAGAGCAACGTAGGGCGAGAAGGGGCCCGAGGAAAGGCTTCTTGGAAATGGCATTTATAAATCACGATTCGCGGGCAACCCCTAATCTCCCACCTTGTTCCAACACCCGCCATTGCTGTCTTCGTTTCGCGCTCACTTCCCCATCAGCTCGCATTTTGGTTTTGCACGCAAAACCACCATCACTCCTTCATTCATCATCCACCGCCGAGCAGCCTCCTTTCTTTCTGTTTCCGCTTTTCCAGACCCTCAGCGACCCTTCTCTATGCCCTGTGTTCCATGCCGCGATCAAATTCAACCTGAAACACTTTGGTAATTAACGTCGGTGAGCAGCTACGCGAGGAACCGAGATTTGTCCGACGATCATCTCCGATATAAATGATAATGGAATATTTTCGTGCCTCGCAGGAGAAAGAAGCAACGATTTGTAAGAACTCTGTGGGGATACAGGAAACACGGGATGAGAAAAGGCGTGAATTTATTAGGTCCTATATTATTAGATCTGTGGATGAGCTTTGTTCATGCATATTAAATGTTGGGATACGGTAGACAACTTTTTTTGGTGTGCAGGTTTTGTGGACTTTGGAGATTTGGAGATTTAGGAATTTTAGGGATAAGTGGAGGTGTAATAGTTCGGTAATGCAGAAAGATAAATTGGTAGTTTCAGGATTTGGAAATTCGGGGATTTGTTAGTTTAGGGACTTGGGAATATAGGAATTTGTGAATTTGAACATTTGTAGATTTGGAAATTTGGAGATTTGGGGATTTGGGGATTTGAGAATTTGGAAGGTTGAGAAGTTGAGGATTTGAGAATTTGGGGATTTGGAGATTTGGGGATTTGAGAATTTGGAGATTTGGAGAATTGGGGATTTGAGAATTTGGAGATTTGGAGATTTGGGGATTCGCAGATTTGCAGATTTGAGGATTTGAAGATTTGAAGATTTGAGGATTTGAGAATTTAGAGATTGGAGATTGGAGATTTGGGGATTTGAGAATTTGGAGATTTGAGAATTTGGGGGTTTGAGAATTTGAAGTTTTGAGAATTTGGGGATTTGAGAATTCGGAAATTTTGAGATTTGAAGATTTGCAGATTTGGGGATTTGAGAATTTGGAGATTTGGAGAATTGGAGAATTGGGGATTTGAGAATTTGGAGATTTAGAGATTTGGGGATTTGATAATTTGGAGATTTGGAGATTTGGAAATTTGGAGATTTGGAGCTTTAAAGATTTGGAGATTTGAAAATTTTTAGATTTAGAGATTTAGAGATTTAGAAATTCGACAGATTTGAAGATTTGGAGATTTGAAAATTTTTAGATTTAGAGATTTAGAGATTCGACAGATTTGAAGATTTGGAGATTTGGAGATATTCAGGTTTAGAAATATGGAGGTCTGACAATTTGGTAATATAGAAAATTGTTAATTTGGTAATTTCAAAATTTAATAATTTTGTGATTTTGAAATTTAAGAATTTGAAAATTAAATGTAAAAGTATATTACATACGATATACATGCGACAAAGGATTAATACTCTAATATTCATACAAAAAAAGCTATTTAAGATTAAATAAATAAAAACATATAAATATAATTGAATGAATAAATTACTACATAATGTAATGTAACAGTATAAATAATAATATAATATAAAAATAATAATACAATCAATTAAATAATAAAATATGCACTCAACATATGCTAAATCCCCAAATCATATTTTTACAGTAAACATTTCATCGTTGAAAATAATGAAGTGTCTTAACAAGCAATAATTGGAAAGATGTCATTAATCATTCGGTTAGAAATGAGCTAATTATATTATACTTCTACGCTTTAAACCCGTCTGCTTCGTCCTGTCAGTACAACCTGTGGCTTACATTAAGAAATATGGACAGGAAATCAGTTGGGACCCGAGATTAATGATCGATTGATAATGACTTCCATTATAATAGTTCGCTAATGGAGGTTAACTTGGTACAAGATTACGTTCCTATTCGTAAAATCCACGTGTAATTCTATATGCTTTTACTTACCACATGTGATGCTCACATATAGCATCACATATAACTGTATTGCGAATCATTCCTCGTAAATCACCTGTTGAATGATTTTTAAATTGTTAATTTAATAATCCATTAATATTTACGTAGCTTGATAACAAATTGAAATTTGCGGATTACTTCGTCTTTTGAATTATACACAACTGAAAATTGTAAAATCGAATGATGGTCCCTGTAATTTGAATAAATAGTTGAAATACATTATTATAACTGTTATTCAAAATTTAATGGGTGTTTAATATATTTAGTCGAATGATATATACATAAATAATATCATTGAGGACTAACAATAATTTTATGGATATTAGTAACAACTTTTATTCATTTATAACATGTATACATTTATTTTTGTTCAAGATTTTAATGTAGGTACAAATGCAGATATAATATGATGATTTTAGTCGAAAGTATAATAAGTACATAAGTAACATCATTGAGGACTAACAATAATTTTACGGATATTAGTAACAACATTATAGTAATTTATAACATCTATACATTTATTTTTATTCAAGATTTTAATGTAGGTACAAGTGTAGATATAATATGATGATTTTAGTCGGAAGTATGATAAATAAGAGACGTCACAGAAGGTTAAGAATAATTGTATCAATACTAGTAACTGCACATACTTTATAACTTAATTTGTAATGTACAATTTATAATTTATAACTAACCAATTTATTATACATAATTTACAATTTATAACATCCACTAACTAACCTAAAAAATGGTTGAAATTATCGCTCTTACCGAAAGCAAATTTTCAATTTTAACAAAGCCTAAAACGAATAAATTTTATTATATATATTGGACCTATATTTTTATACAGACACACCCCCTTTCATTAAACGATTTATGGAAGATGCTGTATAATTAAATGTCGAGTTAATATTTTTGTCGGTGACTGTATGTACCTGTGACCACACGAAAGAACCATAACCAAGAATCGTAGGCGCCGACCTATTATCGGCCCCATAAAAACGCCATTTTATGATATCACGAGTCAAAACGAATTTCGAAATTGCAGCCGACAGCGGGGGTACTTGTCCGTTCGGCCATTTCGGAACGCACGTCTCAGAATTTTATTAAGCACCGCTTATTTTCATAAGAATGTTCGAGCGAGAACGATCGTGAATTTCCCTGAGGATAAGCTGCTCCTTACGTACGTTCACATCAAGGAATGCGTAAAAGAGTGCGTCCTCAATTTATAGTCGGGGTTCCCTCAGGATAATTTTCAAAATGGCTATCATAAAAAGAACACGGATTCTAATGGAACGAAAAGACCAACAAATGCATCATCTTACGTAGAATTCGCGGGAATTTGATTTGTTTGTGTTTGTTGGAAGGTTATTAATGGATTCAGGATGTTTATGTATTTATGACACATCAAGATCTATAAAGATGGATAAAAATTGTGGAATTTATGAGACATACTGACTGTAGATTGTGTGATGAATGGCTACTTTGTAGAATTTGATTGTATCATACATATTGACATACGCAGTTTATGTAGTTATTAAATGCAGGATGTAATTAGGATGCATTTTTGAAGAGGGACATTTTTTGCGACCCACTTGACTGTAACGAATTACTTTTGATAATTTCAAACTTCTAAAACTGAAGAGTTCTAATGTCTTCGAACCTGTATTGTAATATGTTTTAACCTAACCTAACACGTGAAGATTCAAAAATGTGAAAAATTACAAAGTTTACAAGGTTTCAAGATTCAAAACTTTCGAAGCTTAAAAGTTCAAAAATTTTCAAATTCTAAAATTGTAAAATTAAAAAATTCTAAAGTTCCAAAGCTAAAAATTCAAAAATTCAAAAATTCAAAAATTCGAAAATTCGAAAATTCAAAAATTCAAAAAATTCAAAAATTTCTAATATTCAAGTTCTACAAAGTTAAACAGTTCCACAAATCCAAAGTCCTAAAGTTTTAAAATTCCAAAATTCCAGGTAACAAAATTTCAAAACCCTAAAACTCCAAAATTCAAAAATTCAAAAATTCCAAATTCTTAAAGTTCTTAAATTCCAAATTTCGAAACTTCAAAGCTCTGCAGTTTTACAATTTCAATGTTACAAAGTTCCTAAATTTTAAAATTCCAAAGTTAAGGTACAAAATTCAAAAATCATGAAATTCAAAAATTCTAAATTTGCAAAGTTATAATTTTGAAGCATAAGAATTCTAAATTTAAAAAGTACAAAATTGTAAACTTGTAAGATACCAAATTCAAAAATTTATAAATTCTAAAGTTTTGAAATTCACAAATTCTAAAATCCTCAAATCTCAGCGTTCTCAAATTTTAAAAAGCCCAAATCCTGGATTTTCCAAATTCCGAACTACCAAATCCAAAAATCCCGAAATTCTAGAATCCCCAAATTTCAATACTGTCAAACTCAAAAATCCCTATGTCTACAAATTCTAAAATCTCCAAATCTCACAATACTCAAATTCTAAAAATCTAAAATTCTCAAATCTAATCATTTGAAAATTCTAAACACCCCAATCCCAAAATTCTCGAATTCTAAAAACCCCAAATCTTAATGTTCTCAAATTCTAAAACCCGAAAATTGTGAAATTCTAAAGTTCCAAAATCCCCAAATCTCAAAATTCTCAAATTTCTAAAACCTCAAATCCCAAAATTCTGAAATTCTAAAAACCCCGTATCCCAAAATTCTCAATTCCTAAAATTCCCAAATTCAAAAATTCTCAAATAGTAAAACTCCAAAATCAAAAAATTCCAAAATTGCAGCATACAAAATTCAAAGCTTAATCCAAAAATTCCAATGTTCGAAGTTATAAAATTTCAAAGTAAAAGTTTAAAAACTTCCAAATTTCAAGTCGCGAAATTCCACCGCTTCAAAATTCCAAATTCCCAAACTCTGAAAATAAAAAAATCCCCAAGGTCCCAAAATGAACACCTACTATAAACACCGCAATAAACAAGCATACTCCAGAATTTTCTTCTCCCTCTCAGCGTCCTTACTAACAAGCAATTTTTGATTTCCATTTAATCTACGAGCTGCTGTATTTATCTTTGAAACATATTGTAAGTATCCCGTTTGATGTGATTTACATATGTAACTGATAGAACTGGAAAGCGATATACATATTTTATTAGATGTAGTTCTCGTAAAGAAACTGGATTCATTAATTTAATCTACAATGATTGTGTATCAGCGAGACACGCAGCGAATGATATTCTTCGGATGAAATTTTTTCAACAAGTCGCCAGACTTGTTACGTGCTAGGTGGTCTCGAGAGACAAGATCTTTCTACGATCGTTAAGAGTGCCTCGAAAATATGTTCATTGGCTAATTAAAACAGCTATTGACATGACATATACTGTACACGTATAAACTGACTTGTAAAACGCTTAGGCACACACCTTTTCTGTCAGGACACTCGTTACGGTACGATTTATGAATATACGTTCTCGTACGAATGTTTTTTTCATTTTTTCAACGCCATATGTTTTAAATGTAATAAGTTTTGAAAATTAAATGCGAGAGGAAACTATGAAACCTAGATTAAAGATTATTATTTGGTTAACCCTTCTCTCATATTCTCGTACGAATGTTTCATCTTCGCTCTCATGTGTTTCAATAAGGAAAGAAACTGTTTAGATTTAAAATTATTATTTAGTTAAGTCTTTTGGAGACAAATTTTGTAAGGTTTGCAGGGATGATTTTTTAAGGTTCATTTCTTCGGCCATAATTTTTTGGGGTTAGATCTTTTTATGTAACTGCATTTTACTTACAGAAAGTATTATATTTAATAATTATTGTATTAAAAGTAAATTGCAGTTTACTTATACAAAATTGTATTTAATAACTATTGCATTAAAAGTAAATTTTTACTTATATAAACGAATTAACAATGAAATATGTGTATAATATCCACATATGTAGAATTATTAAATCTAAAGAAAAACTAAATATGTATATGAGTATTTAAAAAAATTAAAACATCTTCAAAATCAGTTTGCGTATCGTCAAAATTAATTTTGAAAAAATTAGGTATTGTATTTAATAAGAACAAAATTTGTAAAATAAACGCGTGTTTATTTAGAAGAAATATTAAAAAGATCTTGCTTATTAACTTATATAGATTGAAACATTGAACGAATACGTATGAATTTGTAAAAGAAATGAAAGCTCTATTAGATTAACACGTTTTAAAGGTTGGAGAAAGCTTTTGTTGTGGCAATAAGTTACAAAAATTACAGGTTTATATTGAAATAACTACCGTCCGTCAGCCAGCGTGTTTCAGACAAGCAATTTACATAATTATATGCTCACTCTGTCAAGTGTCATTCGTGAAACATTCAATCTGTGTTCTTTTAAAATTGTTTTCACGGTTTCCTAATCATTTTCTCGAGAATATTTTTCCTTTTCTTCCTGGTGTCAAGCGAAATAATTGCTACAATTTCGAACGTAACGAGTTGTTTCTTAATGAAGGCTGCCGATCGGTTTTCAAATATTTCGCAAAAATAGAAAAGTGAAGTTTGAATGATCTTGGAAAAAACATGGTAACTAAGGCAATTAAGAGGAAATCGTGTAATTAGTGATCTTCAATCCTCGAATATGAATGTATAGTTAATTTTCGATTTTAAATATTTTGGGTGAAAACAGCGTTTTGTAATTTTATATATAATCTGAATGTAACACAAACTTTCAGATTTTTTCAGTTTTTTACGTTTTTAATTCTGAATCTTCAAATTTTTGTTTCTAATTTTTCAACTTTTGAAATGATTACATTTGCAAATTTTTAAACATTGCAATATTTAAATTTTTTAGTTGTCAAGCTTCAAATTTTTATTTCTAGTTTTTTAACTTTCAGCTTCCAAATTTGTCAAATTCAAAAATTTTCAAATCTTTTCAAATTAATAAATCTCCAAATTCTTCCGAACATCCAAATTTTCAAAATTCCCAGCTCCTTAAATCCACAAGTCAAATCTCAAGTCACAAAATCCTCCAGTGAAAATACATCAAAAGTTAAATGTTAAAAACTCCCTAATTTTTCTCCGAAAAATGGCTTCCGTAAAACAGTATTCGTCTAGAAAAATATCGCAGTTTCGCGTATTTCGAGTTATTCGAAATTTTCCCGTGCTCCGGGAATGAAGTTAATTTCTCCTAGTAAAGGGACGGTAAGTTTTTCATGTATGTAGGCACAGTTGAGCGAGAACCGTAAATCAGGGGTGAATTTCGAAAATTATAGGGCGTGAAGTTGAAAGGTGCCTTTAAGCGTCGTGGATGGATACGTGTATTGCCACGGTGCAAACCGTGCGAAGAATAATTACAGACACCTGAAAGTCGAAATGGCTCGAGCACGGATACGTCTAGACGTAACAGCCCTGGGAATGGCCGGCTCACCAACCCTGTGTCAGGAACCTACCCTCGAAATTACCCTATCAAAAGCCCGTAGCTCTAATTCATTATTCCGTCGCTGACTGCTATGGAGAATGTCGTTTCCAAGATGCCGTTCGCCTTATGTGCTCGTCTTCTTCGTTCGTGGCACTCCCGGAACTTGTTATTTGTTACGTTGAGAAACCGAGCGACCATAAACGTTCGCGTTTTCTGTTTTCGCTAGCGTGCAGCGCTCCGACGATTCTTGTCTCGCCACGCACGCTTCTTTCTCCTCGGCCATCGTGTACATTTGATACGTTAATTACCATTTAAACTTCACCGATGTGAGTTAAGTTGTTCCGAAACAAAAGAAAGATATAACGAATCCGAGGAGCCTGATTCTAATGGGAACGTCCGACAACGGCATGCAACCTTGAACTCGCTTCGGATCGTGGAGGGCGTAACGTGTGTACTGTGTACATCGACAATTCTTGTATTCGTCGTGGTGACTGATTTTGGGATTTTAAGACGTAGAGTTGGTGATTTGGGAAATTGGGAATATAGAAGGTGGACAAAAAGATTTGGGATTTTGGGAAATCAGGAATTCAGGAATTTGGGAAATTTGGGGAATTTGGAGAATTTGAAGAATTTGGAGAATTTGGAGAATTTGGAGAATTTGAAAAATTTGGGAAATTGGGAATCTGGGGAATTGTAAAACTGGGAATTTGGGGAATTCGGAATTGGGAATTTGGGGAATTGGGAATTTGGGGAATTGGGGATTTGGGGAATTGGGTATTTGGGGAATTGAGAGTTTGGGGAATTTGGAATTTGGAGAATTGAGAATTTGGAGAATTGGGAATTTGGGGAGTTGAGAATTTGGGGAATTGGAAATTTGGGGAATTGGGAACTTGGGGAATTTGGAATTTGGGGAATTTGGGGAATTGGGAATTTGGGGAATTGGGAATTTGGGGAATTGGGTATTTGGGGAATTGAGAATTTGGGGAATTGGAAATTTGGGGAATTGGGAACTTGGGGAATTTGGAATTTGGGGAATTGGGAATTTGGGGAATTGGGTATTTGGGGAATTGAGAATTTGGGGAATTGGAAATTTGGGGAATTAGGAATTTGGAGAATTGAGAATTTGGGGAATTGGGAATTTGGGGAATTTGGAATTTGAGGAATGGGGAATTTGGGGAATTGGGAACTTGGGAGTTGGGAATTTGAAAAATTAGGAATTTGGGGTTTTGGGAATTTGGCAATTTAAAAATTTGGGGAATTCGGAATTTAGAATTTCGAGAATTTGGGAGTTTGTCAATGTGGAAATTTAGGAATTTGAGAATTTGGGGAATTGGGAATTTGGAAATTTGGGCACTTGGGAATTTGGGGAATTGGGAACTTGGGAAATTTGAAATTTGAGAAATTAGGAATTTGGGGTTTTGGGAATTTGGAGAACTGGGAATTTGGGAAAATGGGAATTTGGCAATTTAGAAATTTGATGAATTGGGAATTTAGAATTTTGAGAATTTGGGAGTTTGTCAATGTGGAAATTTAGGAATTTGAGAATTTAGGGAATTGGGAATTTGGAAATTTGGAAATTTGGAAGTTTGAGAATTTGAGAATTTGTGAGTATTGAAATTTAGAAATTTAGGAATTTGGAAATTTGGACATTTGGGGAATTGGGAATTTATTATTTTGAGAATTTGATAGTTTGGGAATGTGGAAATCTAGGAATTTGGGGAATTGCAAATTTGGAATTTTGGGAATATTGAAATTTAAGAATTTAGGAATTTAAGAATTCGATAATTTGGAAAGGGTAATTGGAAATTTGCGATTTTGGGAATTATGGAACAAGGAAATTTGAAAATTTGTAAATGGAAAAATTTGAAAACACAGAAGCAGCGAATTTGAGAATTTGAAAATCTTGAAATTTTTAAAAGTTTGGAATTCAGGAATTCGTACATGAAAAAGTTTAAAACTTTAAGAATTGCGAAAATGAGAATTAAAAAGTTTTTGAAATTTGTATAACTTTGGGATGTGAGAATTTGTATGTAGTAACTTTAAAAATTTGCTAAATTATAAAATATCGAATTTTAAGAAACGTGTTTTACACATAAACTATTCAAGTGTTACATTTTGTAGATCTTTAACGGGGACTGCATATTCAGAAATAAAAGTGGTAGGCCATATTTAGAGCACTTCGTCTAATTTAGTGCCTCTGTTCGCAACAACGTGAGGATATTCTTGAATATCGTAAATGTGTAATAGCCAATATTTACACTTGTACATTTACATTTAAATATCGTTACGTTTTTTTATTGCAGAGCTCTCGGTCGTACAGGAGACGATTTTATATGGACACGGGAGACATGTACCAGTGCGAAAAGCTCCGGTCTTTTAGAAAGAAAACAAGCAAGAGCATGTAGAGCAGCGCCAGACGTGATGCCCAGCTTAGTGCAAGCAGCGAAGGATACTTCGACTGTATGTCAGCAAGCATTTCGATATCGTAGGTGGAATTGCAGCAGCATCGAACGTGCACCGAATTATACTCCCGAATTACTTACGGGTATGTTATAAATTCAAATGTAGACGGAAGTTGCCTAATATGACCAGATAAATGGTGCGTTTCTATCCACGAATTTTGTGATCAGTGTCGATGTCAACCCACAAGTTGGCGCGTGAGACAGACCTAAAGTACAAGAAGCTCCCCACTGTAAACACTTCCAGTTACATTTCGGCAAGTAAGAATAATGACAATAACTGCTGAACGCAAGTAGCACTATCTCACTCACTCACGTTTGTTGACTGTCATTGTTTTTGGCATAATTGGTGACCGCCCGAGCCAACACTACCGCCGTAATACGTGTGAGGCGTCCATTTTTATATTCTGACCAATTGGAAACTATTTGGAGACGGAGCAATTTGGGGATGTAGGAATTTGAGAATGGAGGGATTTGGGAATGTAGGGATTTGGAAATGGAGGGATTTGGGGACGCAGCGATTTGGGAATGTACCGATTTGAGGACGTAGCGATTTGGGAATGCACCGATTTGGGGATGTACCGATCTGGGGATGTAGGAATTTGGGGACGTAGTGATTTTGGGATATACCGATTTGGGGATGTAGAAATTTGTGGATATAGCGATTTGGGTATGTAAGAATTTGAGAATATAGGAATTTGGGAATGTAGGGATTTAGGAATGGAGAGATTTGGGAATGTACCGATTTGGGATGTAGCGATTTGAGGACGTAGCGATTTGGGAATGTACCGATTTGGGGACGTACCGATCCGGGAATATACCGATTTGGGGTCGTAGGGATTTGGAAATGTGCCGATTCGGGAATGTACCGACTTGCGAACGTAGCGATTTGGGATTCTACCGATTTAGGAATGTATCAATTTGGGGGTGTACCCATTTGGGGATGCAAGAATTTGGGGATATAGCGAGTTGAGGCTGAAGCAATTCAGATATGTAGGAATTTGGGAATATAGGGATTTGGGAATAGAAGGATTTTTCTATTCTGACCAATTGGAGCCGTAGCTTCTCTAAACACTTCGGTTAGCCTCTTCACGCACAAACTCGTGGGTTGACATCAGTACACTAGTCATTTGTTCTTATACAAAAACAGGTTGCCATATAGGTTCAATTTTTAAAAAGTCATTTAAAAAGCATTGTTCTGTGGCTTTTCCTTAAAAAATGGTATTTTATGAATCACATTTTTAACATTAAAACTACTAATGCGGTCAAATGAGTGGCTTACAAGTTTCATGTTATAAATTACACATTTTAAGTGATTTTCATGGAAATAAAAAAGTATAGAAGAACGAGTAATTCATGTTTTGTTGTTTGTTTATTTATTTTTCAATTTCATTATTAATTTCTGATGAGGTGTAACGCTGGTAGGTTTAGTGTTAACATTTTATACAGTATCGTGATTTTTTTAATCTATTTGGTGACGCGTGATACAGAATAATAAAACTTTTATATGAAATCTGGATATCTTCAATTCTCGTTTTAAGTTTTCTTTATTTAGAAATATAGAAATTTTAGATTATTAAATATATACGAATTTTCAAGGAACTTTTTATTAAATTTACGTACAAGTAAATGAAGGCATTAAAATGTTCCATACATTTATTCAAGATTGTGGTTGTAAATAGAAATAATGATTCGACGCGGGTAGAGAATGACATATCAACTCCTACGTAATATACTTGTACTGCTAATACGTGAACTGATTTATCAGAGAAAGCATACTAACACAAACATGTACATTTACGCCATTAAATTTGTTAACGTATGATACTCCGCGTCAAAAATGGCTTCCTTATAGCCTGGGAGTCTATAACTACATGTAAATTGCAACATCCATTTAACGGAACAAGTCGAATTTATCTTTTCAGAAGTTTTATCTTTACTCTTATATGGTTTTATTGCAGAAGAGATATTAACTCGTTAATAAATTTGAAGAAGTTAATTGAACTTTGGATATAAAGATTTGATTCAGAAGTGGATAAATCAAATGAAACAAAATAAGTGTTCATAACTAATAAATTGATAGCTTTAATAATTTATGCCAGGAAAAAATATTTTATACCGTAACATTCATTTAACAATCTTAGTAACTTTAATTATTTAGTAATTTCATTTTTTATGTGCAAAACTGTTATGTATTGTTAATATTCATTTTTATTGTAATGTTATTGCATATTATAATTTATAATAAAGTTTCCAAATTGTCAAGTTTATAAATCCTCAAACTTCAAAATTCCTAGTTTCCTAAATTTTGATACCCTAAAATTTCCAAAATAATTATCAAATTTTTAAATTCCAAAATTTTCATGTGTTTTATTTACTTAATTTTCAAATTTTAGAATTCAAATTTCCAAATATCCTGATCTATATAAATTCTCAAACTTCTAAATTCCAAATTCTCCAAATTTCCAAATTCCTAATTCCCCAAATTCCAGATTTCCACAATTGCATATTCCCAAATTCCCAAATTACTAATTTCCCAATTCCCAAATTTCCATCATTTCAAATTCCCAAATTCAAAAAATTGCAAATTCTTAATCTCCGATTCCCAAAATTTCCAAAACTTCAAATCCCTAAAAATCCCAAATTTCCAAAGACCACTAGAACGTCCATGACGTGAAACGTTGACAGTATCAATAAAGCCACCCCATAAAAATTCTGGTTGTCTTAATATAAAAATTATCATTAAATATCTTTACACTAAATTCACATATTGCTCCAAGCTTAATTTTCTAAAAATCGTTGAATTATATCAATTTGTCTACATCCCCTAAATAATATTAAAATTACCGAAATGTTAAGAATCACGAAACATTTCATAATTTAATTTGGTACAATTAATTATAACCCTCCACGAAGAAATTCCATTTATTCGTACTCTATACAGTACAAAGATTATGGTGGCAATTGGTAAAAAAATGAAGAAAACATGATACGAAAAGTTGGTACGATGAATAGAAAGACTTCAAAGAGACAGCCAATTAGTGGTCATTATCAAATCAATAATTCCCTCGTTTCTGCCTACATCCACTCCCTACCTCTGTTCGCATTTAACGATAATTACATTATAAATGAAAGTGTTCTCAAGCAAAATCTTTCGTTAATGAGAAAACTGAGAAGCCCGCGTTGGGTTTCGCTGCTAATGAAAAACATAGTTGCTTAATATATATTCAAGGACTCAAAAGGCCCCCCTATTCGATCCGTGATATATCGGTATGCTAATCAGCTTTCCTTCAATTATTTCGAGCCGGCCACGAACAGAGAAGAGACCGTGAATGTAGTATCTCTAAAAGGTACCGCGAACTGGTTATTACCAATTTCATTTGAAAACGCTGCACAGATACGCCCTTCTACCTCATTAATTGCCGACATCCGAGAAGAGGACGGTAGAAAATGGCCAAATTTATGGTCCTTCCAACACCTAAAATTTTAATAGGGCGTAATTCCGTGTATCCCGAAATATCGTAAATGAGTAATTATTTATTTTGGATGTGACGGGAACGTCATTACGAAAGATATACTACGTACCGGCTTAACAAACCATAAATTATTGAATTTAAGTAAACAGAATTTTTAAACGAATTTATGAAAGTTCAAATATTCAAATGTTACTAATTTTCTATTAACATTGGCGAAAGATTCGCTGTTTAAGTATTGGACGAATAATAAATTAAAGAACTTGTTCTCAAATTTTCCCGCCAATATTATAAAATATATCTTTCATTCATATTCAAAAATACTATGCACCATTTGCGTTTACAAGAACACAGTTAGGGTTATTTTCAGTAGCAAGTATAAATGTTATTAACTTTTAGTTATATTAATCTGTTATTATTAATTTTCAAGGTTACTTAAAGTAACCTTGAAGTTACTTAAAGTAACCTTGAAAATTAAACACATTCGCAGTCAACATCGAAAAATATTAAATATGCTCAGTGAAGTTTATACGATAAATATGTTAATAATTTTACTGCGCATGATTATTATGTATCGTTACCAACTGCGCATATCATATTTAGTCGCTTTAAAAAGTGACTAAAAGGTAATATGAACATTACCATTAACGAGTAGGGATACCATTTTACGTACAGTGCTATAATAACGTGTTATTTCAATTTGCTGAAACATAAATTATAAATTTATAAAATGTTTTTGTGAAATAGGGACCAGAGAACAGGCGTTTGTTTATGCAATGTCGGCGGCAGCAGCAGTTTGGAGGCTCGCAAGAGGATGTGCTTTGGGTAATCTCGCAGCTTGTTCGTGTGCTACTCCACCACGAAGAGAACCACCTTCGCCGTCTGCACTGATTTCACCTTCTTCGTTTACCGCCACGTCGGTTTCTTTTGGTTCTCCATCGGCTAGGAACTCCTTTAAATGGGGAGGTTGCGGAGACGACGTTAGATCCGCGTCACGGATAGCCAAGAGATTTCTTCAGGGTGCTACTCCCCCTGGTACAGGCGTCACAGCGAAATTTATGCACGCCGTTAATATGCACAACAACCGTGCTGGCCGGAGGGTAATTACAATGTTTTTGTTAGTATACAATAATTAAAATAGTACTATTTTGTTAATGGTTACAATTTCTCCTTTTAAGTTCCAGAGTTAACACATTCACAAGTTTTCTTTTTTAAATTATAAAGTTTAAGATACTTTTCTTGAAATCTATATTGTTTTTTAGGTAAGGAACCTGTTGATATTTAGATGTGGAATTAATATAGGGAATTAGTATTAATATATTAATATTCAATTATATTTAATCGTTTAATTATTTATTTTTCTATATTATCGTTAGTTTAGTGTTAAATACACTTCAGTATATTGATATTACGGTTTATAAAATTTGACTCTTCTTTCCATTGTAAATATTCAACATACAATACATTAACAATGTATTTTTTTAAACATGAGTCATGAGTTTTTAGTTAGTGAAATTATGTTATTTTATAAATTAAAATATGATTTTAGCATGACACACTTCAACGTATATAATTATATACAATAAAACAGTAATGTGAAGCACTGTATAATAATTAACGCAAAATGTATTGAGCGTGTCTTACAAGGAGTCTCGTGGAATGTCACCTCTTCAACCAAATATACAATAAATGATCACATTATCAAACATATAAGAACATAATAGTCAAAGAACAGTCATCTGCTAAAAGATTTTCGTAGAAATCAAGACTTTCGTATAAAATATTCATCGTCAAACGTATTTTGATTCTTTATCTAGAGTAATTGATTCTTTATCTACATTCTTTATCTTAACATTTTGCCAAAAGCTTCTCAATAATTTTCATAATTGAAAATAAGAAATGTAAGATCATTTGGAAAGGTTCTACATTAGTGCTTTTTCACCCCGATCAGTCAGACCCGCATTCCGTCCGTAAAACTTCTCGGGAGACACGCATAATACTGATGTCAACCCACGAGTTGGCGCGTGAAGAGGCTGACCCACATGTTTAAAAGAGCTACAGTTCCAATTGGTCAGAAATTCAAATTCTCAAATTCTTACATATCCAAATACAGCCGCAAATCGCTATATCCTCAAATTCCTACAGCCCCAAATCGGTGTATCCCCAAATCGCTACGTCCCCGAATTCCTACATCCCCAAATCGGTACGCCCCAAATCGCTACGTCCCCAAATTCCTACATCCCCAAATCGGTACTCCCCAAATTGCTACGTCCCCAAATCGGTACTCCCCAAATTGCTACGTCCCCAAATCGCTACGTCCCCAAATTGGTACATTCCCAAATCCCTACATTCCCAAATCGGTATATCCCCAAATCGCTACGTCCCCAAATTCCTACATCTCCAAATCGGTACTCCCCAAATTGCTACGTCCCCAAATTCCTACATTCCCAAATCGGTATATCCCCAAATCGCTACGTCCCCAAATTCCTACATCCCCAAATCGGTACTCCCCAAATCGCTACGTCCCCAAATTCCTACATCCCCAAATCGGTACTCCCCAAATTGCTACGTCCCCAAATTCCTACATCCCCAAATCGGTACTCCCCAAATTGCTACGTCCCCAAATCGGTACTCCCCAAATTGCTACGTCCCCAGATCGCAACGTCCCCAAATTCCTACATCTCCAAATCGGTACTCCCCATTGCTACGTCCCCAAATCGCTACGTCTTCAAATCGTTACATTCCCAAATCGCTGCGTCCCCAAATCCCTACATTCCCGAATTCCTCCATTTTGAAATCCCTATATTCTCAAATTCTTACATACCCAAATCGCTACATCCACAAATTCCTACATCTCCAAATCATATATCCCCAAATCGCTCCGTCCCCAAATAGCTACGACTCCAATTGGTCAGAATAGAAAAATGGACGCCTTACACGTATTACGGCGGTAGCATTGGCTCGGGCGGTCACCAATTAGGCCAAAAACAATGACAGTCGGCAAACGTCTCTCAAGTGAGTGAGATAGTGTTACTTGTGTTCAGCAGTTATTGTCATTATTATTCTTACTTGCCGAAATGTAACTGGAAGTGTTCACGGTGGGGAGTTTCTTTTACTTTGGGTCGACCTCATGCGCTAACTCGTGGGTTGACATCTGTATTTAACTTTAATGGATGCTGTTACTATAAGGCAGTAGAACAGTCCTTAACACTGGAATGCAAATGCCACGGAGTTTCTGGATCGTGTAGCGTGCGAACCTGTTGGAGAGGACTCGGTTCTTCGGGACCTGTTGCCGCCGGAAGTCGTCTACTCCGAAGATACGCAACAGCGGCAGAAGTTAGACCAAGATCAGGTGGAAGGTTACCACCTCTATATCATCACGATAATCTATTATATACCACTAAAAGCCCCGATTACTGTCTTCCCGATAAAAAGAGAGGAAGTCTCGGAACTGTTGGCAGGTAAATCGATTTAACGCCTTAAGTACCTATGTTCAATTTGTGAGGAATTCTAAAAGGGAATATTTCTTTAAATACTAATCAATTATATTAACTCCATATATTTTCAAGTACATAACAAAGATTTCAAGTTGAGCATGGTTAGAAAATAAAAGTAAATTTCGCAAAATTATAGTGGATACCTTGGTAAAATAAAGAAATTCACTTGGACAGTTTTTCAATTTTACTTATGAAATAAGAACAAAAAACATGGTACATGGTATAGAAATATGTACATTTATAAATTTGGATATTTATAAATATCTAAATTCAAGAAATTGTGAATAAATTTGAAAATTTGAGAGTTAAAAAATCTGTAGATTTGTAAATTAGTAAAAGAACCTTGAAGATCACTTGATGAATCAGAGAGTTTAGAAAACTAGTAACATATTAAAAATTTTTAAATTTGAGTAATTGGAAGTTTGTAAATTTGAAAATTCAAAAATTGAAAAAGTAAAAATTCATAAAAGTCCTTAAAACTTGAAAACTTGTTTTCATTTCTTGTGACAAAATTCATCGTCGTCGTTACTTTATGACATCTGCCATATATTTCACATTACATTATTATTACTTTTATAAACAATCTATCATTTTAAAAAATAAAACTGTATCTTATGAATAAACCTTTTAATTTATCAAGTTTAAAAACTCGTTAAAACATTACGATATTAAATAAAATTATTTATGTTTTTTGCAGGCAATGTAATGGTAGCAGTACGGGTTACGAAGGTTGCGAATATCTCTGCTGTGGTCGAGGTCACACAACTAAAACGGAAGAGGTTCTAGAAAGATGTGATTGCAAGTATATTAGCTGTTGCTATGTAAAATGCAAGACATGCAGAAAAGTCATAAAAACGTACGAGTGCAAATGAACGCGTAAAATTGGAAGATTTTAAATACCACGAGAAAAAGTCTCATCGAATATATCTAACATAAGAAATTCATTAAGTCATCCATTATGTATAAACAATCGGTAAATCATTTTATTTGAACGTCTAGTTTTAATTGTTCTTAGAGATTGTCGTAATTATATAAAAAATTTAAGAACAATGCGTTAAAAGTTACACTGCCCAAATAATTTAAACTTTCTTTTGACATTTCGATCGCTATTATTTTTTTTCAACACATATTTATTAAATGGAAATTCGGAAAAATAGAAATTTTCTCGACAAAATATTCGATTACTTTGGCGATATTTAACTATTTTTATTATATTTTCAAGTATTTGATAAAATTGTTTAATAAGCAACGGAAGAGTTGGATATTTGCAAAGTTTTGTATTGGTATTTGGGATATTTCGAAATTTTGCGATTTGAAAATCTGAGAATTTTGGGAATTGAAAAATTGGGAACTTTGGAATTTTAGAAATTTGGAATTTAAGGAACTGAGAATTTGGGAACTTGGGAATTTTAGAAATTTGGAATTTGGGAATTTTAGTATTTGAAAATTTGAGAGTTTTGGGAATTTTAGAATTTGAAAATTTGAGAGTTTTGGGAATTTTAGAATTTGAAAATTTGAAAGTTTTGGGAATTTTAGAATTTGAAAATTTGAGATTTTTGGGAATTTTACAATTTGAAAATTTGAGAGTTTTGGGAATTGGGAAATTGGGAACTTTGGAATTTACGGAATTGAGAATTTGGGAATTTTAGAATTTAAGTATTTGAAAATTTACAAATTTAGTAATTTAAAAAGTTTAAAAATAAAAAAATTTAGAAATTCAGTAATTTAGTGATTTAAAAATGTAGAAATCCGGGAAAGTACAAATTGAAAAGTTTCGAAATTCGAGAATCTGTACATTTGGAAATCTAAAAATGTTTAGATGCAAGATACTTAAAATTGTTCAATTCGCTCAAAGTTGAGGACTTACATAGAGAATATAAAAAATTGTAACGATCGAAACGTCATGCGATGGTTGAACAGTGTTCCTCAATTCCTCAAAAAGAAGCGTGAATGTTGACCTCATGAATTAGAATAAAATATTCGTAGAATTCTTATTTATCTGCTCTACTATTTATTGAATTTCGTGTCCTTCATATGTTGTGAATATAGCACAGTGTTGTCGATTTCTCCGAAATATTAAAACATTATAGTACCAACGGACAACACTGTCTTAGCCGTATATTAGACCTAGACATAAACAGTGAAATGTAAATAATTCGCTAAACTTGCGTAGTTTATATTAAAAATTATATTCTATAATAAACAGGACATAGCATACAGAAGCATAAATTTATTACCCTCAATAATCCAAGCTTTAAAATTATAGAAATTACATGCAATTCTTAAGAAATATAATTTTTATCAAATTATTCTTCATTCTGCATCAGCTGTTCATGTGTTTCTGATATATTCTCGTGATTTACAAAAAAAAATTTTTTAAACAATTTATTTTATAAATTTCTTACACGCAGTGTCAGAAATCTCCGTATCCGGAGGTTTTGAAATTTCTTCTTCTCTTTCTTCGTCCTTGATATTTAATTCTTTCAGAAAAGCACAACAATTTATGGCAACTAGGGCATCCGGTTCTTTTTCCGACGCCCACCAAAATTCCGCCTGAAATTTGATTATGTTTTACAAAATATTGTCTGTTGACTCTTCTATGATGATGAAGAAGAAAAAGTTATTTATGTTTGTAGGTAATAAGCAAATATAAAAATTAAAACATTTCTTTTTAAAATTATTAGACTTCTAAGTTCAAGAAATGAAGTACAATGTAAAAGGTAATTTTTATAGCAATGAAAATACGTACCTTGATATTTGTTGGTACTACTGGGGGAGCAGGATTAATTTTTGTGTTCATAAGTACCAGTAAGTCAATGTAATCAATTTCTCCGTCCTCTCTTTTATGGACGCTGCATTATTATTAACTATTAATCTTATTTTTTATTCATTGTATAACAAAATATAATTTTAATAAGAAATTTAGTAACATTCGAACTCCCTTAAATGATTGCTATTATAACTCCCTAATATTTTTTCTATTGGTACTTTTATTTTACTACTATTTAGCCTACTAGTATTAAACTGCTTAATACTTTAATAAATTTAATTTCCTACCTATTTTTAACCTACCAGTGTTTAATCTACTCATTAAACTAATTATTAAACTAACTATTAAGTTAGTATTTACATACCAATCGAGCACGGCGTTTATAAGTTCAACATCAATTGGGACTCTAGCTCCACGAAGTGCAGTAAAAACCGTATTACGAGGTAAAAATCCTGACCTCTTTCTATCCCAGTGATGCAAATCCTCTTCCAGACGATCAAAATCGATCCACAAATGTCGTAAAATTTCTGTATGTATTATTCTCCTGCAAAAGACAGCATTATGTCTTTATAATCTATGTATTACGTTATATTTCAAATCGCTACGTCCCCAAATTGGTACATTCCCAAATCCCTACATTCCCGAATCCCTCCATTCTCAAATCGCTATATTCCCAAATTCTTACGTACCCAAATCGCTATATCCACAAATTCCTACATCCCCAAATCGGTACTCCCCAAATTGCTACGTCCCCAAATTCCTACATCCCCAAATCGGTACTCCCCAAATTGCTACGTCCCCAAATCGCTACGTCCCCTAATTGGTACATTCCCGAATCGGTATATCCCCAAATCGCTACGTCCCCAAATTCCTACATCCCCAAATCGGTACTCCCCAAATTGCTACGTCCCCAAATCGCTACGTCCCCAAATTGCTACGTCCCCAAATCGCTACGTCCCCAAATTGGTATATTCCCAAATCCCTACATTCCCGAATCGGTACTCCCCAAATTGCTACGTCCCCAAATCGCTACGTCCCCAAATTGGTATATTCCCAAATCCCTACATTCCCGAATCGATATATCCCCAAATCGCTACGTCCCTAAATTCCTACATCCCCAAATCGCTGCGTCCCCAAATTCCTACATCCACAAATCGGTACTCCCCAAATTGCTACGTCCCCAAATCGCTACGTCCCCTAATTGGTACATTCCCGAATCGGTATATCCCCAAAACGCTACGTCCCCAAATTCCTACATCCCCAAATCGGTACTCCCCAAATTGCTACGTCCCCAAATTGCTACGTCCCTAAATTGGTATATTCCCAAATCCCTACATTCCCGAATCGGTATATCCCCAAATCGCTACGTCCCTAAATTCCTACATCCCCAAATCGGTACATCCCCAAATCGGTACATCCCCAAATCGGTACATCCCCAGATCGGTACATCCCGAAATCGGTACAATCCCAAATCGCTACGTCCTCAAATTGATACCTTCCCAAATCCCTACAGTCCCAAATCCCAAAAGACATAGCATTATGTGTTTATAATCTATGTATTATGTTATACTTCAAAAATCATGTTACTGAAAATAATATTTATTAAAATTACCTTATGTATTCTCGATTAAAGAATTCCTTTTTATCGTAAGAAGTAAAGTGCCGTGCAATCGTAATTATTTCATGTTCCGTTATTTTTCCACCTGCATATTGATGCAAAGCTTTTCTAAAATTCAAACACACAATTTACCAAAACTTTCTTTACATTCAGAAGGTTTTAATTGTTGTTGATTTGTTAAAAACTTATTAACAAAATAAAACGATATAGTGATTAGTGTAAATCTAACCATAATATGGAGGATTCTAGTGTTATACAGCCACTAAGTATGTACAGTCACTATATAGGTTATATAGATTATACATAGTGGCTGACTGCAGATTTATTTTTTTATAACAATATTTGCAATATATTTGAATGTAGTACTTTAATGTGGCATATTCCACTACTATATTATTATCGTATCACATATTTTTTTAAATATGGCAAATATGAGGAACTCTATATGGTATATGTAATATATTATTCTTCATGTTATTATACATTATTCTATACATATATTATTATATAAAAATAGAGTGCAGTCCTCAAACATTTTTATCGATAAAAAACATTATAATATATCTTTCTATATATTGTTATTATTAACAATAAATTAACAAAACCAAATTAATTAAAGTACCTCAAATTTTCGTATGGTAGTACTTGATAATCCCCTTCGCCCTTTTCCATAGGCACATATAGTTGTACAAACTCTTTGTAAACTGGTTTCAAGATTTCTCGTAATTTTTCCATGATTAATTTAGCATTAGCTTTTGGAAACTGAACAATGGTAGATAAAATTAATTTATAATTTTCAGATTTATGTACTTAAGAGATTTAAAAAATTGTATTTTAATAAGAACGTGAGCGAAGTATAGCACCTTATCGGAATTTAATTCCATGTAGCGAAGAGCATAAATGTCGGCTGTGGTCATTTCGAAAATAAAACCATTCAAGTTTACACGTGCGCCGATATAGAAATCTTCTGGTTTGTAATATTTCGGTTCTTCGCTTGCAAATATCTCTTGATTCGGTAACATTACACGCATTTTCTTCTGGAACAGACACCGTTTAAAACCTGCAAATAATACCAGAACATTAATTGATGTTCATCAATAAAATTTTGTTAATTCTCGTCATTCTTTAATATATTTCAACATTTCTATACTTAAATATATTAAATCAATATATTTTGAACCAAAGTTATCAAATTTTACCGTACACATTCTTCAATTGAAAATAAAAAGATTTCAATTTCGATCACAATAAAAATAAAAAGATTTCATTCATTTACGATAAAAATAAAAAGACATTAAAAATACAAACTTTTTTCGAAAGAAATATTTTGAAAAGCGTAAAAAGCAAAAAGTGGAAAGAATTGTCACCTGAATTTCTTCTCGCCAATTCAAAAATAGAAATAGCGTCGTCCATTAGATAAACTCTGATAATGAACAATCGATCTTCATTTTCCGGGATGTTCGATATTAATTTCGCTCTGAATCTCAAAACGTAGCTATCAAAACCTTGCCTAAAAATAAACCGATTGAATGATCACAAAATTCTAAACGGAAAAAGTAGTTGTATTTCACAGTAAGCATACTTATCGTAATATAAAAATTTAATCATATCTGTTTTAGGCGGTTTCGGTAATACACTGAAACAATTTCCAAGGGAATCTTCGTATGACCCATAGCCATTATACGGTGGTATATACTTTTTTACTTCCGTACCAATCTCGCCATTCTTTCGAGGTCTCTCCAAAGGCGTAAAATCGTTCAAACCATACTTTTTCCTTTGACATTACGAGGAAAATGATTAACATGATTAAAATTGTATATGATAAAATTAATATAGAAGTTTCTTCTAGAATAATGCGACATTTTTGTAAATGACAATTCATGTCTTCATGAAAAAACTGTGTTTAGAAAACGAACTTGAGATTTCGGAAATCTTGGAATAAGGAGTTTGTAGATTTTCAAATGTTAAATCGGAAATTTGAGAATTTGGGGATTCAGAAGTTTGATAATTTGAAAATATAGGAATTTGGAAATCTACAAAGGGAATTTAGAAATTTATAATCTTGAAAATTTTCGGACTGTTAATTTCTAAAAAACAATTTATGTATTTCGGAATTTAGGAACATAGAAATTTAGGTATTCGGAAATCTAGGAATTTTGGGAATTTAGGAATTCGGAATTTAGGAATTTGAGAATTTAGGAATTTGAGAATTTAGGAATTCGGAATTTAGGAATTCGAAATTTAGGAATTCGGAATTTAGGAATTTGAGAATTTAGGAATTCGGAATTTAGGAATTCGAAATTTAGGAATTCGGGAATTTAGGAATTCGGGAATCTAGGAATTCGGGAATTTTGGAATTCGGAATTTAGGAATTCGGAATTTAGGAATTTGAGAATTTAGGAATTCGGAATTTAGGAATTCGAAATTTAGGAATTCGGGAATTTAGGAATTCGGGAATTTAGGAATTCGGGAAATTAGGAATTCGAAATTTAGGAATTCGGGAATTTAGGAATTCGGGAATTTAGGAATTCGGAATTTAGGAATTCGGAAATCTAGGAATTCGGGAATTTTGGAATTCGGGAATCTAGGAATTCGGGAATTTTGGAATTCGGAATTTAGGAATTCGGAATTTAGGAATTCGGAATTTAGGAATTTGAGAATTTAGGAATTCGGAATTTAGGAATTCGAAATTTAGGAATTCGGAATTTAGGAATTCAGAAATTTAGGAATTCGGAATTTAGGAGTTCGAGAATTCAGGAATTCGGAATTTAGGATTTCGGGAATTTAGAAATTCGGGAAATTAGGAATTTGGGAATTTAGGAATTCGGGAATTTAGAAATTCGGAATTTAGGAATTCAGAAATTTAGGAATTCGGAATTTAGGATTTCGGGAATTTAGAAATTCGGAAAATTAGAAACTAAGAAATTTAGGAATTCGGAAATTTAAAAATTTTAAAACTTCGAAACTTAGAAATTTTCAAATACGAAAATTTAATGTTACCTGTAATATTCCTTCGTAAAAGCGTCCATATCGGTTATAACAATCTTTCTCCCGAAAATATTAATTTCAGCACCGATGCTGAGTTCATTATCTTTATAAAAATCTTTGGTGTTTCTCTTTGTACACAAAGGATCTATCGTGTAAAAAGCATTCTGTGCATCGTCTCCCATAACATTTAGAACAGTAAAAGGATCTTGACCTCCAATTGGTGCGAGTTCAACGTAAAACTATATTCAGAAGTCTATCTATTAATTACATAAGTTAGAAATGTCAATTGTAAAATAAAATATAGGAAGGTTGTCGAATTTATATTAATTAAACAATTCTAATAAACAAATCGCCAATTTAATTACGTCAACCCTCCTTCACATATCATTTAAAAAAGTAGTTTCGAAATATAAACTGAAACATTTGCTTTATATTGGTAAATCAAATCGATATTTTAAAAGAAGAAATTAATATCTTACTTTGGGAACCTTCATTCGTCGCAGAAACATGAAACCTGAATCTCGTCCAGAATTTGGTGGCACATTCTCTTTAATTTGTATTGTGTCATCGGCGAGATAATAATAAATCTCGAGATCGTGAATAATGCCATAAAGATTTACCGTATCATCCCAGTAACCGTAAAATCGAAGTACTTGTTTATCATATTTTAAAAAATCGCCGCGTGTATCAATTCTTCGATTAGGCTTCTTCGGAAAAGTTTCCTATTTTGCCAATTTTTAAAATGAGAGATCATTGAAAAAAATCGATGTAATTAAAAATTATTTACGGTATGTGAACAAATAATAAGTGAAAACTTATAATTAGTTAAAATTTAACTCTTACGTATGGAAGATACAGTGATCATTTTTGTTTAATATTTTAATAACTACCCGAATTATACGCTTACACGTTTTTGTAATTCCGAATATGGATCTTTTGGTATATTGATGGGATCTGGTACTGGTATTCCCATACGTTGTAGAAACCTCCTCGTAAATTGATCACAGTCTACAACTTTGTATACTCTCCCGAAAATTTCCAGTTCTTTGCCAATATTTAAATCAATGATATCATAAAATCTGTATTTCGCTGGATCAGGCATTGGGATTCTTTGCCGTTTTACAAGAACACCTATGTAAGTTCGACGTTTCAATATTTAATTTATATTCCGCCCGCCAAAAAGAAAATTAAGAAATATCATCTATTTCTATTTAAAAAAATCACAAATACAGAGAATACCACCATAATAATAACAATTGTAAAAGGATTAATTTCTACATTCAAAATACAACAAAATTCGTTTGCAACTTTGTGATTTACCATAACATAATTATCGTTTTTTCCTTTATTTAAACCTCATATTGTATGTATAAAAACTTATTACATAATAATTATGATTCTTTTTGCAGAATAAAAAATTGTTTTACATACTCAAAAGCATAGGTGAAGACAGACAAAATAAAAAGTTTGAATACAATAAGAGGCTTAAAGAATGTACAACTTGTTAAAAGCGAAAATTCACTGAAATAAAATACATAAAAGATATAATAACAAAAAATATGATAAATACTGAAGGAAAGGGTACGTCGTTGAACCTTGTTCAAGGCCGCTATTGTTAGTGGAAGGTTCAGAGATTTTCATTGTTGCATCTTCCAAGAAGAAGCTAATATTTACTACTCGAATCTGATAGGCTGCCTTCCATCTCTCCTGAACAGTTTCTTGAAAGAATGCTTTAAACATCAATCTCTAAAAGAGTATATTTTTAAAAATAAAAATGAGATACTCATAGTGACAGAATGGATTTGTATTTTTTATTATATTTATTAATATTTTTAACACATGTATCTTTGGTAATACTCATTGTTAGTATTGTTAGACGATCAATATTAAATCCGTACAAAATTTGTTGGTTCTTAAAGTAGTTAATTTTTTCTACGAATAATCATACTTGGCCATCATAGGCAATCCAAGGCGGCAATTCGTGAACTTCTCCGCGAGCATAAATTGACGGATAGCGAATATTATCTCCTACATCTGATTTTTCGGACAAATAATAAACTCCATCGTGTATTTTCATAAAATACTGATTTCTATGGAACTTTGTTCGCCCAAGCTAAAAGCGCATAATAACCTGAGTTAATTATACAATTTCTGCTGGTATTTATATTTCATATGTACATTATAAGATAATATAAATATCAGCTCCTCGTGTATGACTTGAAAATTTTATTTTTATTGGTTAATAGATCATGAAACGTTATTGAATTGTAGGAAAACAAAATGACTTACATTTGTATCAAAATTATATCCTGGCAAAAAGGGAAGCATAGGATCACGTTGCATTTTGTAAGCTAGATTAATACACCAATGGCACAGGAACAAGTAATTAATGACAACTTTAGAACGAAATACTTTACAACTTTACTCGTTTAGTATTGACGTAGGAATACGAGTTACATCTATGTAGATTGTTTTGTTACCTTGGAGATGATTCCATGGATTTGATTAGAGAAATAATTCAGAAAAGTCGCAATTTGAAATGCATATATTTATTACTATCAACAGTTCATAGTATTATACTGGTAGTATTTTACCAGTAGGCACAAAACATAAGTATTATTAATACTATTAGCAAAAATTTGTTCAAATATAATGTATGTGTATATATTACTTTGATTTTTGATGTAATAACTTACATATATATATATATATATTATCTGTAAAGTGATCAACACTGTGTAATATTAAACATAGATAAATGCATTTTATGTATAAATATTAATATAGCAACAAATAAAAAAAAAATTTAGTAATAAAAATAAAATAAATTTTAGTTCACAATTTTAAATATTTTAAAAATATTGTTAATAAATTTTTACACAGCATGTTAAGCTTCAAATGTTATCAAAAGCGATTTTGATATTGTGCAGATCATAAATGTAACGCATACTAAATACTAATATTGAAGTAGACATTTGGTATCACTGAAAACATTTCAGAAGTGTACATAGTATAAAATAAAAATAAAGTCGTACATAAATCAAATTATACTACTAAAAGCGTTCTCTTTTAGTAGTGGACGGTCCAAGTGCAAAAAGATACATGTCATTGTCCTTCGTTTGTCAAATTTCTTGTATTGACTAAAGTATCAAATAGTTCGGAACATTTTTAAGTATCTTCAGCTTCAAGCATCTGTTATTTATTAACCCATCAGATCATAATGTTCAATCAACGCCTTGAAAAGTTGCACGGTGGAAATTCAACAGACTGTTTTCGAAAGCACGTAAAGAATTGCTCGAATTTCCACTTGCCTTTCCTTATTTTCTAGTCCTTAGTCTCTGGTTGCAAATCAAACCAACTTGTAAACGATTTTGTGACATCAATTTCGCTTAAATTTAAATGTACTTGGCCCATAACGTTGCTTCCAGTCGATAACCAGCCCTTTTGGGTACAGACAGTCACTTCTAATGTGCGGGAATTTAGATCAGCTTGAGAAACGACGTACTCAAATTGTTCATCAAACACTGGATTACAATTATCTTTCATTACTGCTGTTTTACGTTTAGTTTCCTTATAGCGATCAGGAAGAAGGTACAACTTCACATACGGATCCGGTATATTATGTACATCATTTTGTGGTAGAGGTAAATTTCTGTAACGATAAAACATTCGATTAAAAGGTTGTCAAGTTTTCCTATTTTTACATTAATAAATACGTACGCTATTTTATGCACAACAACGATGAGCTTTTGCCTTTGTACGCTGTAACGTAATGATAACTGTATTCGGCCTAGTTTGGATTCACCAGCAGATAATGTAATAGCTGAATTTCTATGAGTTAACTTTGGACTTTCATTAAGGGGTGCATTAACGTCAGCGACAATTAATTCTTCCTCTCCTAGAACCTGATCTTCAATTCCAGCTGCTGTATCTGACCCAGTACTATGCATTGCGCTATTGACTGATTCTTTTGAAGGTTGTTTTTTCAGTGGACTAGGTGGAACTAAAAAAAATATTAAGTATAATATATTGTAACATAAACATACACGTAAGTAATAATGTACTTACCAGTTCTAGATGATATATTACTAATATTTGATTCCTGGCGTTCAATTCTTTTATTCAATTGATTAATGTCATGATCATCATCATCTTCCTCTGGAGTAGATTCAGGTTCCTCGTATTTTAAAATCTGGCAATAAAATAATTTTAGTTATTGATTTTTATTTTTCACAAAATGTAAATAATTTAAAGAAATCATATGTACATTTAATGACATAGATAGTATTAGTTTGCTATCTGCTTCAGCCATTTGCAAATCGAAAGGCTGCAGTGCAAGTTCTAGATTGTTCTCTTTCAGAAGCAACGATATATTGTAACTCATTTCTCCTATTATAAGACCAGTTTTTTCATCTGTAATCTAAAATTTGATATATATTAGACATATAATTTTTATGCTGAAAAAAAAAATAAAATATTAGAAGATATGTTTAACCTTTATGTGCAAAATTCCGGTTTCTGGATTACTAACTAAAAAGGTAAAACCTTGTTCCCATATTGGATCACAAGAACGTAGTATGGTAGCTGTTCTTTTTGTGCTTCCACCAACACTTGCTTCAAGATAAACATCTGGTTGTTTACTTCCTCGAAGACACTAAAATGGCACAGTTTATTTAAGACTTTTACCATAATTTGATTTATTCATTATGATTTTTGAATTCCCATCATATTATTGTTTTAAGTGTCACAGGGGGGATCAAATGATAATCTTACAATTTGTGATTAATTATGAAATAATAGTAACTTTTTGACTATTATTTTTCCTACACAGAGGAAACAGCTTTAAAATGATGTGTATTCATTGGAACTTTTATTTCATTAATGCTATCTTACTATTACAAATCAATACAGTTTATACTTACTGGTAAATTCTTAGCTGAATCAATATAAAGAATGAGAAGAGCTGTACTCATTGATGTTACACGAAGTTCTTGTGTTTCAATTAGAGCCTGTGTGAATTAAAGAAATGAAATAATCAAAAATGTTTTATACACATGAACTAATATACTGAAGATACATACAGTTTTCAGATCAGCAATATTTTTTGAAAGTTGAAACCATGTTAGTCTTAAATGAACCATGCCATGTTTAGCTTGTTCTAATGACACCCACTACAAAGATAATCTTTTTAATATAATTTTCAATTTATAATTATATATAAAATTATATTTAATAACTTGTACTTACTGTATCAATATTTCCTTTCTTTTTTACTCTATTGACTTCAATTGTAGCCCTATATTGATAAAACAAAATATAATGGTATGTATAATATTTTAACTTACTTAACATATATAAGATTAACTAATGCAAGATGGCCCATAATTCACTAATTAAAGTTGTTATAACTTACATTTATTCATTTTTTATTTCTGCTATTTACAGTTTAAAAGAAAAACATTTAAAAGATTAAATATGGAATATTTAACCATTTGGCAAAAAGTAAAAGTTGTGGAGTTTTATTTGGGGAAACAATGTCGACTTTTTATACATTTAGACACATCGCCGACATTTTAATTTCTGATACAATTGAAAAAAATGAAGACATTACAGTCATAATCTTAATAGCTACGGAACATGTTATGAATTATGGATCAACTTAAATTAGCATACATAATAGTGATGATATAGTGTAGAGTACGCGAATATCTAGCATGAGTAGATGAGTGAGTATGTTCAAGAAATGCAGATGCAGTAGAGTCTGGTTAATTGTTTGTCACTATTCTCACAAATGCTCGAAACTGGATTGACAAACTACAATACGTTTATTTCATCACGCAACGTACACTTCTTTCAAATTTTGTAACAATATTAACGGACCATTAGCGAGCGAGCCAATAGCGAGCAGGCTGATAGCAAGCGGGCCGATAGCGAGCGAACCAAACTGTATTCACGTGCCAAGTATTAACATTTCACTCGTACTCGTTCATTCGAATTCTTAAAACATCTATCACCCTAAGCGTTCTGATATGGTCCCAGACTGCGGATTTAACCAGTCACTACTGTATTTAAGATTATGTCAATAATTGTAAGTGTAAGAAAACTTGAAGTACAAACGTAGGAAAAGTGTTTGATATCGAATGATGAGGATCAAAGAAGTAAGAAAGGGTGTAAGGATACAATATGAGGCTTAACAGAAAAAAAAACAAGTTCTTTAACCCTTTAAGTCCTTAATTATGATACTGTTATTTTTTTAGTGTTCAATAAAAATTGAGACTTCAATGAAGTAGTATTTACAAATCCTATCCCAGTCAAAGCCCATTTGGTTTATCGCAATATTTTAATATTAGTAGGCGCTACAAAGACCGTCAGGTCACAAAAGGTTAAAATGTGAGTTCAAGATTGATGAAATGCAGAATTAATGATTATTCAAAGTCAGAGAAAACATAACATTTTATGATTATAATTTAAGCTAGCGCGAAATTCTTACGTGCAAGATGCTCCAAAATGATTATTTTATTTATTTCAGATTTCTTCTTACTCACAATTTTAAAGCTAAAATAATATGTTTTTTGAAACACCCTGTACAAATAATAGCTGGAAACGAAAACAAACACATTCTGTTGGATCTTTTAAACATTCTTTTCATAAATAAGCAAATAATCCAATGTACATCGTGTACATTCACAGCCGTGTAAGTAGCACTCTAGAATACTCTTATGTTACAAATAAATTTACTTGCTCAAATATATCTTCATTGCTTTTTATATTAAGAAAAGATACATAAAATAAAAATATTTGTTTTGGAGAACCAAATATGACAAGGACAAACCCCTGAATGCACCAACCTTTTCTAGATTCTATGTGCAACAAAATATCCTAATCTTCAATATATACTCTACATATTTTTATATTTTTGCAAAATCGTCTTTACATGCACTATAGTAGCATTATAATTTTGACTTTTGAAAATACTGCATAGCATACTCGGATACAACGTGGGTCTCTTCACCGGCTTCATTTAATTAGAAAAAAGTGTAAGAGAAAAAGTGGCTAGATTAGACTCTTTTTAGGTTACTAAGTCCTAAGTTCTCCTTAAACTATCTCAAGATTTCTAGGTTTCTATGTTCCCAGCACCCTAAGTTCTGAGATTCCTAGGTTTCCAGATTCCTAGGTTTACAAATCCCTAGATTTGTAAATGTTGTCAGATCTCAGTTTCCAGAGCCCTACGTTTCTAGATTCCTAGATCCCAGATTCTTAGGTCCCCAAATTCCTAGATCTCCAGATCCCCAGGTCTCCAGATCCTTAGATCTTCAGATCCCTATATTCTCAAATTGTTAGGTTCCCAGATGTGTAAGTTTTCTTTAGGCTGGGTGCCTAGCACCTAGAGACATAGGGAAAGCCTAAGAGTACCTGGGACCTATGATCTAGAACTTGGAAGGAAACTAGGATGTAGGATCTAGGAGTTCTACCTAGGACCAAGGTAGAACTTAGAGTCCTAGGAAAAATTTAAGAAAAACCTAGGTAGAGCCTAGACAATTCCCTCCTGAATGTTCCTAAAATCAAAGACAAATAATAAGGAACTTTTCCTCTTACACTTATTCTTAATCAAAAGAAGCCTATGTTACACCTGAACATACATAACTTATAGCACAGAATAAGGAGTAACATTCTTCTAAACTAGAAATGTTTCTACATTCTATACGAGCTTCTAAATGCATTCTATGCCTGAATAATTATACTTGTTAGAAGCAGCAGTACCTGCCAAGTGGATCATCTTGACCAGCGTTATCTTTGTCAAACAGGTGGATAAGCACCATGTTGTAGCAAGCTCCCAAGCTCTTTTCCATTAAAAACTGTTATCATATAATTTAATTTAGTTTCTTTTATCACATTAGTCATTCATGGGAAACATACTAATTGGTTTTTAAAAAGAGCCGCGAATTTATGATTCCCGGGTATCCACGTACCAGAGTTGGTCGTTATCTAGATAAAAGATTACCTGAATATAGATTCTAATAGAACATTCAGACACATTTTGTGTCTAGATAATGCCCAACTCCAGTACCTGGGTACTTGGGTATAATAAATTCATGGCTCTATTTTTAAAAAACAATTTATAGAGTTATTACATTGCTATATGTTATCAAATGAACTAAAATTTGAGTAAATATATATTGTAATCATATAAATATAGGTAGATTTGCTACCAAAAATATTTTTACTAAATCAATTATTAAACTGATTTAAAATTTGAATGACAGAATTTATAATGTAAATAAAATAAAATTATTACATTTGCTATAGTTCTGATAAACAAATTCTGATTGCAATAAAAATAATTGAAGTAAATGCAATTCAAAGCTAAAATATATGTATATACACAAATTATAAAACATATAGCACATTATTAGCAATTTAAATTATTTTTACATATTACTAATAATCACATTAATACAATAAACATCCATAGTATACTAAGTTAATGTGTAGTACAATAATACTAATTAAAATTTATCATTTCTGTTTAGTAATCAATTTTAATGCAACAAAACTACCTCAAAATTAAGTTATAACTATAAAACATTCCGCGTTCAGCAGTTATACCATGTTATCAAAAAACGTAAACATATTGTGTGTAAAGTAAAATCTAAAATTTGCACAATAATTTTATTCTCGTTCTAAGGAGTAACGAATTAAATTCGTATCTTATAAAATAAAACATTTGGCCGATCCTAATGGAAACTATTAATGTTGGGAAAGCATTCTCGTATTCAATATGCCTTTTGAAACAGTATCGTCCTGGCGATCCGTCATCAAAAATGTATGGTGAAGGATGAATAAATTTATGAGCTTATTTGCTTCCATTTATAGGTATAATCGATTAATCGACAAAATGATATTACCATATTTGGCGTGTAACTATGATATGGTTTTAAAATTGTAAATTGAAAATTTTTTAACGATTAACTTATTATTGAAATCGGCGAGGTGTACTCGATGTAAGAAATATCGGTGTAATAAGATGATTAAACCAGGGTCTGCCATGTGTTTGTTAGATGCACTACAACCTTTAAGTACTTAGCCACTAAGAGTTGGAAAAAGTTAGTTATAATTTTACTCTAGTGCTAAAACACCTAATATGAATGATAAATTTAATGATATATATATATATATTATAAAGCACTAAATGATTGATGATACAATGAATATGCATTCAAACACCACTCACATATCAAATGTCATGAGCAACTCAGAAGCTATAAACGAATTAATCATTATAGACAAGTTCATTGAGTTTTGAACAATTATGATGCTCTTAGAAAGTAAAATTGAGAAATTTATTCAATGTAGTCTTGAACAATTTAATTTCTGAGCTGTTCAAATACCATAAATTAACACAACACAAACATGCCTCTATTTTACATAAATAATAGCAATATTTTTAATATGCGTTATAAATAAAAATACATATATTATGAAAATAGGTGGGGTGTAATTAAATAGCGAATATAATAATATAAATCAGGTTCTAATTATTTAAAAATTTACTAGAATAAAACAGCAACACAGTAAATAAAAGAGGATAATAAATTTGAGTAATGCATTTTATCTTTAATACAAAGCTTGTAAAATAAATGTAAAACACTATATTTTCATACCTTCCAAGACTTTCATCACCCTTAGTATCATCATAGTCCCACAGCAGCACAGTAATTTGTTGAGCAATGGCCGACATCACAGCACACTGGTTCCACATAACACATCACACGTAACATACATACATACGTACTTACTATGAAACTGAATTAGATTAATATAAATTAAGATGTTTCCAGTCTATAGGATTAAAACTCTAGTTATTGTAATATAGTAATATTATGCATTTCTAAAATAAAGAACAATTCACCGATTTATTTCAGTACATTAAATCGTTAAAATATTAGACTGACAACATCCTATAACTGGTGTAAAAACATAGAAAAACAATAAGACTAATATGATGATAAAATTATGAAGCTAAATTGCGAAACCAAAAAAAAACAATGTAATGTCTTAGAATATTATATATATCCTTAGGTGATAAATACTTACTAAATTGTGTTTCCATACATTTAAAAAACTATTTCTTACCATGTAAAAAATGTTATACTTGAAAATTTGTATGACTTTGAAGGAAAAATTTTAGTCAAAAACGTGCAGTAAATATTTAACTTCATGTAAATGAAGGTTGTACATACCTCACACCAAAAATCCCATTTTGGATTTACAGTATTATCTATCGTTTTTGTTCTAAATTCTTGTGCTCCAACATTTATAACAGCATATGGATCGGATTTACCTTTACCCAATACTCCAATATCTTTCTTCATAAGATGCTTTGCTTCTACTACATGAATTCTTAAAACACCCTGTACAAAGAAAGAAATAGTTTATTATTTTATGTTTGCTTATGTTTAAAATTATGAATGTTTATAAATATATGATTTACTTCAGGCTCTGGTATTTTTAATGATTCAACTGGTACTGATTCACTTAATGGGATAACAATTTTATTTGGTAATACTACAAAAGCTCCTATTTGTTCAACTATTGTTTTCCTTAAAATCTCACTGTAAAAAGTTATTAATAATAATTATTAATAAATTAGAAAAATCACATATTAATTTATTTAATCCATATTTATTCTTACTTAAATCCAGGTAAATCAAGGACATCTGCTATTCCCACCAAATTAAAATTAATAGCTGGAGGGTTTAGGAAAAATGCTTGAACACCTCCAACTATTGGCATTGCAGATAATAATGGTTTCAAAACTATTCTCATCATTCCACGTATCTAGAAGTTAATAATAAATGTAAGTAATAAAATAACAGATGATAACAGTACTTGTATTCACCAGTATTTACCTGAAAATCTTTAATGCCACCTTTTATATTTCCAACAGAAAAAGTAATATCACAATCACCTGCATACCTATAAAATTATTCGGGACAGAAATATTAGAAGTAATAAATGTAATAAAACCAAAATCTAGATAAATAACACATACATAAGGTCAGCATCCATGATAACTTCATTTCTTGAGGTGTTTTTATCGTATGCTTTAATTCCATAAATTTTTAAGGGCTATAAATATAAATACAAATTAATTATAGTATGTATAATTATGATAATAATGAAGATACAGATTAGCAATTAAATACCAACATCAACTTACAATGCGTCCCAAAACTAATCTTTCAAATTGAAACCCCTTTACTTTATACTCTGCCAGTTTCTCAACAATAGCAGGCTCTATAGTTTGCTTACAAAGTTCACGAGAAAATTGATTAATGCTTGGCCAGACTTTATATAAAACCTTAAAAAATAAATTAAATTTCAGAATAAACCAGCAAGAATAAAAGAAAACTTTAATAACAAAATTGTCATACTTTATTTAACCATTCAGCTCTATCAAAATCAGGAAAGTAAACCCAGGAAGGTAGTTCATTTAATCGATCAATTATCAATTCTTTTTCTTTGGCCATTACAGTGGCTTGTGCAGTAATTACTCTTAACTCATTATCTTTTCTACGTTCTTGTTTCCATGCCGCCAAAGCAATTGGTGCAATTAACCAAGCCATATTTAAATTTAGATATCCCCATCCCCAAATAATACCAGCAGTTGCCAATTTGGTTAAAAATGATACAGTCAATGAACTTATGGTCATATATGGCCAGTTTATTTTAGGGCGCTTACTATCTTCGCATTTGTCTTCCATTTTATTAAATAATTAATAAGTTATAATTTATCAGTATTTTATTTCTTACTGTTTCTTGTAATAATTTACATAACTTTTGTTATGTACAAAAATAAATTTTTTGTTTTTCAATTAATTTATCCTTTTAACATGCCTGTGAAAGAAATATTACATTTATCCATGAAAAATTTCCTTAACAATACAAATCTTTTAATGCAATACAATATCATATAAAAATGAGATAGCAAAAAGAAAATTAAAACAATCATTTTATCAGTTACTTTATAAATGATATTTATCGTTGTATTTAATGTATAATAAATTTTGCAGATAAAAAACAAAGAAGCAAAACAAAGAGCGATAAAAGTAACAATTATTTATTAAGTTTATTTGTAATTATCTAGATATTCGTTATTATTCATAACTGATAAAAATCACACTTAAGAATAACATAAATGATAATAATCATGAAGTATAATTTTACATCATGATTATAGCTTTTCAAGTTGATTTGATAATCATAAACAGATATCATATCAAATATTTTAGACTGATAAAATAAATATTACATCTAAATATTTACATATGAGTGAATATAAATGTTCAGTAAGATGTAATTCAAAATAAAATTAAATATAAAATAACTTTAACAAAACTATAAAAATTCCTTAAAATTATATTTAAATAAGTTGTTATTCATTAGTTTAAGCAATATTTAGCATCTTAATGTAACATTTTTACAATTAAAGTTATTTTCGTTTATAAGCACCTATTAACATTTATAAGCAAGTAATTAAAAGCATATATTAAAAGTCAAAAATACGTACAAAAATTATATGCATATATACGCAGTAACTATCACATTATAGGCAGTAGATTATGCAATATTTAAAATTACTTTATTTCTTAAAATAGATTATAAATGCGTACACGTGTTATTTATAGCTTAAAATTAGTTTTACGTGTAAATTTCAAGTTATATGCAAGTGTTATAACGAACTTAGTTCCGCTAATAATTTGCGCTTACACCTCCAACAATGTTGAAGTATCAACGTGCTTTGGATGACCTCATACATATATCGGGTTATTAGTCACATTTCAACCAACTTGAATTGCAATGGTTCCAATTTCTTTTATAGAGGTCAAACGTGTTTGAAAACCAATCAATTACTATATTACATGCAAGGAAATTAAAAAAATCCAAAATATAATTAAAACATGTAATCATCTATGAGATATGTCAGCAATTGCTTCATGTTTTTATGAAATTAGATGAATTTTATAAAAGTGATTTAAAATCGTGATTACCGATTTATTTTTATACAAAGATTATAATTTATAATACATAAAAATCAAAACTTTAATTAACACTTATAACAAGTATTTCATCAATCTTTTCATATAAACGTCAAAACATTTTATTGCGTTTTAAATAAATACTTTAAAGGTTATTTTTAAAACTACCAATTACATGAGTTTTTAAATTCAACTAAATTGTTAAACCTTTTGATGTAAAATATTACAACAAACGTTCGTAGTTGTGTATTGATTATAAATTGTGTTTACATCGTCAAGTTCGATTATTCGTTCTATGAAAAGTCATACTCTTTCGTATTCCGCGCAAATCGATTAAATTTAAAAGTCTCTGAAATACATTTTTATACGTTTTTTATAAAATTATGAAAGCCAGATCGCAAAATTAGACTCTATAGCATCTTATATAATCATGCAAAGAATATTTTAAGAAAGGAAATATGTAAAGATATTGTTTCTTCGCCTCGAAAATTTTAGACAATGAAATTGCTACTACCTTTGTTTTTTCTTTACAGAGCGACAGAGAGAGACAAGGGTTTCCCAGTTTCCGCACATGCGGTCCTAAATCTACTTTATTTGATTCATTATGCTTTGTTCATACGCCTCCGAACTTGTGTAAATTTCGATAAAAGACAAATCTACATTAATATTTTGTCTATGATAAAAGTATATGCGCATAGTCAGCTGATACCAAGAAGTGGTTTACCTGGCTTACTTATCTGTCAGGACGCCATTGTTATTGTATTGTTTGTTCTTTTGTAATACATGGTGCAATTAATGACAGTGTAAATTGTACGTTTTATTATATTATTCAATAAAGTGATCAAAGAAGAATACCACAATGGGTCTTATTTGTTCCACGGCCCAGGTAAAGAAATAAATAAATAATGTTGAATTTGTCGCAGTCGAAAAATATTTCACACACAAATTCCAACTTGAATTTTTGTTATGAATCTAATTTGATAAGTTTAATAGCCATATTTTGACATTATATTTTTTCTTTAATAAATCAATATTAAACCAAAGTCTGATTGTAGTACAAAAATCTCATCATGTCTTTAATTGTATTATTAGCTTGTGCTATATTTATAAGCACTATAGAGAAATACATCAATATTCTTTTCAAGTGCAAATGTTTGTACTGAAACAATTTTGTTCAAATGTGCAAAAGCTGAATAAATTTTCCTTATAAAAATTTATATTTTTTAAATATTGTAACATATTTTTGAAGTTCATTATGCATATACCAAAAAACATTAATAATAAAAACAATAAAATGATAAGAATAAATGACTATAAAACTGTAGATATGAAGATATTATGATAAGAAAGATTATTGGATAATATGTTATTAAAAGATTCAAAGAATGAATAAGAAGTGTTGGTTTGAGATTCTGAATATCATTAATGCTTATTTATTCAGTATACAGGATGAGCCATTACATAATTTATATCAATTTGTATGTTTTGTCATACAGCTTGCCTGCCTTTGTGGGAGCACAGCCTGTAGTTTCTGTTGTTCCCAATGTCCAACTTGCCGTAATAGCACAAGTACTCGCATTATGTATGCACTATTATTAATGTTGGGTACTATTGCTGCTTGTATTACATTGGCTCCTGGTTTACAGGAAGCCCTTAAAAAGGTACTTTGAAACATGGGATCAAATTATTTAAGAAAAATGTACATATTCTTTACTTGTATTGTAATTGCAGGTACCTTTTTGTGCCAATAGTACAAATTATATCCCTTCAACATTTGCCGTTGATTGTAAATCTGCTGTTGGTTACTTAGCTGTGTATAGAATATGTTTTATCATAGCTCTTTATTTCTTCTTGATGTCGATCATGATGATCAGAGTAAGAAGCTCTAAAGATCCTCGGGCTCCTATACAAAATGGGTATGATAGATTAATTTATTGTGTTGTATATTCTTAAAGATTAGTTTTATTATGCAATTTCTTATTCCAGGTTCTGGGCTATTAAATATCTTTTAATAATTGGTGGAATTATTGGTGCCTTTTTTATTCCTGAAACATCATTTGGAATAACATGGATGTATTTTGGAATGATAGGAGGTTTTCTCTTTATTATTATTCAGTTAATTCTTATAGTTGATTTTGCCCATTCATGGGCAGATGCTTGGGTAGGAAATTATGAAGAGACTGAATCAAAAGGATGGTATGTATGATCTTGTACAGTATCATCTTCTGTTTAATTTGTTATAAAGTGTATATAATTTAATGGATTACACAGGTATGCTGCACTTTTGGGAGCAACTCTGTTTAACTATGCTGTTTCTATCACAGGAGTTGTATTGCTTTTTGTATACTTTACACATGTAAGATTCTTTCATCTTTTAACGTTATTTAGTTGTTATGTTAACATAATTAAAATCTGTTGTCTTTTCCAATTGCAGGCAGACAGTTGTGACTTGAACAAATTTTTCATATCGTTTAATTTGATCTTGTGCGTAATTATTAGTGCCATATCAATTCTTCCAAGTGTACAAGATTATTATCCACGTTCTGGCCTGCTGCAATCATCTATTGTTTCATTATATGTTGTTTATCTAACTTGGAGTGGAATTTCAAACAATCCAGGTATATGATTCACTTTAATTAATGTATATTCGTTAATAATATTTATATGCATTCCTAGATATTAAATATTTTGTTATTTACAGAGCGTACATGTAATCCTGGATTCCTACAGTTAATTTCTGGCAATGATCCTGATGCTCAAAATCGTGTTGCTTTTGATAAAGAAAGTATCATTGGTTTAATCATATGGTTCAGCTGTGTATTGTACAGTTCTTTACGTACCGCATCCAAATCATCAAAGATTACAATGTCCGAGAATGTTCTGGTCAAGGATAATGGAGCTGGTATGTAAAAATATAATCTATATGTAATTTATAGTTACTGGATGCTGTCTGTAATTTAAATGAAATATTTTTAAAGTAATTTAAATTAACTGTAACTATTTATATTTTTTAGAAATATTATGTGCTTATACTTTTAAACATATATTAATAATTTATTAAAATCTTTATAATTAATTACTTTTTCTTTGTACAGTTAGGAATACAGAAGACCAGAATCTTATAGACAACGGAGGTAGGCACACACTATTACGTTAAATTAGATTTTAAATTTGATATTTCTATCTTTTCTATTTTATTTTATCATTGAAAAATTTATCACCATGCTACATGTATGAAACTTTATATTTTTACATATTCATGTAAATTTATTAGTTAGTCTTTAATTTTTAATAGATATAGTATATGTAGTAGTTGTTACGCGCCAAATATTAGGTTTTGCGGAAAATATAAGATATATTTCCAAATTTTATAGTTTTTGGCAAAAATAATATGTTTACTTTGTAATTAGCGTGTGTCTGCTTTCACTGTTTTATATATTTTCGCTTTTCGTTTTCTGATACTTTCTTTTTATTTATCGAAAATTAGTAGTCAGTATTTTACGATAAACACTAGAAATTTTTATTTCAGTATAATTATGATGTTATTAAATATTGGTTATTAAACATCTTGTAAATATTTGTGATACTACCTGGTGATGTTACTATGCTAATAATCCTGACAGGCACATTTGAGAAATTGATAAAGCACTGTAGTTAGATGTTTTCTTTAAGTTATTTGTCGTTTTCCTAAATGTAACCAGATTATACTCCGGTAGAAGGTCGTAACCCGGATTCTGAAGCTGGAAACGAAGCAAAAGTTTGGGACAATGAAGAGGAGTCTGTAGCTTACAACTGGAGTTTCTTCCATCTTATGTTTGCTCTTGCTACTTTATATGTCATGATGACACTCACAAACTGGTATAAGTAAGTATTTTATTATCTATTTTACAAAAGAATTGTGTAACCTTTTGTTCTAAACATCTAAATAATAATTATTTTACAGACCAAATTCCAATTTGGATACTTTGAATTCCAATGCTGCTTCCATGTGGGTGAAAATTATATCTTCCTGGATGTGCTTAGGATTATATGTTTGGTCATTGATTGCTCCTGCGGTATTAAGAAATCGAGATTTTTCTTAAGTATCTGAAGAATTTCAGTTCAGAAAATTGGAAGCAGTAATTAACAGGTATATAAATTGATATATTATATAAAATAACCACTGTTTAAATGCTTTCATGTATATTACCAATTACACATATTATTATTTACTAGTTTTTGAAGAGATACTGAATTTAAAAGACACATATTAACAGAAAATCCTATTATAGAGTTATTTTCGATGTAGTTATACCTTTTACAACTATTTTATTTGATAACAATATGTAACTGAAAGTATATTAGTAATATATTTCTAATTACCAGTCATAATATATAATTAATAGTTAAATACTATAAAGCTTCATTAATGCAATAAATGATTACATGTATCTATTACACAGTTCTGCTTTTAATCATTAATATATATATATATATATATATATAAAGAATGTTTCTAGAAATAAGAATACTTTACAATGAATGAAGAAATTTCTACTTTTAATACTTTAAAAAACGAAACATTATTATTACACATTGCATTGATCTCAATTTAAATGCTCGTTGCGTTTCGTATGAATTACTTCAACCTCTTTATTTTATTTTGACTTTTGTTTATGTTGTTTTTTTTTGTAATTCCGGTTTCTGCCATGTTTATGTATTACGAGTTTATAATAAAATCACCATTTATAAATGATTATACTGTAAATATTATTAAACACATTGTTGTTTTTTATATTTGTAAGTTAAGGTTTCTTAAAATATAACCGTAGTATTATAGTTGCATTTTTATAGAAATATGCATTAAAACCCCTGTATCTACAGACATAGGTTCCAAGATTTTCTGCAGATATCTGAAATTGTAAATAGTAGCAATTGCTACTAAGATTCAGGGGTTTCATTGTATGAAGTAATTAATACTCTCTTAGTGAAGGTTGTATAGTCTTTTGCAAATAGTAATATGTTTTAATTAAAATAAGTTGCATTATAATAGCAAAATATATTTAAGTAATATATACGCATGCATATATATATTTAAAAATTTTATATTTGACCTATTCTGTGTTTAACCTGTTAAATGTTATAATAATTGTAAACAGATATATGTCGTTTTTCACTATATTCTGAATTGGAATAATAAAGAAAACAAATTCAGTAATTTAAGTGATATATTAATATTTTAATAATAATCAGTAACTGTGACAAAGAATAAGATAACAAAACTTTCCAAGAGAAAATTAAAAAAGGAATGAAACATCGGATTTGTTAAAAGATATATTTTAAAATAGATTTTCAAACATAAAATCGTAATAAAAAGAGGTATTTGGAAATAAATAACATTAGATTAAATTAATTAGGTACAAATTGTACATAAAATTTATAGTATTTTGTAAATATATAAAATTAAAATTACAAAAATAGATATTTACAAGTATTCATATAAATCGTGAAAATATTTATATAAATTAAAAATATTCTTAATTATTATATCTTAATTATTGTCATAAATGAGGGCAAGTCTAGAGATTTTAATTGCAAAAGGTGAAAATTTTAAACATTATTTACAATAGTTTTGATTGTACAAATAAATATTTGGTAAAACGTAATTATTGTATTTTCCGTAGTTTTGTCGTAGGTTCTGGCACAGGAGATTTTTTCATCATATAATTTTTAATATTTTGAACCGGTGTGTCAACTAGTAAAGTAAGAGTTATTGATAAAACAATAATCCATACAAATTCGTTCAAGTTGAACTGCAAAGAAATAAATGCAAACATTATATCTGTACTTGTACACGGTATATTGGAGTTTATATAAAAAAAATGTGATAACTTACTTGCATATTAAAAAATTCATAATGTTCAGCACTTCTGGTTTTTCCCACATTGTAAAAATATATGGGAAATTGGGTCAGATATATCGCATAACTGATCCTCGTAGTGATCAAAAACCCTCTCCATGCTAAAAACCTACTAAGCCAACCTGAAATTATATCTACATTTAAATTTATTCTAAACGTATACATCTTTTCAGACGACCATACTTTATAGTGCTATTACCATTTGTATTTCCTGTATAATGCATTATAATGACCCAAGCAAAAATGGCACACCAACCAATAGGAGCAAATGCATTGTACATTGCTGCATCTACTGCATTATATTTGTAATTTATTGATCCCATGTGTGCAGGACCAAAAAATGCTAAACAGAACATTATCGTGCACACAATCCAACCTATTTGTAAAGATATCTAAATAGATATAAAAAAAACTATTAAATTGAATGATTTCATACTTTGAAAATGTTTGTAGATATCTTTGCTTACTTTATTCATCTTATAATCCCTAGGCAAATATCTTAATAAATAACCCACGGAAATTCCTAATATATAAACAGTCAGCCTATGGGATGGTAAAGTGTACGAGTAATTTGCAGTTTCGAATAATTGCTTAATTCTGTAAACAGCATTAATAATATACATGTAATAATATATATGTAGGATGTTCAATGTAGTACGTACAATTAAGGTTTCTGATTTATGTTGGTAAATAGTTAAAGTAAATAATTGTATCATTAATATTAATTATTACTTACGATGTGCCAAAGAAAATGTAGTTACTCAATTGTTTATAATATGTTACAAAATATCGGAGTGCGGTCGAAAATAGCGCACAAATAGTAAGTATAATAGCTCCAATCTTTGGACTTTTGTGAAGAAGAAGCACCATTACAGGAGATAACATAAAAAGTTGAGTATCTATACCTAAATGATGAGTATGTGTGAGACACTAAAATGAAAGAAGGTGCTGATAAAGTACTTCTCAATACATCTGTTCTTTCAATATTATAAAATGTAATCAAATTTCGTACCATTGATTCGAATCCAAAATAATTATGGATAAACAGAAAATTTTTCCACCATGTTCTTTTACAAATATTTGCATGTTCAGTTACTACCAAGTTCCATTGCGGTCCGGAACCAATGTGTGGCATTATATAAGTGCAAAATAACATTAATGCCGCTAACGATGGAACTAGTCTGAAAAAGAATGTTTATTAAGAAACAGACAAAACAACATACATACATTGAAAGTAATTTGTTAGTTACTAATATTAAAGTAGAAATTATATTTATTACCTCATCAAACGAGATAAATATTCATTTTTTATGTCTAAGTTTCCAGTCTTCTTTAATTTTCCAATAAAAGAGTACGATGTTAGAAGTCCAGAGAGCATTATGAATGGGTCGGTGTAAAGACTAGCGGCTCTTCCTATCACTGTCCATGGTTTACCAAGGTACTACAAGTACATTTTATATTTGTCAAACCGATTCATGATCATTTCACGTCAAATCGATTACTGTTTAATTTGTATTGTTTTTTTCTACATAATAGGTGGTGGTGGCAATATAATGGAAGTCTACTGTAATATATATGAATTCTGCAAAATTGAGATATTTAGGAATGTGGGGAGTTGGGAAGAAAACAATTTGGATATTTTTGAAATTTAGGGCTTGATATTTTAGGAATTTTGGGATTTGGAAATTGGGATATTTGATGGTTTGGTGATTTGAACATTTGGGAATTTGGGAAGTTGGGGAGTTGGGAATTTGAGGAATTGGGAAATTGAGGAATTAGGAATTTGGAGAATTGGGAAATTGGGAATTTGGGGAATTGGGAATTGGGGGAATTTGGGGAATTGGGAATTTGGGGAATTGGGAATTTGGGGAATTTGGGGAATTTGGGGAATTTGGGGAATTGGGAATTTGGGGAATTTGGGGAATGTGGAATTTGGGGATTCGGGAGTTGGGGGAATTGGAAATTTGGGGAATCAGGAATTTGGGGAATTGGGAAATTTGGGGAATTTGGGGAATTTGGGGAATTGGGAAATTGGGAAATTGGGGGAATTGGGAATTTGGGGAATTTGGAATTTGGGGAATTAGGAATTTGGGGAATTAGGAATTTGGGGAATTGGGAAATTGGGGGAATTGGGAATTTGGGGAATTTGGAATTTGGGGATTTGGGAGTTGGGGGAATTGGAAATTTGGGGAATCAGGAATTTGGGGAATTAGGAATTTGGGGAATTTGGGGAATTTGGGGAATTTGAGAAATTGGGAATTTGGGGAATTGGGAATTTGGGAATTTGGGATTTTGGGAATTCAGTACTCTGGAAATTTGAGAATTTGCTAATTTGGAAATTTTTAAATTTAAATAGACAATTTGGGAAATTCGTATATCTAGTAATTTAGAAATTTGAGAGTTCAAGTATGTTGGGACTAGAAAGTGTAGAAATTTGATTATTTGGAAATTTAGTAATTTGTGGATTTGGAATCAACATTAAAAATTTACTTCACCCATCTCAATTTTACTCTGAAAATGTCCCATCGCAATAATATGCTAATACAATTTAAAAAGAGATCGATTTGACGCGGAACAATGCAAATATTTTCAAATAGTACATCCATACCTCACTCATATTTGTTCTATTTACATACGGGTTAAAAAAAAGAGCCATGCTTTTGTGAGCTAAAAGCAACATTGCAGCATTCATTGCTCGCACACCATGGAGCGTAGGTATGTCACTCTGACTTCGTTCTAACGATACAAGCTTCTTATAATTACGTTTTAAGGAGAAACATAGCAGTAGCTCATTAGTAGGTATTTCGTAATGATCATAGTATGCTGCTATGATTGTTAAAACAAACATGGCCATAAACAATAAACTGAAAAAAAAATATTGCTTTATTGAAGCCTTACATAAACATTGTTTTAACACATTGACTGTCGTTTCATACGGCAACGTGTCCGCCATATTGGATAACGTCACCCTACATTTTTATTAAATTTCCATTTTTGAGGCAATAAAATACCATAAGTAGCTTTGATGGTTCATTGTATACTCCAATAATATACTATTTAATCGTAAAATAAATTTTGGAGAATTTTCACGTTAATCTAATTTAATTTATATTTGTTATATTGTTCGAAGAAAAAGAAGTATATCCATTAAGAAACAGTCAACGTGTTTAAAAGTTAGTTTTAATGTTTTTATAAAAAAGGTGGAGCCATTTACCTGACATACATGGTATCCTTTGGAATAGATTCTTTCTTTACTTGACACATTTCTTCATTCACCTTCACTGTAACCTTGAGACCTGTTTGAGAGGTGTATCTTGTGACAATGTCACGAACAGACGTTTCGACATCTTTGGAACTACATGATGCTGGTGTACATACTCCCCAGTTCACTATATTGAATCGCGGTACTCTGTGTCCAGGCTAGAAAATAAAAAATATTTAAACTGTAGAAAGTTTCGTCAAAAAATAATTTGTTTTCGTAATGCTCTGAATGGTTCTTAAACATTTCTTAAAAAAAGTAAATGTATATTGTAGTTATATGACTAACAAGGTTTTTTCATTCACTTTCAGTTCTTTAAATGGGATCCTTTATTTCCACATAATGAACGGAAGAATATAAATTCGAAACGCTACTTGCAATAAAGTAGAATACCTTGAATCACTGCAAGGTCGCACTGTCATTTAAATACAAGGTCCAGAAATTAAAATTGTATTTGTAGCTGTTTCAAAATGGAAAGTGTGAAATCATTATTTCAGTATTAATATACCAAAATTTATAATGTAACTGTAGATATCTGCTTGTAATTGAGAGTTATTGATTCAGTGGTTGTGCAAAAATGAAATAACTTGTTAACTATTTGGTATTGTTGTCACATTTCAGACTACAGGGTGTAATTCCAATGCGAAACGTGTTACAACTCTAACTACGAATCGCGTTCTACAATTACGTTGCCAAAAACTATTACATTGATTATGACGCTTGTACGACTTAACTGTCATAATAAAAAGCAAGCAAGAATAGTAAAAGAATTTCAAAACTATTTTTACAAATTTTTCCAGGATATATTTGGTGTATACACTAACAATGACCACCATTTTTTGAACGTTTTTAACAATACGTAATCAAAGGTTTCAAGCAAAAGTTATTTTTCAATTCGCTATGTATTTGAACATTAAAAATTTCTAAAATAATTCTTTTTAATGAAATATTAAGGTTACTTGACTTTTTTTAAATGATATATTGCATAGAATTATGCTATATTACTACACTATGATCTTGAATTAAAAAATTTAGATTTGACTAAAATACCGAAAATTATTTTATTTAAATTAAATTATATGTTTATATATGTATGTTGTCAAGATCACCATTTTAAGTAGTGAAGATTTGAATGGACGTTAGGTAGGTTAGGCTTGGGTTGGTATAATGGACCATCTTCAATAGTATTATTGAGTAGTAAGAATTTAATAAGGATTAGGTTAGGTATAGTGCACCATCTTGAATAGTATTATTGCGTAATAAGAATTTAATAAGGATTAGGTTAGGTATAGTGCACCATTTTGAATAGTATTATTGCGTAATAAGAATTTAATAAGGATTAGGTTAGGTATAGTGGACCATCTTGAGTAGCATTATTGAGTAATAAGAATTTAATAAGGATTAGATAGGTTAGTTTACATTAGATTAGGTTGAGCTTGATATAGCCTCCTATTTTAAGTAATACTTCGAAGTTTTTAATAATGGTTAAGTTAGGTCAGTTCCCGTTTACTTAATTTAGGGTTAGGTTAGGTCAAACTAACCTACTTACTTTTCATTAAAACACACTTCTCATGTACATAATATTAACTACTACAATTAATTTAAAAAATGTTACTTTTGGAAAACAGTAAATAAAACAAACAATTACCAAAAATACTTTGCAAAACAAGATTTTTTAAATGTTTCAACACTAAATTAATATCTAAAATTACTGACAATAATGTTTAATCATACAGTGATGTAACTTCATCATTTCTCTTTCAGGATAAATATGAACACAAGAGAGCCTATTCATAGTTTAGAATCAAAATTAACTTATAACTGCGTCATCATGCTATTTAGAATGATTTGCATGCTTTAAGGTGTCAGATGTCTTACTTAAAATTCATATTACGTTCTCGTTTTCGACACAACTGCGATTCGACTACATGTTCTTTATTCTCTGAGAAATTTCTTCTGAGGCACTTTGATTTACATTGCTCTTGCATGTCAATTGATTGATTGACTTTGTATTCATTCACTATATAGATTTGCGTCAATATCCTACGTATAAATATAGACTTCATAATTACATTATGTGTTTTTAAATCTGGAGTATCTTGCATCGAAATTTCTTTTTAATTCACTCTCTTTAATTTTCACTTTTTAATCTCTTTTATTTTGTTTTATATTTTTGAATCAGTTTTTTTGTAAATAATTTTGTTTATATTTATTGGATCAGAAAGATGTATTTGTTTGAAAAAAAAATTGTATAAATATTGCCTAATAATATGAAAGTCTGTAGTCTAATTAGTTTTGGATATTTGAGAAGTTCTTTAAAAATTTGCAAATTTGGAATGTGAAAATTGTCAAGTTTATCGCTGTAAAGACCATTTTTAGGTGTATTTTAACAGAATAATTTTATAAAAATTGGATTAAATCAATGATAGTTAATTTTTCAGTTCCAAATTGCTAAATTCTTGAATTTTTCTAATTGCCACATGTTCCAAATTTCCAAACATTTACTGAAACTGCGAAATTACGAAATTCGTAAATTTACAAATCCACAAATTTATAAAAAGTTCATCAAGTTTTACAAATTTCTAATGTATAAACGTATTATACATACAGTAAAATTATTTTAGAATTATTTGTTAAATTATCGTACTAATCATAACCAGGTAATTGCTGTCCTGTTACAATTCATTTTTGCCATCATTTATTAAGACAATTTAGATTATATTACTGTCCATGGTTTATTTAAAACGAAGAAAAATGTATTCTAAATTGCGAACTTTGAGGTCAAATTTTATTATAAGACTGTGTACCTATTATAGATTATTATTCTCGACAAAGTAGTGTCTAATATTAATCATAGAATGTACCCAACACAGTTTAAAAACACCTCTGTCTTAACCCTTGGTCATTGAATCCAACTCGTGACGCACTCACAGTTGAAATAACACAAATCTCACAGAAATGTTTAACACCCAAAGTTTAAATCCAATTACAGAGTCAAGGATTTGCCTAGTTAAGAATCGCAGAATATAAAATAGACAGATTTCTACTTTACTCGTTTCATTATTATAGCAGCGAATAGACAGCTCCTGACGCACCTGACCAATCGTACCACAAGGGGTTATGAGCATATTACGATCGCAGAAGCAATAAACATTCGAAGAAGTGTTTATTGTTTTCCAAATGTCATTGACATTGCGAAATTTTGCATTGGTATGTCGATGAAAATATAGAAACACATTTACGTACTTACATCACTAATGTTGCTTCTGAAAGCATAGTGAGAATGCAAAAGACGATGCAGATTCTTGAGATCTGAACGTGTCTCGTCGATACTCAATTGCAGATACGTCAAACAATATTGGCCTTGAATTCCTTCGCTTCCCTGGATTTCGATGCATTCGTCGAAGTCACCAAATTGATTTACGTTTCCGCTCAGGAGACCGGATGGCATTTTTGCCGTTGCGTCGTACACTTGTAACGAAAATAAAAGCGTCAGTTTAGGAAATTGCAGTGAATGCAAATAAAGGTGAATTAATTAATGGTTCTTGATTGAATTATTGGGGTGCTTGGTGTACATCGGAGCTACCCCTAGGGCAAATGGGCCGATTTTACCCTGGAATTTGCACTTTAGCTTCAAGTTTCTACATTTATAAGTAAATTGTAAATTAACTTTCAAGTGTTCAAGTTCAGAAATTTTGCTGTTCAGAAATTCATAAATCTACAGAACTATAAATCTACAGAAGTACTTGAAATTTTCACATTTAGAAATTTAGATAATTTCAAGTTTTTTAACTTTCTAGTTTTCAAGTTTGGAAACTTAGGTATTGAGAAACTTATATACCTACAAACCTACTAGTGTCCAAACTCAGAAATTTTCGTATTCAAAAATTTAGGTAATGTAAAATTTCTTAATTTTCGAATTTTCGAATTTAGAAATTTAGGTGTTCAGAAATTCGTAAATTTATAAACCTACAAGGTGTTCAGAAATTCGTAAATTTATAAACCTACAAGTTCAAATTGAGAAATTTTCTTATCAAGAAATATATGCTTAAATCTTCAAATCATCAAAGTTTGAAATTGTTAAATTTTCAGATTTTCAAATCTTCAAATCGCAAATCCAGAAAATACAAAATTACAAATTTAATTGCAGAATGACAAAGTTACAAATTCTCAGATTTATAACTCTTGTAGCTTAAAACTGTGCGGCTTCTGGCAGGTATATGACCTCACCAAAACAGTCAGTCCCACACAACTATACACATTATAACAACACTCTTCTGTAGCTACAATTTAAAATGTACCATACTAAACTATTGTATAATACTATTTTGCTACATAAAATTAAAATAATGCAAAAACCGAAAATTTGTGTAGTGCTGTGTGATAGACAATTTTTAATTTTTAACGCGATGAAAATATTTTTACAATAAACATTGTACGATTGTTTTGTTGACGAGTGTACCGAATGTGGTTAGAATTTGAATGAAACATGGATAATGTCATTCACTATTTTTTTTTGGAGAATGAATATGTGAGACGTAGCCAGGTAGAGGCAGAATAGTGACGATGTTGTTTTGTATAAATACATTTTTATTTGCGAGACTAGAACTCTTGCTGAATTTTTATTTTCTGATTTGAAAATGAGATTATAGGTATCTTCTACCTTTCTGCGAAGTTCTCACAAAAATAACGCGTTTTATTGTGCGATGTGATCAGATTTTTCAATAACAGCAAAGCCATATTTTTTGGAATGAATTGAATATTATTTTGAACATTAATGATTTATGTAAATACGGTTAGTTGTCTATAAAATGTGAAAACTGTGAAAGAACTTATGAATATAAGTATAAAAATAATTTCTATGATATTTTAGAAATTGTACAATTATTATAACAATAATACAGAATTTGATTAATTCAATGACTTGGAAATTGTGCAGTTTGGGGTTTGATAATTCGGTAATTTCGAAATTTGTAAATTTAGAGATTTTAGAGGTTAGAAATTTACAGATTTAGAGATTTTAGGGGTTAGAAATTTGCACATTTGAAATATTAAAAATTTGTGGATATGGTAATTTAATAATTTAGAAATTTAGGGGTTTGAAGATTTGGAAATTTAGAAAGTTAGGGATTGCAGAGGATGAACATTTAGAAAGTTAGGGGTTGCAGAAGATGGAAATTTAGAAATTCAGAGGTTGCAGATGTAATTTACAAATTTGGTATCTTAGAAATTTGTGCACATAATTCAGCAATTTAAACATTTATGGTTCGGAAATGAAAAAATTTACAAATTGGGGATTTAAGAATTAATTTGCAAATCTGAGGTCATGCTAATTAAAAAATGTGGGAACTTAAAAATTTTTAAGTTTGGGGATGTAACTGCAGAATATGTAAATTTGGAGATCAAGAATCTTCAAAATTTCTCTAAAACTTAAAAATCTAGAAGTCTTCAAGGAATAGTACTAAAATGTCTACCAAACTTTTAAACATATATTTCCGCACACCGCAAAGTCCCAGCTAATACGCATTTCGAAAAGGTTCAAAACTATCGATAAATGGGAACTTTAAAATTCTTTCGGGTACCCGTGTACTTACTTTTAAGGGCCCACAAAGTAAATTTCGCAAGTTCTCGATGAAAAATACCAGCGTCCCTTTTGCATTCTTGGCTCACTCGACCAACACCTGGATAATACGCCGGTAGAATTTGTAACAATCTTCTTGCTTCACGATCAATTTGTTCTGAAAATTCATCTGTAAAAAAATAGTTTATTAGAACCCGTTTGACATAACGAGGAAAATGATATTTGAGATATTTTACAACGCACGTATATACAAAAAAGGTATTTTTATTGGTTACTTATGTTAACGGTATTTCTGGAAACTAGTTTCAGTGGCTTCTATTTTTAAATTTATTCGTAGACCCGTATGACGTAAGAATTTGATACTCATTAATATTCAGTGGAATGAGTAATCAAAATGTGAAATAAAATTTGTAGATTTATTTCCTTGTAACAGGTAACATTTGAATTTAATTTTTTGTGGATGACCAGCAAGAATCGACGCCATAATATATCTTTTTAGCTGCAGGGAAATGTTGTTGAACCTTGGCGAATATTATTTTGTCCCAAGTTAACGAAACTATGTTATAGTAAAAAACAAATATTGAATAATATTAATAAAATTAGCGAAATTCCTGTTTACGTTATAATTAATATAACTTGAATTTGTTATGTTTCATAATATCACCGTTTCAGAGGACTTTTGTTTATCGCATTGTAACTTTCTGCAATTTTTTGTTTAACGCAGAGTTGACTATTTTAATTAATTAATTCTCGAATGACCAATCCTGTTTTTGTAGGTTCATTTATCCGTCCTTGAACGATCAATTTTGTTTTATACTTTTGTGAAAGCAATTCATTTTTTTAATTAATAGTAATGATATTGTAAATGTTGTAATCAATTTGTTTATTATTAATAATTAATAATAATTATTTAAAGTTGATTATTAATATTATTGTTATTAAATAATTATGTAATGTAACCTTAATGACTGTATAATTTAACTTTAACAAGTGTATAATCTAACTTCAATAATTATAACCTAAGCTCAGTGATTACATACGTAACCTTAATAAGCATATAACTTAGCCCATAAAAATTATGTGGTCTTATGTAACCTAACCTTAATAAGCGTGTAATCTATTCTCAATAAATACGTAACCTAATCTCAGTAATTATATACCGTAACATTAACAAGTATATAACCTGACCTTCAAAATGATGTAACCTAAGATAACCTAACCTTTATAAGTGTGTAACCAAATCTCAATAACTATGTAATTTAATCTTAATGATTGTATAATGTAACCTAAAATAACCTAACCTCAATCAGTATATAACCTAACCTAAATAATCATGTAATCTAATCTTAATGATTGTATAATGTAACCTAAAATAACCTAACCTCAATCAGTATATAACCTAACCTAAATAACTATGTAATTTAATTTTAATGATTGTACAACGTAATTTCGATAAGTATATAACCTAATCTTAATAATAATATAACATAACCTTTAATGGATAACAAATGCAAAATAGAAACAAAGAGAAGAAAGGGGTTAAAAGATTAGTGCCTGCGGACGCGGTATCGCGTGTTCGGACATTTAGAGACTCTGTCGACATCGAGCAGGGTGTCAAGAGACGTGTTAAGAAAGACTTTCACTCTCCTACAATCGTTTCACTTCATAGGGATTCACGCAAGACGCAATGAAGCAATGGCTACGTGTTCTGTGTGCAAGTCAAGATTTTTTTGGCACTCTGTTACACATGTGAAACCATTTACGAAGGCATTCTTTCAGTTTGTAAATTATTCGTAGCCAGACACAGCTCGAGACAGGTTCAGAACGTTCCCACGAATCGGACTCACGTTTTAACGGTACGACTCGTTTGCAAAGTTGAAAATTGAGAAGGTTGAGTGGAGACAATATTGAGAATTTGTTGTTTTGGCAATTTTGAGTTTTGGAAATTTGAAAATTTATTGGTTTTGCAATTTGGGGATTTGGAAATTTGGGAATTTTGAGATTTGGCGATTTGGGGATGTGAATGTTTAGGGATTTGGAGATTTGGAGATTTGGGGATTTGAAGATTTGGAGATTTGGAGATTTAGAGATTTAGAGATTTAAATATTTGGAGATTTAGAGATTTGGAGATTTAGAGATTTGGAGATTTGGAGATTTAGAGATTTAGAGATTTGGAGATTTGGACATTTGGTGATTTGGAGATTTGGAGATTTAGAGATTTAGAGATTTAGAGATTTGAAAATTTGGAGATTTGGAGATTTGGAGATTTGGAGATTTAGAGATTTGGAAATTTGGAGATTTAGACATTTGGAGGTTGGAGATTAGGGGATGTGGACATTTGGGAATTTGGAGATTTGGGGATGTGAATATTTGGGTATTTGGAGATTTGGGGGTGTGGATATTTGGAGATTTTGAGATTTGGGGATTTGGAAATTTATGGATTTGGAAATTTGAGAATTTGGAATTTGGGGATTTGGAAATTTGGAAATTTGAAAATTTGGAGATTTGGAATTTTAAGGATTTAAAGATTTGAAAATTTAGGAACTCAAAATTTGCAGATTTGAACATTTGGGAATTTGAAAATTTGAAGTTGCACAAATTAGAAATTGCAAATTGAAAAATTTAGAGTTTGCAGATTTGTAGGTTTTGTAAATTTGGAGATATGAAAATTTAGAAATTAAAAATTACGTATTTAGAACATTAAAAATTTAAAAAAAGTTTGAAAACTGAAGAGTTTAATAACTTTTAATTTCCAAAATTGGCTCCACCAAGGGTTTACAAATTTTCAAATTTGTATATCTAGAAATTTTTAAATTTGATAACTTACAAGTTTAGAAATGTGTTAATTTTAGAATTTTGGATCTTAAAAATTGAGAAATATATCAATTTTACGATTTGAAAATTTGAAAATGAAATTTATAAATTTGGAAATATAATACTAAAAATTTGTCATTTCACCAATGAAATTAAATTATCAAACTATATTTTATTTAATATTTTCGTTTTTGAAAGTGCATTATAAGAACCAATCCTATATTATCTATGGTTTAATTCGTAAATGTGTTTATAAGAACGCATACAAATATGTAAGAAAATGCGCTCTGAGTGAGAGTTAAAATCATTTTCGTAATGCTTCGTTAATGTTCATTAGAATTATTAATATAACTACAACAGAGGATGACCCGATTTCCACCCTCTTTGTCGCAACAAAACAGTGAATGACATTTTGTTGCAATTACGGTCGACGAACTGAAAATAGAACCGGATATATCGCCTTTGTAAGTGTCCATTTCGAAATAATAGAATATATCTGACATTTCTTAACGATGACATTTAAACAGCATCGGATACGATCAAAATATGTTGCAACCATAAATCAGCAACAGAAATATTTAAAGATTCATGGACACCCATAAATTACATTTTTAGTCGAATTTAATCCGTTGATATTTTTGAGTGCGTGTTTACGAAATGGACAACAAATTTCTTCTTATAAATAGAGTTATAAGTATTTAAATGTCAATCTTGGGATATTTCGTTGGTTTCGCTTTGGGTGATTCATATTTTAAATTGAGGTTGGACGTTTTTTATTGGAAACAAAAATAACAAATAATTATTTATTTGTTTATTTTGTAAAATAATATCTTAACACTAAACCTACCGGTTTGTAATCCACACTAAAAATAAAGTTGAAAAATAAATAAACGAATGATAAAACATAAATTAACTTACACATTAATTCTTTATCTTCACGAAGATCAACAAGGATTCTAAAGAAATCGCGATAATTTGGTAGGTTTAGTGTTAATTGGGAAATAAATTACTTGCAAAATATTTGACTTTTTCAATAATAAAAAAATAAATATTAGTTTTTAGTATGTAATAAACATATCTGTATGGTGGAAGTTTTATAGGTACCATTTTGTACTTGAAAGGTGTTACAAAATGGTTCCCTATAAAAAAAGGCGGGAAACATGCAGACGCGCGAATTACGTTAACATTGCGTTTTATTTTTTTTACTATAACATTATAATAAATCAATGTATGACTTTTTTACATTATTTTAATTTTATTTCCGTTTACACATTATTTTAGTATAATTTCCATTTATTGAAATTATTTAAGTTCATACGGAAAACTTAACCTAACTTTGTATACAATGTGATCATAACTATGAATGCGTCATGTAACTATCAAAAGTTATAATTTTGTTTTCATTACCAATATAAATAGGAGGAAACAGAGGAAAAGTTTGTCGGTCCACATATCTTTTTGCAACTAAAATAATGTATATATGCAGTATCATAATTATTTTTTAAGAGAATTAAATATTTTTGTCTGACTATTCCATTGAAGATTTAGTGTAATTATTACTTAGTACTCTAAACAGAGGTTAAGTGACAATTTCGTTACATATTATCATTCAACAATAGATATTTGATGTTCAGTTGCAATATACATTGCTTTATGAGTAGTGTGTTAGCAAACTTGACAAAAGGTGTTTCGCAACATGTACGCAAGTAACTATCTTCGATCGTCATTACACTCGCTGATGTACTTGAATAATGAACAGTGTTACACATCACCGATCAAAATGATCGACGGATTGGTTACACTTTTACAAATGATTTTAATGAAAAATAATCTTTAATTTATCGTTAAACTGAAATTAAGGGATAGTTGATTGAAATTTGAATTTCTTTTGTCTATTTTTAACTCGTACTTTTCTCTATTTCTCTAATTTCAAATTTAGAAAATAAAATACTTTAAATTTACGAGTTTATAAATGCAAATTTACAAATTCAGTATTTTAAGTGTATAAGTGATCACATTTAGAGGCTTAAAAATTTACAAATTGAAACATTTTCAGGTTAAAAAATAATCAAATTTTAGAATTTTTAAAATTAGAATTAAAACTTTTTAAAATCTAAGAAGTTTTCGATTTACATATTTTTAAACAATCTTCAGCGAATAGAAATAATCCTTGATGAATAGACTATGTAAGTATTCACTTAACACGTTTAAATGTTAAAGGACATGACGCATTAAAATCCGAAGAAATGTTCATGAGAAATTGACTTATTTCATCAACAGCGTAGAAGAAGATGCAATATTAATTATCAAATACAACTTGAAGAGGAAAACTTATCTTTTCAAATATTTAAAAGGTTTTCAAATATGTAAAACATCTGCTGTTGTATTTTTTATGACATAATCTAACCTAGTCTTCGATTAATATAACCCTAACCTTTAATTTCGATTTGAACTAATATCAGCAGAAGTATATTAACCTAACCCTATAGCGAAATAACTAATTCAATTTATTACTATTCCCACCTAATCCAATCTCTCTAATCTTATGCTGACCTAACCTAACCCTATGCTAACATAACCCTGGCGTTGTGATACATAAAAACGCGTGTATTTTTCTTATTATCTATTACGCTATATGTATACAATTTTATTACATGCTTTTTACACTATATACAATTTTATTATTTTTACATTATATGCAAACAAAACGATAATAAGAAACTTGCTCAAATTTGACATCACATTTAAAATAAATCTTCTGTAATTATTATTATAACTCAATTATTTAAGTTTGACAAATATATTTTAGTTATGAAAATATAAATACTGTTGCATACATTTTTATAATTAAAAACGATAATCGATACTTGAGTAACAGACCCTGTATGGTAAAAATAACTAATATACTAAAGGTTTAAAAAAATATATTCGAAAAAGCTTTTTAAGTAATTGTCGTTAGCTCCATCCGGACAAACAACGTGCCGATAATTTTCTTCGACTTAAATCGGCGCAAATTGACGATAATGAATTGATTACCTTCTGAAGTAATGAATTTTTATGTTTGTGTTCTCACCTTCCGCGTTTTGTTTTCTTGCAGTTCTAATTCTCGCGCGGCGTGATGCAAGAAGCGTCCTTTTTATTTACGTGAGTTTCGATTTCATATTTCATTTAGTATGAAATTTATGTTTGTGTATAATTAATTTTCAATTAACTTGTTTTTGCCGAAGATTTTTATGTGATTCTACATTTTTATGAGCTTTTAGTGCATTTAATTATGCGTGAATTTGTATGTGTGAAAACATATATGAATTTAAATAGTAATTTAACTAAATATTAATACAACCATGGTTCAATTTAAACTGATCTAATCTGAGTAACTGATTTACCTACCCTAATTTCAAATTCATATAATATAACATAACCAAACCTAACCTTAAATGGAGCTAACCTAATCGTGATATAATCTAATATCAATGTAATTCTGATATAATAACCCAACCTAATAAAACCTAGCCTTAAATGGAGGTAACCTAATCCTGATATAATTTAATTCCAACGTAGTTCTGATCTAATAACCCAACCTAATAAAACCTAGCCTTAAATGGAACTAACCTAACCATGATATAATCTAATACCAACGTAATTCTGATTTAATAACCCAACCTAATCAAACCTAGTCTTAAATGGAGCTAACCTAATCGTGATATAATCTATTTCTGTAATTTTCACGTAACCTAACTAGGAACATAAAAAATAAATTTGCATATGAAAGTATAATACATCAACTATCAAAACAGTGGTACTAAAAATTGTACTTAAAAGTCTTTTTATAATAATTGCAAAAAGATTTACATACTTCTTTTTCCAGCATTTTAAAATATTTTCATAAGTGTGTATATATTTATAAGTATACATGTAATTTGTTCTATGTTTAATATTACATAACATTATAATTATTTATTATGTACAAATTGTGTAACACATTACACTATATTATTACATAAATGAGACAAGTACTATAAACTTTCAGAAAAGTGAAAACAATATTTAAATGACTAGGTACATAATTGTCACTTTATTCTGTACGAAATCACTTAAGAAAATTATGTACATGTGTAGACGAAAAGATACGTGCTCTGTTACATACCAATGAATTTTTGAAACGAATTATTGAAATATTTTAATTTTTTAGTTACTGCAATATTGTTTATTTGTATCTGCTGGAAATTAACGATACCACGCAGCAAACGTATTTAAATATGTAGAATCTTGCATGAGTCATCAAAGTTTCCAATTTGTAATCGGTTACCTGAAAGTTTGAAAGTTGAAAAATTTGTAAATTTGTAAATTTCATGTAAGTTCTATATTTAGAAATGTTTCAAGTTAAAAATTTGATGTTATATTCCTAAATTTCTATGTAAATTTTTAAATTTTCAAATTACCAAATTTCTTAATTTCTATGTTTCTACATTTGCAAGTTCTAGAATTTCCAAACTTCAAATTTCCAAATAATAAAAATCTCGACTTTTCTAAATTCTCCAAATTCCTAAATTGTCAGTTTTCCAAACTTTCAAATTACCAAGGTTTCAAATCTTTAAACTTCTGAATTTCACAATTTCTAAACTACTAAATTTCCAAGTATTAAAAGTTCCAAATTCCTTAGTTTTCCAAAGTTCTCCAAATATCAGAAATTACCAGAGTCCCACAGCTTAAACTATTTAAATTCCAAAATTTCCAAATCCTCAAATCCCTCAGTTCCCCAAATTTCCACATTCTCAAATCTACAAATTTTTAAATTCTAAATTATCCAAATTCGAAATTCTCAATTGTCCAAATTACCGACTACATCTACAAATTTTCAAATTTGCAAATCTCCAGTTCTTTAGAAATTCGGTAACTTTGTAACATAAAACAGTTATAGAACCGATCCCGTTAGGTTCTCACAATTGCTACATCTGAATGTCCTCCAAATTTAATTCCTGATCGCTGTAACCGAAAATGTCAAGGTAACGAATAACTTTGAAGTCATACAAATGAATGATTATTACATTCATCAATTTCTTCATATTTACTTCCCTCACGAATAAAAACATTTAAAATAATCTCCTTCCGCATCTATTCTATCTCACGTAATACAATATTTCTGTTCAGAATAAAACTCGAGATATTCATCTTAACTAGTCGCTAAATTGCATCATTATTTCGAATTGTGCATATTTAAGTTAATCTAAATATATCTGCAAAAAATTAATTCAAGGATTAACATTAATGAAGCTGTTAGCAATTTCGTACAAAGTCAATTCTCTACCATATGAACCTGAAAGTATTCAGTACTTCCTACTCAGTTAATCATCATTTATGCTAGTAACATCCACGTGGAATTTACTTCATTAACGAACTCCTAGAATGTTGTTGTCACATCGTAAGACTATAAAATTACCATGTATCTTATGATGTAACCTAAAACAGTAAAGACAAAACGTTTACTTGAACCGAAGAATGTTTGCGGTTATCACGCTGTCGATAATTGTGCAACCGTTTACTGCAAAATTATTTTTAACCACGTGTGTATGCTCTTTTTGTAACTGCAGAGATGGTGTTCACTTTGACACTCAGGAAAGAATGAAATTATTTTTTGTCAAAACAAATATGCAATTAGTTTGCAAGACTTGGAATTTGGGGGTTTGGAAGTTTGGACATTTGAGAGTTTGCAAATTGGATGATCTAGAAATTTAAAAATTTAGGATCTGGGAAAGGAATTTGCAGATTTGAAGACTTGAACTTAGGGAATTGGGGGTTTGAGAATTTGCAAACAAATTGTGGGTCCTGAGGATTTAGAAACTTAGGATTTCAGGAGCTTAGAGGGTGAAGACACTCCTCAGAAGTGCAATCACTATAAAATTTCAATTACCAAATTTAAAATGTTAATGATTCTCTATCTCCTGTTTTTGTACCGAGAAATTTTCACACTTCTAAATTGAAACTCGAGTTCAGAAATTGTCAAGGTTACAGATAAAATCTTTATTTTTATAAATTACCCTCAACTCAAATAAACCTTTAATTCGAATTTGCAAACTTTACAAAATCTTTCATATACTTCCCATTTTATTTTTATTAGGAAATATATGTAGGTAGGAGATATAAAAATAATAGAAATGTAACGTGATTAAAAATGTGTTGTACCCGAACATTGCAACGTTGATCGCGGACCGAGGTCAATGCGTAAAAATTTAGTAACAATATCGCACGTGTTGAAACACAGAGAAAGTATTGTAAGTAATTCCGTCCAAGTTCGTAACATTTTCCTTTATAGTGGTATTTTCGACTATAGGGAACATTATAGACGCTTTCTATTTATAAAACGTAGCAGTCTTTTGAAGAGTTTCGTGTTGTCGCGTTTGCTTCCTTTAGTTGACATCACATGCGCGCGCAATACAATGGCTAACGAAATCGCACGCGGTATGCAGACACTGCACATGAATGAAAATCAAACATCAGTAACACATCTTTCGAAATATCGAAAGTAGCTTTGCCTTTTTCCGTCATTCGATATCGGTCTATATATCGTCGGTGCCTTCGATTGAAGCTCTTTCATGTACTTACAGAAACAAACCTATTTCACGGACTTATTTAAGTATTCTGTTGGGTGGATTTATTTAAACATTTATCTGTTTGCTGATTTTTAGGATTTATGTGTTTGCTGAATTTCAGGATTTATCTGTTTGGTGGATTTATTCGAGCATTTATCTGTTTGGTGAATTTATTCGAGTATTTATCTGTTTGTTGAATAATATTTTTCTGTTTGCTCAATTTAGAGATTTGTCAGTTTGGTGGATTTATTCGAGTATTTATCTGACTGTTGAATTTAAGTATTTATGTGTTTACTAACTTTAGGGATTTATCTATTTGGTGGATTTTTTCGAGCATTTATCTGTTTGGTGAATTTATTCGAGTATTTATCTGTTTGTTGAATAATATTTTTCTGTTTGCTCAATTTAGAGATTTATCAGTTTGGTGGATTTATTCGAGTATTTATCTGATTGTTGAATTTAAGTATTTATGTGTTTACTAACTTTAGGGATTTATCTATTTGGTGGATTTATTCGAGTATTTATCTGTATGGTGAATTCATTCGAGTATTTATCGGTTTGGTGGATGTATTCAAGTATTTACCCGTTTGATGAAACTTAGAAATTCATGTTTTGTATTTTGTAATTTTTAAGTTTGACAAATTTCGAATTTTCAAGTCTTCAAGTCATAATTTAAAAATTTGCAAATGTAAATTTTGTTGATTTTTTAATTTTTATTAATTGTTGAAGTAATTTAAAGCAACTTTTAATTTATTGATTTTAATAATGATATTATTTCTTGTATCGTAAATTTATTTTTAGAAACACGATAAATTTTCAGATTTAATTTTCTCAAAAATGATACATTAAAAAATTTCATTCATTCATTTTTCACCCCTTTTTTCATGTAAATTCGTCCACTTTCTGGTTATATTGCTAGATTGGAGACATCTTGTATTTTTTACGTGTAAAAATTTCCTTTAAAAATTTTCCTGGAATTCCCATTTTCAAATTTCCAAGTTTTTAAATTTTCATATTTCTAACTTTCCGAATTTCTAAATCCAATTTTTCCCAATTTTAAAATCCACAAATTCCTTTTCTTTAATTCCAAATTTTCAAGTTTCAAATTTCAAATTTTCAAATTGTCAATTTTCCAATTCTCCAAACTTCTGAACTCCATCTCCCAAATGACCAAGTCCCAAAATGACAAAAATTTCAAATTCCAAAACCCCGAAGCGTCGAATCACAAAATTTCCAAATTCTCAACTATCCAATTTTTCGAAACATTTGTAATTTCAATCTCCCAAATGATCAAGTCTAATAAAACTTTCAAAATCCAGAACTCCCAAACATTGAATCCTCAAATTTCGAAATGTCCAACTCTTCAAAAGTCTCTAAATCAAATCATAAACGAAATCCCTACGTTCTACATAAGTAACCCTCGTCACATCTCTCACATAATAGCAAATCATAACACTATATTGCGTCAAAACTCACCGTAAAACGGATTCGTATGATCATATTTCTCGTTCCTCCACGTCTCCTTCCTCGGCTCGATCGTGTAGTTCCTCAGGTGTCCGATTAATTCGACCAACGTGAAATTGTTCGTGGAGAAGCTTTTATTGTGCGAGAGAACTCGAAGGATCTCATCCTCTTCGAGGGTGCTGAGCGCACCCGATGGCAGAATCTCCACCGACTTTCCGGCATACGAAAGTTTGATCAACAAAAAAACCACCCACGCTCCGGCGAACTTCATGCTTGCTATCGCGAATACGAATTTGAGCCAACGATCTTCTTCCCGGTCGTCACTCTCCGAATTTACCACGTACGACGATCACGGCAACTCTAAATGTTCTGAACATTTGACATGAATTTCGGGAATTGCGCGGAGGATTACACCGTGAACGTGACGAATTTTCGAAAGTCTGTGCACGGTTTCGCGATTTGGAAGAATTTGCGGAACAACACCACGGGAACGTTTCGCGGCCTCTATATTGGTCGATCGTTCGAAAGCGAGCTTTATGAGTGATCGTGAAACGACGGAGTCACCTGTGTTCGTGAACAGGGCGACGAAGAGGGGTGAATAATACGCTCCTGGCTCTCCCACTCTGACAAATAACGCTACCAACCGCCACTCGCCGATTCCAATGAAATTTCACACACTTAAATACTCAAAAATAGTAAAGGTTTGAACGGTGACTCACGCATTAGGTCTAACACTACTATTCCTAAATGAGTACCTTTTAAATAAATGTACACATGCTGGGTCAATGGAGGTAATTAACCCCTTGCACTACGATTAGGTAGATGCAGACATAATGAGCTATTCATTACAATATTAAGGCGAAGAAAGTTGAAATGTCATGTTTGTCTTGCATTTAGCGATCCTTAGATGTGCAAATTACAATTATACTTAGATTCAAATGTTCCGGGAATATAAAAGTTTACTTCAACGAGTGTCACGAGTGGAGCTTGTCATTATAGTGCATGGTTAATAATAGTTCTGAAAGAATTCATCAAACTTTTCAAACGTGGAGTAAATATGTGTTGGTGATTATGGAAGTCAAAAGTCTGAAAGAATTCCGCTGTTAAATTTTCCGCCAATTATGGTATTGTTGAAATATTCACGAACTAAATTTTGTTCAATTACATAATTTTAGTATGAATTTGGTTTTCGTATATTTAATGAAAAATTTATTTATGATATAGTAAACTTAATCTGTATAGTACGAACAAGTGAACAGATTAATTCGTTTGGAATTTTGACTTAGATCATTTTTGTGACTACCGACGCGTAGAAATTAATTAAAAAAATAAATGTATTACAAGTATATGTGATAAAGTACGAACGTATTACGAGCATATGTGGCAAAGTATGAATATGTTACAAACATGTATGACAAAGTATGAACGTGTTATGAACATGTGTGGCAAAGTACGAATGTTTTATAAACATGTATGATAATGTATGAACACGTTATGAACATGTGTGGCGAAGTACGAATGTCTTATAAGCATATATGACAAAACATGAATGTATTACAAGCATATGTGACAAAATATGAGTGTGTTACAGCAAATTTGACAAAGGATGAATATGTTACAAACATGTGTAACAAAATGTCAATGGATTACAAGCATGTATGGCAAAATATGAACATATTATGAACATGTGTGGCAAAGTACGAATGTGTTATAAGCATGTATGTCAAAGTATGAATGTGTTACAAGCATGTGTGACAAAATATGAATGTGTCACAGCATGTTTGACAAAGTATGAATATGTTACAAGCATGTGTGACAAAATATGAATGTGTTGCAGTATGTGTGACAAAGTATGAATGTGTTACAAGCATATGTGATAAAGTATGAATATGTTACTGTTTGGTTTTGAAGATATGACAGGCAAGAAAAATAAAAAGACGAATGATAAACAGATTGTGATAAGAGTTCATAGGATAAAGTTTGAATGGTATTGAAAAATCTATCGCTGATAAATTACATTATATTTTTTATTGTTACACTGTTACAACTAACAAGTTTTAGAGGTGCTATCTCCAAACATACCTTCCAAATACGTTTTAGTACGAATTAAACGCGTACTTCTTGCTATAGTTTTTACTAAATGTGTATTTTAAGGGTAGAAATCACCCCTCAATCTCTTAGAATGCGAACATCGATGGCTAATTATTTTTAAAATGGTACATCTTTCGAAAAAAGTACTTGGGGCAAAAGTTGTAGCATATTAAATGTTGTATTTAATCATGGCCTTGAAGTAGACCTTGAGGTAAAACTACGACAAGGGTTAACTACAAATTTAATATCGAAACTAAACCATCTTTTGACAAGTCTTTTAAACTTATAAAATTTAAGGTGGTTTTCTTGAACGCCATATTGATTTTTATAAAAATAAACAGTTGATGTGCACATTAGTTTATGTTTATTTATTTCTCAGTTGCATTTTTAACCGGTTAATTGTATACAGTTAAGTATATAAGTGTATACACGTCCATCAAAAATTTTATTTTCGTGCTGTTGACATTAACCATTTGTTAATTTTTTATCGAACAAAATAAAATCCTTTTTTCTTTTACTTTCATCTTCCCATAAAACTTGTAATAGAATCATCTCGATGTATTAATTTTAGTTACGTATTTCGTCATGAAATTTTTAAAATTAAATTCCGCAGTTAACTAATTAATTTCAGAATTGAAGTTGCATTATAGTGTTAATTGACCTTGAAAATTGATCTCAAGGTCAACTTCAAGGTCACGATTAAGCACAGTATCTTACTATTTTTGCCCTCAATACTTTTTTTGGAAAATATATCATTTCAAAAATAATCAGTTGTAGCTGTTCACACTATTAATAGTTGAGATGATTTCTACCCCTAAAATTTACAGAGCGTCTCGGTTCTTTGTCGACAAACTTTGAAATGTGAATTTGGGAGATTTAGATTTTCTGAAAATTGAAAACTTAGAAATTGAGAACTGAGAACTTCGAGATCGAAAATTAGAAAGGAGGATTTAAAGATTCGGATGTTTGATAATTTGGAAATTCACAAATTAGGAAATTTGTAAAATTACAAAAATTACAAAAGAGTAACCTAACCTAACATTAATAAATCGGAATAAAATCAATATTAGAACGGTTGAACATTGTAATCAATCGATGAAATGAATTAACCATGCACGTGTTAATTTGTAATGAATAATTTAAAATACGTCATGCGGAAGACACATAAAAATCTGTTCCACGATTATAAAAGACATGTGACACACGATGCGATCTGCTCTGATATGTGTCATTAGATCGATTTATTGTTGGCCAAAGAAAAGTGAAATATGTAATTCATTATCGATTCACATAACGCGACGCTCACAAAACGACCGGCCTTCTCTGTGCTATAATAATGTGCACAGCACGTTGCTTATTTTAATTAAAGCTAGCTGCATCATTGCATGTAAATGTTATGCGCAATTTATTATACCTGAAATTGTTCATGCCATTCGAGTATTAAACGTTGTTACGTATGTGAAATGTAACATGTGCATCGATAATTTCAACTGTATCATTTGGTGAAATGAAATAATTCGTTTTAAGAATCTATGTTCACACATGTACTTTTTAAGAAATATTTTAACTACGTTAAAGACGAGGGAAACTTGTTTAAATATCGTTAAAAATGAGCGTACTTATGAGGAATAGGAATGTGACCTTGGAATATGTCGTCAGGGTCACTATTCTAACTACTTCCTGTATTGTACATACGTCATTCGATATTAGTTTTTGGAGTGTACTCCAGAGTATTTCTAACGCTTTGAATCGATTCAACGATTCGATTTGCGATAAAGTAATAGCGGTTTACGTTAGGGGTGGGTTTTGTATTCGAATTGACACTAAATATTTGGGAATTTAGAAATGTGGAGATTTGAATGTTTTTGAAGTTCGAAGTTTGGCGATTTGAAAATTTCGAGTTCGAGAATTTTAGGATTTAAAAATTTCGGATTTGGAAATTTTAGAATTTGAAAATGTGAGTATTTGAAAATTTCAGACTTTGGGAGCTTGAGTACTTGTAAATTTCAGAATTTGAAAATTTGAATATTTGAAAACTTGAAAATTTGGAAATTTGAGTATTTAAAAGTTTTAGAATTTCGAAATTTGAGTATTTGAGAACTTCAGAATTTGAAAATTTGAATATTTGAAAATTTCAGACTTTGGAAGCTTAAATATTTGAAAATTTCAGAATTCAGAAATTTAAAGATTTAGGTTTCAAGAAAATTGGAAGTTCTGAATTAAAAAATTTAAGAGTTCGAAAATTTGAGAATTCGGGGAGCAGGAAATCTGGTAATTTGAAAAATTGGGGATTTGAAGAAATGCAAATTAGGAAATTTACAAGAAAATTAGAAAATTTGAGAATTGAAGGATTTGGACATTCGAAAATTTTCAGATACAATTCTTAGAAAGTTAATAACCCAAAAAGAATTTTGGAGTTGGAAAATTTGAATATTTGGAGCTCTGGTAATTAGAAAATTTGCAAATTTTGAAATTTTATGTATGACAATTGCCAGATCAAAAATTAAAAAATTTGAAATTTTACAAATTTGAGAATTTAGGAATTCCAGAATAAACAATAGTGAAATTTATTTTTAGCAAAAGAGAACTTAATTGCACTCCAATGTATTTCAAAATAGATTACATTGTAAATAAAAATGTTCAAAATTAATTTACACAACTTGTTAAAACTAATAATATTAAAATTTACAAAATGGAAGTTTTTCTCTCACTTCTTCCAATTTTTTAAAAATGTATATCGCAAAAATATATGCCTTATAATGTGATGATTCCATTATGGAGCTAAAATTTTCAAGTACATCTAGTACAACGTAGTTAAGTATATAGCTAAAAGTTTGTCGAGAGAAAAAATTTTGGACGAAAGCATCAATTATGTAATCATTTGTTGGCGGCACATCCTCGTTCCGCATTGTCCAGTTAGAAACTTATACGGTCACAAAAAGTACGTGACGTTTATGAGTAATTTGCCGAATCTTTTTTAAAAGGTAACCGAAAGAACAGTTCGAAGAAAGTTCGACTCGTCAGACGAATTATTCATTGGATGTTGTTTTTAGGGATCAAAGTTGTTACAAAATTAACTTTGAAAGTTAGCGAATTTTGCATAAGATAAATTGTACGCAATTCAGTTAATTAAATTTTAATTAACTTATACTATATTTATAAATCAATTTAAACTATATCTATCGATTATGTTAAATTATATTTATAAAATAATTATTTTTCTGATAATTATTTAGAAACCTTAATTATTGTGATTTTTATTTTGATATTTTCAACTAAATTTATCAATTAATTTAAACTATATTTATAAATTAATTTAAATTATATTTATAAATTAATTACTTTTCTTATGATAATTATCTAGAGACCTTAATTATTGTGACTTTTATTTTGATGTTCTGAATTACGTTATTCAATGGAGGGTTCTATAATATCGTAATATGACATAATACTTTTTCGGTGTCCAAAGAAGAGATAAAAATGTGTGCCAATTATCGGAAAAACACGCTCGATCAAATTCTTTCGATAAAATGCAGCGTAAGCTTGCTCTTCAGGTGTTTAGTAAAAGAGTGTCATGTTTACCGCCTTGTTAACGGGTAGCATAAATACAAAGGCCATGCAACACGTTATATTCTAACCTTTTTTCAACCTTCATAATTTCACTAGTAAATCCCTCAGTGATCAAAATACAACTGTGTCAAAGTGTGATAACATGTATTTATAAAAATTTAATAAACTCCAAATCTATAAGTTTCTGTATTTCTGAGTTTCAGAATTTCCTATTGTGGAAATTTATAAATTTATAAAATTCTAAGTTCCAAACTTTGTAAGTTTAAAAATATCTAAATTTGTGAATTCGTAATTTTGCAAATATATTTTTAAATTTGTAAAATTCTAGAATAATTGTTTCACAAGCGTTGAGAAAACGTCAATAAATACAAAAATTGTATTCTAAATTTTGTTTAACCAATTTCCGCTTTCTACCACTAGATGGCTAAGCATTTCAAGGGCCGTAAATTGCGCCTTATCAAATTTTCGAAAATAAAGCATGTAGCTTACTGGAAAGCTATTTTGTAAACATCATCGTGATCGTATAATAATCTTTGAACATCAGTAAACCGTAAAAATATTTTAATTGTCGAAAAAAAAATTATTTGTTTCGATAATTCCTCATTTGACCTCCTCATTTGAATACTAGATGACACTGCTTGTCTTTTAGCTAGAACGCGCGTAAGTATGAATTTTAAATGTAAAATTTCTAAAATACTTTCAGCTTTTGTAATTAATTATTATACTGTTACAACACGAAGTACATTATTCTTGAATAATACTTTGTGTTGTTAAATAAAATTTATGGCGTCACCTTTCGCAACACCTCGGCGTAACAATGCAATAAATGATTGTTCATATTTTATTACAGAAGTAACTGATTCAATTTTAAAGGTAAGCATTTATTCCGGAAAATGTATAACAAATGATGAGAATTTCTTGCTCTTAGCAGCCACTTTTTCTAGGGAAGATAAATTACACTTGCAGGTGAAGATTTCTACGGAAGTTGGATAAGTCCCTAGGACATCGAAAAAAACTTATGTAAAATCATTCAAGAGAATAAAAACGCTGGTTGTTATAAATAAAAAATAATCGTTTTTAATATCCAACATTCATCTGGGCTTGAACCCACAAATATACATATGTAAAAATGAAATAAACTGCGATTTCGCCATTAAGTGGCACTGATCGCAGCATTGTCGCAAACTAAAATATCTAGCGATTTTCCAACTCGTGGAAGAAATTCAACATGTGCGTCGGTGTTTATTGTTATGAATTTGATGTAGTTCCTAACCTAAAATTTCTTTTCTTTTATTTACATGTGCTCTATACTAGAAATAATTAAAAAAGTATTGATAATATCATTGGCAAAGGTAGCATAGTGGTCTACAATATAACGGTTCGTATGGATGTATGAAATAAAAATTTGAATATTGCTTTACTTTTTTGTAGTGACATTTGTACTCATATATGTATATCTTGTAATAAAATTTTGTTGTTTAACTATAGATATGAGTCAAAAATTAAGTTTGGTAAACTCATTCAACACGTTACGGTTGACATTACAAGATGATCCAAGCAATATTGCGCAGAATGAAAATTCAACTGTAATCAAAGAAGAAGGTACTATTGAAGAAATTTCAGATACAAGGCAACTGCAAATTGTAGAAAATTTGTCACTGTTAAGAAATCAGTTGCCACATTTATTCAATAATTTCACAGAATCAATAATAAATCTAGTTTACCTTGATTTATCTGATAACCGACTAAATGATTTACCAAACTCTATGAACATTTTAAAAAAATTGACGTATCTAAGTTTAAACAGTAATGAGTTTCTTTATCTTCCAAATGTTGTGTGTGAATTAATTAGTTTAAAAACATTGAAAGCATATAACAATTCTCTAAGGGAAGTTCCAAGTAATTTAGAAAATTTATCAAAGTTGGAAGAGTTGGATTTGAGTTTTAATATATTAAACAACTTGCCAAGTTCATATGCAAACTTATGTGAATTAAGAAATTTATCTCTTAATCGTAATAACTTTAAAAGAATCCCAAGCTGCATTGCTAGTGGAATGGAAAATTTACAAATACTTAATTTTTCACAAAATCTCAATACATACTTGAACGTATTTCCCAAGAGCAGCAACTTGAATACATTTTATGCAGAAAACAACAGTATGTGCCCTTTGTTTCCAAACTGGATATTGAGTTCTAAATATAACAAGCTTGAAACAGTATCACTGAACAACACAAAATTTAAAGAATTCAATTTACCAGAAAACCTAACAGAATCATGTGTAAGGAAATTATTCATAAAGAATTGCCAGCTCTTTAATTCAATAGTAGAAAATATAATCACAGAAATGACAAGCCTTGAAGAGCTGTTAATTGGAAACACCAAATTTCTTTCTAAGAATCAGTTTTGGTCTGTACCAATCGAAAGGTTGAAAAAACCATCTAGTCTGAAGAAACTTAATGCCTGCAACACAGGAATCTCAACAGTGCCTGATAATATTGGCAAGTGTGTTAATTTGTTTATAATAGACTTGAGCTGTAATGATATATTTTGCTTACCAGATGCAATATGTACATTGAAGAATTTGAATAGTCTAATAATGCATAGAAATCAACTAACAACTCTCCCTGAGAACATTGGAGAATTGATATCACTAAAAGAATTAAATGTGAGCTGTAATCATTTATACAAATTACCCGAGAGTATAGAAGCTTTAAGCAACTTAAACTACTTAGATCTATTTGATAATGAATTAGAAACAGTACCAGAAACGATCAAGAATCTATCAAATTTGGTAGGAGTGGATCTTGAGCAAAACTACTTTTCGACTGACAATTTATCGGTAAGGATGTAAAAGAAAGTCTCATGGCTGAAAGCGAATCAACCGTCGGTGGCGGTTAGATTTTGTTTGGTCTTCCGTACAATTCGACGGTTGCTTTTGTTTATTCTCGAAAGATTACCACGGATTTCTGTATTAATAGATCAAATCAATAGCTCAATAGGAATACTTCTTATGAAAATATGAGAAATGATTTGAGAGAACATTCGCAAGAAGAGGGTAGAACATTTAATGGATGTAAATCGATCTTATTAGAATCATGGTCAGACACCAGAAGAGCATCAGTTTCATCGAGCACGACCACAGATAATTTATCCGAGCATTGTTATAATTTTGGTTCGCCGTAAGTTATAAAACTGTAATCATTATTATTTGTCTTCATGTCTTACATTTTACATAATGATTAAGTGGAATGATTGTTCAACTCCGAATTGACTTTGAAGACGAGGATTGATAGTCCATGTTGCGAAAGAAAGCATGATATAATGTTTTCCTTTCAAAATCTTTGAACAATGAAATTAAGTTTCATTTTCACCGTATGAAGCCCCCAAAGTCCACTTGGAATTGGTCCATCACTTCACTTCATCTATTTGAGATTTTTAAATTAGAATGAAGGATGTATGTATGTGTTACTTAATGTTTTAATTATTTTTTGCAGACCTGAAAGCACATATAATCAATTCCCAAATGAACGCTGGGACACTTCAGAAGATTCGGCCGATGAATTTGATCCTCATGGTAAGAATTTAACACATTTAAGATTAAACGAAAATAGGTGAAGGAAGACCCTGGACATGAATCATTTTGCTCTTATATGTCTTCTCATTTCTTCACAAATGGTGGCGTTCTATTTATCTTAATATCATTCCCTGGCATAGCATGGTATATCTTGTTTTCAGAAAATAGAGAACCAAAAATGCAAACGTATTCGCCGTTTACGTTTTATCGACCATCACAACTCGTGTATTGTCCGGCAGAATCCCATCAGCCACGAATAATATCTCGAGTCAGGAAAATGTTACATGAAGGAACTTTAGTTTGGTCGACGAACTTCGAAGAAGGTCAATTTGAAGATTCTTAAAGTAAATGCCAGAAAACCTGTATTTGATTTTTAATTTGACCAGAATTGCTATATCTATTGAAAAAATTCTGTTATGTTTTACTTAAAACAGAAGAAAGTTAAGAGATTACTGTTTTTGATAATATTCAAGTATGAATAGAGTGTCATAAGTTAGATAAAGTAAATATTATTTAAATATTTTTATTTAGAGTTCATGTATTCTAGGTTTATTGAGGACTAATATTATTTTAACAAAAGATTTTCTACATTTGAAATTTTTTTCCTTTTTTTTTTAAGGCAGAGTATCTGTCATTTAATTAACTGTTTATTAGTTGATGTAACATGAATTTACGTTGACCGCTGAACGAATCTAGTAAATAATTTTTTAAAATAAATGATTGAACTGTACTGTTTTCAGTCCAATTGTTATAAACTTATTTGTTCAGTCGATTTCAAACAACAAACGCAATAACGCTAATGAAGAATGTGATATGAAATAATTGATCAGGGATTTAAATACTGCCGTAAAGTGTATAATATTACTTACTTTACATTGTGCAAACTACTGATGAAATATCTTACCGAGATATATAATAATTTAAACAAGTTATAATATAATTATGTATAGAAGTATAATAATAGGGTTAATTAATAATTTTAATGGAGATATCAAAGTACAAAGACAGACAACAAAACTTAAAAAATAATGCCATGTAATATAAATTATTATTATATAAATAGACACTTCTATAAAATCTATTCTCATACCTTATCTATTACAGAATTCGTTTTATTCCAAGTGATACTATCACAGTTATTATTTTTGTAGAAAATAATTGTATTATTTGCAGTAATAAAATAGTCAGTGCTCAAAAAGCTACTTGTTTTTCCTAAACTGGTACAGGAATTATTTATATTAGCATACAGTATGACTTCCATAACCGCAGGAGATCGCTTTCAATCTTCAGCGGATACCGGACCTTATTACATTATGCTAATTCACAATAGCCATTTTCAAAATCGATAAATAATCAAATTTTCGCAAAACTTATTTTAAAAATCTATGTAAAAATCTAAGTTAAAAATTTTTATGATTGAATTATAAAAAGGTTTCATAAGGGAAATACGGCGGCGATTTACTTAGTAAGAAGGTATACAATGCAACAGTTTATTGTAAAGTAATTAATATAAAAAGTTAAAAGTATTTTAATAGTTTCATTCTTACATGAATTTTTGAATTTTGTATGAATACTAAAGTAATTGAATTTTTATGAAAATGTAGCGACCAGTGTCGCCACATTAACGCAATAGTCGCGCCATCTAGTTTTAGTTAGGTTAAGTTTATCATAGTCACTAGTTTGTAAGTTTTGTATATAGTAGTTGGTAAGCTTGATTGTAAGGGGCACGCACCTCCATCTTCCGAAAAACAAAAGAGAAACAGATAGAACAAAAAAGAACACGCGTCGCATGAGCAGCGAATAAAGTCTCCGGATTGACCCAAAAATAATCTTTCAGTCTAATATTTATTTTCGCGACCAACCAGAACGCCACAAAAATGGAACAAGTGGCGCCATCTCTCAGACGAACAAGATGAACTACACACTTTTGAAACTGCAGTTTAATTAGTTCCCATCTTCTACCGCTAGATTACGGTACATAAGACAGAAACCCTTAGGGTAATTAGAAATTGCCTAAGAATGGTAAAAAATTGATAATAGTTGGGTGAAGTCAAAACAAAGCGAAATTAATTGGTCTTGCACTCTGATGTAATTCGATTCATATTATAGTCAATTAAACAAATAAAATCAACTACATTAATTGAATTGAAACCAAAACGACACACGTGGCGCCATTTAGCGGCAGTGTGTGGGAACTAATGAAACTATAGTTTCAAATACGTGTAGTTCACCTTGTTCGCCGGAGAGATGGCGCTACTTATTCCATTTTCGTGAAAATTTAATTAATATTAATTTTATTGGCTTAATTAACTTCAACATGTATCAAATTACGTCAGAATTACATATGTATAAAATTACAGAAGTAGGAAAAATATATTTAACAATGTGTTTCTATAGAAATTTCATTTAAATCTCTGTTATGTATCCTATTGCTTTTATCATATGGTAACGTATTTTAGTTTTCCATCATCCCTGTAGAATATACCAACGTTTCATTGTTAACATCAGATACACCTTATATGTATAATAAAAATGTGTTTCATGTTACGATATTGCAAATGTGCATGCGCGTTGCTCTTTGTCGCCAAACGTACTCGATCAATCGCAAATAAGGTGCGCAGGACGAATGTGAACTCACGTGACCGGCATTGTTTTTATGGTTTCTATAAACAATGGTAGCCATTGAACCAGATGTAATTGAAATCGAAACAATTCTTCATAGTTTACTGTGAGCGTCTACGATTAGTTTTCACTATATTTGACAGCACGTCGAAGTAGATCTACATAAATTCAGGAGGGGTAAGTTTACGGACTTTGTTTACATGGATATTGTGCGATTAGTATTTATATTTTTTCTGAATTTTCCATTATATTATTACTATTTAAATTAATTGAAAATGAAAAACTTAATTTACGGCGGATGAAGGTCTTAATTCATTGTTTAATTGTTTATAAGCTCAGTAGCAGCTCATCTTGTACAAAAATGTAATTGCGTGGTTCAAACATTTCGAAATAAAGAAACAATATCTTTCCATACTTTTGTTTAAACAATATTCTTCATGTAATTATACATCGTACAATACTGATTAAGCAAGATAATATGCTCTTACACGTTACTTTATTTTTCGCTTTAATTTTCTAAAGTAATAAATAGTTACTTTCATTAGTAATTTATTTTCAATAAAAGAATTAATTAGTTGTAGTTGTTACTGTGACAATATGTGTTAAATATTGATTAAGAATAGTAGGAACATTTGAAAATTTACAATGGAAATAAACAAATAAGTAATTACTAGTATTAAACGTATGAAATAAATGTGTTTGTTACATGACGACACTTCAGTGTCCTCTTATTCCTAGATCCACGGATAAAATAAACCTAAAGCCCCAATCGATCTTAATTAACGACCGGTTACTGTTTACAGGTAGCATACATGTGACTCCTATTCTAACCTTCAATCATCTCCCATTATGCGACTGTATCGGTTACAATCAATCAGACTATACATCTTCTTCTCAGCTGCACGTGGCTCGACTACAACCCACTTCTAGTTTTCAACAAAATTAACTTCCGACTTTTCTTTTGGGATCGTGCAACTATGTCAATCAAGCTTTTCAGTGTTTTTCTACTGCTGTTCGTTGTACAGAACATCTGCAATGCTGCGAATCATGATGAAAAAGGTTGGTAAAAATAAAACGGAAAAGAATTGTTTAAAAATTTAGAAAATGAATATAAGTTTTTTACATACAAAAAAAATTAACTATAAGATCGGTAAGGTCAAATGTGACCGTACCACCATTAATCTATACTCGTTTCGTGTTGACAGATGAAAATTGGTTGAACTCGGTTTACTACAATTGGAAAACCGGATTAAAAGACACGTTAAACTCCGCAGAACTCAACATACGTCCACATAATGCTCCTTGTACCTGCAAAAACCTAACCTGCAATTGCTGCGTAACTTTGGACATACCGAAGTTCCTTAATGGCAAAACGTGCATTGCAGTTACCTACCTATCACAAAACCTTGGTATTCAGATAATACTGACTCTGGACGGGAAAGAACTTTTTTCACAGATTATTTCAGGTAATTCTTTCATCTTCATTTCTATTTAGCATAATTCTTATTTGTCTCTTAATATTATTAAAATAAAAGTTTGGAGTTGGATAATTTTCCTTCAGTGAAATTTTAAATTTGCTATCGATTTTATCAGCGGGTGTTTTCAATTTATTACAGTGAGAAATCCACCACCAATTTGCATAGTGATTCCTTATGTACCAGTTGGAAAAGTCTGCGTTCGCGTCTACGATATCGAGGTCGTTGGATATAAAGTGCACATGTGTGTCGACCTGGTGGCACCACGGGTCAATTACGTACTGCATTTCGATTGCTTTCAAATTGAATTCGGCGGAATCCAAGAGCTGCTTTCTGGATACGCAAGCAACGTGAAAACGACGAAACCGCAAATTAGTCAACCGGAAGTTAGAATTCAACCGTAGCGAAATACCATCACAAACTGTAAACGTTTTAATTGTCGATTTTTGAAAAGTACTCTTATGAAGAGGGATGTTCACTTTCAAGTTTCACGATGTTACGCAGTACTTTTAGCAGTATTTTGCGAAGCTACAACAGTATTTTTTTATACTTTCATATATATTATAGCAAGTGCAATTATTACTTTCTAAAATAAACCAAATTTGAATCAAAGATCTGGTTTTTGTGTTTCATTATAAAATGTATTACGTTTTGAATATACGAATGTATATAGACATAATATAATTATATTATATTACATTTAATTAAATGTAATAAACAAATCATTTTATTATTCAATTTAACATTGACATCTTTATTCTCGCGTTTCTCTATTATGTACAATAATTGTTTTTGTGTAATTGTTTGTGTGGACGTAGTTTAAAGATGATGTAAATATTATTGAATAATAAAAAATATTGAATTTGTAGAGAAAGGTTTAAAAATGAGAACAAGTGTCCTTACGTAAAACAGGGCTTGCAGAGGCCAGCTCATTTTATTTAGGAGGCATATATTTCCGTTTTGTACACAAATGTATACGTACACATGTATACTGAAAATGCTCTATACAATCTTTAAAATATCTTTAAAGTTATCCATGTTTTCACTGTCATTAATGAGGTTTGCATTCGTATAATCGTCTAGATTCTAGACTTTACCGTAAAATTAACATTAACAAGTGTTACATTTCTTTCTTTCCTCGTATCATTTTTTTCCATTTTCATCTTTTCTTGTAACTGTATTCAAATTTCGTTCAGTCGTTTTTGTCGGTTCTAAAACTATCCGTTGAAAAATTAATCTAACCATCATTTCTGTTTAAATACAATTCTTTGAAGCAAGTGTAAATGTTAAAAGATCAATACATACGCACGATAAAAAGAAAAAACAGTGCACCCTGTTACTTTCAGAAATTAAGTACCTTTAGTAACATTAGCGAACGAATCTGTTTAAAATTTCGCTTCCATACCGTTTACAATATGTCGGAAAATGTATATGCGTGTACTTTATATATGTATTTCTTAAAATATTAAATGAGTAGTGGCCGTTCGATCGAGGGACAGTTTCTCGCCTAAGTTCTTTGAATACGTACGTGTACATACATATAAATTTCGATCAACACGTATTTCGCTTATTCCTGTATTCGCAACTTTTTCCGCTGGTGCAGGGCCGAATTAAAGCTTCCAGGGTCCCCATACTATTGCAAGCATTGACACAGTACACCTTGCAATTTTCCAATTTTGAGATTTTTAAATTTACAATTTAAAATTCACAAATTTTTAATTTTTGAATTTTGGGACTTTATGACTTTGCTATTTTGAAAATTTGGGTGTTTAAGACTGCGGAATTATCGAATTTTGGGACTTTAGACATTACAATTTTGGAAATTTGGGACATTAGGATCTTGGAATTTTCGAATTTTGGGACTTGGTAAATTTGGAACTTAGAATTTTGCTATTTTGGAAATTTGGGACTTTAGAACTTTGGAATTTTTTAATTTTGGGCCTAGTACTTTTGGGACTTTAGGAAAAGTTATATTGAAGATTTGAGACTTTAGGACTTTGCTGTTTTGGAAATTGGGGGTTTCAGAACTTCGTTATTTTGGAAATTTGGAGCTATAGGATTTCGAAATTTTGAAAGTTTGTAATTTTAGAACTTGAGAGCTTTGCTATTTTGGAAGTGTGGTCACATTTGGACTTTGGAATTTTCGAATTTTGAAACTTGGTAATATTGGGATTTTTGGGACTTTATCATTTTATTATTTTAAACTTGGAACTTTGGGTTTGTGGAATTTTTGGAAATATGGTACTTTGTAAGGAATCGTAAAACATAAGTTTTGTAAGCATGTGACTTAAATTGTGGAATTTTCAAACACACAATCCACAATTAATGGTTACCCTTAACCTTAATATTTAATTCGGCCCTGCGTTGATAAACGTACGTACGCTAGTAAAATTCTGTAATTCATCAGGCTTGAACGAAATAGAATTTATAATAGGAACAACGGGTATCGATCGATAGACATTCGTTACGATCCATTGACAATATTATGGCGTCCACTAAATTGTCACGTGATAGCGTTTCATTTGCCAACTTACCGGACACAGTATTTCACCTTCTGTTAATCATTGAACGATCTTAATAACAAATAGAAAGCAGAAGTGTTCTATTACAAAAACTATTTTCGTTCACTTTCCTTGCATTATTTACGATAAATAATGTCATGAATCTGTACCGTTCGTGAAGAGTTTGTACGGTACATCGAACGACTCGAAATGACAAGAATTGTACTAACGTGATATTAAACAGTAGCAATAAAATATTAATAATATTAATAATAATAATAATAATAATACAAATCGTAAAATAATCATAGCAATAACAATAATATAGTGCGCGATAAAAACTAATATGTGGCATAGGAATATGTTTCTCTTGAAATATGCAATTCTGAATATGAAATGTAATGGATGGTAAATGTGAATCACCGTTAGCTTCGCTCGTTATTCCCCTAAAACAAAGTATAACACATTTATAAAACCATGAAAAATATGGCGCGGAACTTCTCGCATTCTCTACGAAAGATTTGCTGTCGAATTTTTGCACGAACGTATTTCTCGCTGAATTTCGAAGGAAATAAGAAATGCCGGGAGAAAAACAGAGAACGATTACGATATTTAATCCTAAATGAAAATCCCTAACGCTTTTTAAGATGTCGCGATAACTTAAGTTTTATTTGTTGCGCACGGAAGGAAGTTCCCGCATTTGAGACTCATTATTGTAAGACAGTACGTTTCCGTTTCTTGCATGGTCGCATCTATCATTTAATCGTGCGGCTGTGTGCGTGCGTAAACAACTCTTTCCGCACACATACCTGTGTTTACGAGTTCGTACACTGTCCTCGGATTAAATGTACACATTCAATAATCTCTTATAGCGTTGTATTGTGGGTACCAGGAACTTGTTCATACAGAGAAGTTGATTCGCTGCTTTCAAAAGGATTATGCGATGGTGAAATGAAATTTTACTTAATAACTCACGATAAATATGTATTTTTCATACAGTATTTTTGTTTAATGTCGAGTTCCAATTTTTAGATTTAATATTTTCTTGTTTTTTAATGTGCACATTTTTATACTTTTGAACTTTCAGATTTTTTAATTTGGAAATTTTTTATCTTTTTCAAACTGCCTTGTTTAATTTGAAAATTTGTAAACTTTTTTTTCACTTGCAAATTTTTTATTTCTCAAGTTACTACATCTACGAATTGCACAGGTATTAAATACAGAATTTTCAAATTTTCAGATCATTCAATCATTAAATTTGCAAATCTTTAAGTTGCAAAATTTTCAAACTTTTAAATTATCAAATTTTCCAACTTCCGAATTCCCAAATTCTCAAATCTTTAAATTGTAAAATTTTCAAGTTATCAAACTTCCAGAAATTAAATACAAAATTCTCGAATTTTCAAATCGTAACATGTTCAACATTTAAATTTCTAAACTTTCAAATTTTCAAATACCCAAATTCTACATACGCGGAATTTCAAAATTTCCAAGATTCCAAATACAAGTCATTAAATTCTAAAACTCTCAAATTGTCCAATCCCCAAATCTTGAAATTTCTAAACCTTAAAATTTTCAAAAACTCCTTCATCCTTAAAAACGTTAGTTTTTAAATTCCCAATTTCTGTATTTTTCTGTAACTTGTTTAATGATCTAAGGAATTTATTAAATGTTTAGTAGATAATCAGAAAAAGATAAAAAAGAAAAATATTTACTTCGTTTAATGATATTTCTGCGTTATAATATGATTTAAGAGAATCATGTTTTGAACGTGCTAAGTTCTGATAAGATATGTAACATTTTGAATTCTTTGCTAAATTAAATCAAGTATTTTTAAGCATCTGTAGTGATTTAAAATTAGTTAACATCCGGAGACGTTTTTTCAGAGGTTTGGAAATTTGGGGATTTGAAATTGAGAATTTAGAAATTTGGAAATTCAGAAACTTAAAAATCTAAGAATGTGGAAAATGAGAGTTTAGAAACCTAGTGATGTGGAAATATTGAAAATCTGACAACCTGAAAATTTAGAAGTTGAAAATTTGAGAAATTAAAAGTTCAGAAATTGAGAAAGTTGAAAATTTGAAATAGTGAAAATTTGGTCAAATTTACACATTAGCGTTCTCAAAGTGAAAAGCGAGTGATAGTAAATTCCTCTCCCAACACAAATCGCTATTCAAAGGAAACTATCCTTGCACCCATGTGTACATTATGTGTATACAATTCTGTTAAGTTCGTATATCTGCGTTTATATCTATTGTTTTCTATATTCTCTTTTTTAACGGTACAAACATATACGATATCTGTATATATTATATTGTATATATATATATTTATATATATCTATACGCACAACCACTCTGTGTGTTCTATTACACACGGCTACATACAAAATCGTATGCAGAATATGGTCACTTATGAAATTCATCCGTTTAAAAAATATACATATATATGCATGTGCGCGCATGTGTGTTATAGATAATTCTGCATATGTGTGTACACGTACATAATGTATGATACATGAAAACATAATTCAAGAATATATATATATATACACACCTTTCTTTTCCTTTATACTTATTTATATCTTATGGTAGTGGGGTATAATCGGTCTTTAATTTTATTGATGAACTCTTCCATGACGATGTTTACTAAAATTGTATCTCTACTCTTTCTATTCCAAGTGCTACATTTTTTATGCTTCAAAATTTTAAATATTATTGTTTACAAGTTTTCCAGTTCCAAATTTTATCATTTCTGGAGTTTTTAAATTTATAAGTTCCTGAATATTATATGTATATATTAATTTTTGAATGTTCATTTTCCAATTTTTCGAATTTAGAAATTTAGAAATTTGCGAGATTGAAAAATTATAATCATTGAAATTGAAACATTTAGAAATTTTGGAATTTAAGAATTTAGAAATTTGGAAGATTTTTTTTTTATTTCAAGTTTTACTTGAATAAAATTTACTAGAATACTTGGACTTATCTTTGACCACAAGCAAACCTGAGGACCACATATAAAATATCTAAACTAGAAGATTGTTACTATAGAAAAATAGTAATTTAGAAATTTAGAAATTTAAGACTTTATTAATTTGGAAAAATGGAAAATTATTACTATAGAAATATAGTAATTTAGAAATTTTGAAAATTGAACAATTGTAACTATAGAAATTTAGAAATATAGAAACTTAGAAATCTATAAATCTAGAAGTTTAGTAATCTAAAAATCTAGAAATCTAGAAACTGACGAATTAAACAATTTAGGAACTTAGAAATGCACAAACACCAAAGTAAGAAATTTCCAAATGTAGAAATATTCTAAATTCCTAAATTCCTAAATTCCTAAATTCCTAAATTCTTAAATTATCAAATTATCAAATTATCAAATTATCAAATTACCAAATTACCAAAGTACCAAATTACCAAATTACCAAATTACCAAATTACCAAATTCTAAAATTACCAAATTACCAAATTACCAAATTACCAAATTCCTAAATTCCAAAATTCCAAAATTACCAAATTACCAAATATCCAAATTTCCAAACATAAAGAATTGAAAATTTGGAATATTAGGAATTGAAAATTTCTTAAATTTTAACTTAGTGACTTGGAACTATAGAAATTTCAAATTCTCAAGCTTTCAACTTCAGAATTGACCTTAAAAGTTTATCAAATTTTCTACATTTCATTATTTTTTCAATTTATATATCTTCAATACATGTAAACATCGTCGAAGAAGTTTCTGCCGAACATGTTAAAAGAATCCACATACATGCTTAAAAATCCTTAGTAATTCGATAGACACTGTTTATAACAATTACACAATAACTGTTACGCACAAGATACAATTCTCTTCATGATTTTTAAATACAATAAAAATAGCATGAAATACACATAAAAATGATTTGTTTCTTCTTTCGAACTCCTTTTCAATCACGTATCGATTGAAAATTGAATCAATGGTATTTGTTACTAAGGATTCGACACACATATACGTAAATTTTTTTTCTCATATAAACAGCAATGTTATTGTGCTTTACGATGGATAAATGGAAGATTCGTTTTATGTTTCAATTTCGATCAAGTGACACCAATTCTCTGCAGTTCCATTAAACTTATTTTAGATATCGTAGCATGATTAACACTTTGAGTGCCACTTTAAAATTATAGTAAATCTTTCCATTTAATTAGTTAGCAATTTCATTTTTAATGAATCTAACCAATTAATTTCATAATGTATTGTTACATTTTATTGGACAAGCTTTCATGTATTTAACAAAAGAATTTATAATTCATGATTTACAATTCATAATTCATAACATATAATTTAGAATATATTATTTATAATTTATAATTTATAATTTATAATTTATAATTTATAATTCATGATTTATAATTTATAATATATAACATATAATTTATAATTCATAAATTGTACTTCATAATGCATAATATAAAATGTAGTTTAACAATTTAGTAATAATAATAATTCATAATTTTTCAGCGAAATAAACAAGTATCATAATTTATGGTACTCATGGTACTCAAAGTGTTAAAAGATATCGCAACAGTTGGAATGGTTAGAACTATCTGTTGTCTAGCATTTATAAATAATATATAATTAAAAGAAGACGATTGCACAGTTACGGCGATAAGGCGATGCAACTGGATAAATTTCTATCGATATTTATTGTTATCAATTTCTAAGTCCAGCCATAAGTGCTACTTGCACTTGTATATAAATATAGTTAAGGCTAGAGATTTCCAGGCATAAGTTGAGTCTCTTCAGAAAATTGTAAAACCAGAAAAGGTTGATGTTGGTGACATTGGAAGAGTTGCAGCGATATGGAGACAGTTACATTTTTTGATAATTTAAATTTGAGTAAACCAAAAATGCAATATTTAAAGATCTAGTAACTTTCTCAGAGGCTTGAGAATTTGGGTACTTGGAAATTTGGAAAATTAGGGATTCGTAAATGTAAGGACTTAGAAATTTGGAAATATGGAAATTTCGGAATATTTCAATTTAAAAATTCGGGGGTTTGTTAATTTAAGGATTTGGAAAATTGAGAGTTTAGAAATTTGGAAATTTCAAAACTTGGAAACTTGGAAATTTAGGTATTTTGGAATTTTGGGGAAATTTCGGGGTTTAGGAAACTGAGAGTCTAGTAATTTCAACTTAGAAACTTTGCGATTTTGGAAATTTAAAAATTTGTCAAATTAAGAAATTGAGAATTTGAGAATATAAGTTTTTGGATTAGGTAATTAAGATTTGATAATTTGGGAATTTTCGCACTTTGAAATTTACAAATTTAAGAATTTGCATTGGACGTTTAAAACTCTGGAAATTTAGAAGTTTGAAAAAATAGAAACTTGGACATTTAAAACTTTGGAACCTTAGTAGTGAAGAAGTAAAAACTTGCATAATAAAAAACCTGAAAATTTAGAAATTAAAAAACTTGGAAATTTGTATATATAAAATTCTAGAAATGTATAAACTTGAAAAAGTGAAATTCTACACCCACGTTAAATTCCATAACTTGAACCGAGTATAAGATATCCCATAACATTGTTATAATATACTGAACACACTACAATTAGTAACTATTAATCCAAAATCATTATTTCCTGCATGAAGTTAAAATTCACCATTTACAATATAAAATGTGTAAAAAAATCTCCATATTGCTGCATATTCTCCAATTGTCGAAAGATAAATAAATAATTTCTTGGTCCCTGAATGAAACCAACTGCAACGTTGAGAATAGAATATTTTCATAAAAATGTTGAGTTTACTCTGAAACTTTGAGACTCGGTTCATTTTTTCTCCAACAGAAACCGATTCTCTCGAGATATCACAATTTTCACGTACCTCACAAGAAGTCACTGTGAACGGTACAAGAACGATGCTGAAATTTGATACAAACCTAATTCGTAGATTGCAGCGTCCAACAAACTCTCCGCTCAGCATTCCTTTCACGAGACTTCTCGTGAGGCACAGTCGGCACAACGTGTATCGTGAAACGCAGCGATTTTCTCGTTACTTTCTTCGTATTCCAGCCATTTCACTTTCACTTTGGAAACTCGTTCGTTAACTTGAACTCACGTAACCGAATACTTGAATAATGTTTTTGCTCGCAACGAAAGAACCGCGAGCGATTCGTGCACTTGTATCGGAGCGAAATTCGTAGACGTTCGCGGGTAGAAAAGCAAGAAGAATGAGCTCGAAGAAACGGTACTTATTAAAGGAAAATTAGCGGAAAACAAATAGAAAAAGAAATTCGGGGCGATGAGAAGTTCTTACGAGTTATTTTATGAGTTTAGGAGGAAAAATGAAAAATTGTAAAAGTCTGGCTTCGTGCATCGGCCACGACGGCCAATTAAATGCATCGTCCTCGTCTTTTACCGAAGAAGGGAACGCAAACTTCTTAATCGATTACACGAAGCTAGTCGAAAGTACTTTTTATGCATCCCGCCATGCTGGCGAGATTTGGTAACTTAAGTCGATGTGTCTGGTCCCCGTTCTCGAGATAATAATACAGTAAGTTATTATATCGTCACATCCCTGATCAATATCTATCGCATTAATCATTAATGTGCTAATATAACACACACACGTATATATTAATATATATGTATATATGTCTAAGGTACGCGTTATACTTCGAAGTCCGTGTCTTCGGATATACTTGTCCGTTTCGTTCTATTCGAAAGAAACACTTGACGGAGCTTTTACTTTCCCTTACACACCTTTCGCGATCGTTTAATGTACTTAATCTTAACTTAGAAAGCGATTTTTAACATTTACTGCGCAAGTTCGATGGAATTTTTGCGCATCTGACATTTACAGAATTTTCGCGATATAATTATGAACATTTTAATTAGTCGGTAAAATAACTTTCAGTAGTTTAAATAACTTTTTGATATATAAGATTTAATTGATTATCTGAGGTTTTTAATTTTGCGTTTGTCGAAGCTGATTCACGAAATAACTGTGCCGCCATTTGTTAGCAAAATACCGCGAAATTTGATTCGTAAAGAATGATGCGTGTAAAAGTTGCATAGACGACAATAATACATTATTTTATGTCATTGGAATAACGTTTGATATAATTTTATATAAGTAACATTTTATATAATTAAAGTGGCATTTATTTCAACAATTGGAAAAACAAATAACAATTGCGAATAATCTGGATATAGATATTAAAACGTAATTAGAAGAGTCTTTTAGTTTTCGTGTGAAATGCGGTTTTATACCGATTTGTAACCATAAGTTGGAAATAATATGCAAAATTTGTTATTTAAGTAACATTGCAGATTTGTTATTTTTAAGTATAACGTAAGAAACATAACGAATAAATAAAATATTTTCATCGTAGATATGAGCTATTTATTATAATGTGGCAACTCCATTTTCTGCATAACAATAAATTAATTGTAAACTAAAATTTTATATTTAATAAAACGTAAAATAAAATTTTTATTGTAAATGGAGTTTTACAATGTTCGTAATAAAAAACTCACATCTACAAAATGAATAAAATTTATTATTTACATAACATTGTACACCATTCTTTATAAATTAAATTTCGCGCTATTTCATTGAAAATGGCGTCATAGATTTAACTTTGTTGACTATTTTATTGACTCTTATTAAAGAGTTTTTAACGTTGATCTATAAGCAAGTAATTTTTGAAATGTCTGCCATACTGATCTAAACCGGATATGACCTATGTGGCGGCAAAATTCAAATCTGTTTGTATGAAGACGAATTGTCATAGTGGAATAAATAAAACTGTTATGGTAAAATAAATATTTTTAATAAAACACATGTTTGTTATCGGTTTAATCTGTAACAGAATCAATTTTAATCTTACATTAATTTCAAAATTTGTATGTTAACCAAATTTTATCACAAACTGACAAAATGTTTTTATCTATTTAATACTATTATTATTATTGATTACATAACAGAATAAATTTTAGTGTTTAATGTAAAATACTACAATTCATTCTGTTATATTATCAATTTTGTGACAAAAATTAAATAATATTTTCGAGTATGCATTTAAATCTTTTTTCTTGTATCAACATTTCACCTTAACTTTAATGAAATATAAATTAAAACGATAATAATTTCTTTATCTATTAAAATTAATGCTATAATAAGTTTTAGCATTCCATATTAAATTGATAAATTCATTTTGTTACTTCATTAAGTTCTTGCCATTTCTAGATTATCTAATCTTCATTATACATACGCATATTTTGAAAGTAACAGCTAATAAAAAGATGCAAGAAATATTAAACTATAATTAAGAAAGTTTGAAGGTGTTATTCAATATAATGAATTATATCATTTAATCTTTTTCGAAACGTAAAAAACTTTCTGGGTTACCCGATAAAAATTAGTTCTCATAAAAACATCAAAGTTAAAATAAAAAAGAATCAAACCAAGATTAAAACTGATTCTGTAAAGATTCATACTATTTCATCATCTGCGAAAATATATTTAATCATTCAATTATGAAAATTGGTTTTTCTATAAATTTGAATTTCCCGCCATTATACACTACTCTTTCTCCGTGTCTTTCTGTTCAGATCAATATAACGATAATTAATTAAAAACGTGGACACAGTTTCTTATTTCCTACAGAATTATTAGTCGTCAAACTTATAAGTTCTATAACTAATGCTGTCCGTCCGCTGGCGCCATCTTAAGGCAAACGCAGAAAAATGAGTACATTTAAAAACTCGACCGTGGTACTTACGAATACGATCCAAAGTGTGTCAGGTATGAAGTGTAAGTTGTTGCTCGCAACCGTAACTTGATATCATAATTACAATTACAGGGCAATTAAAGTTATTCTCCGTTTGTTATTTAGGTCGCATAGAACGAACCGGATTTTCATTTCCGCGATCACTTCCACGTTTCCTTTTACCGTTTCTTTTTTTTATTGTCGGCCAGTCGTCTCGTTCGGCGGTGAACATCTCCAACAACGATTCTTGGCTATCCAGCTCGCAGACCGTGGACAATTACCACAAAGAAAAAACAAAAGTATTTACGTAGTACAGTGTCGCGCGCAGGACGATGCGGAACGAGGTTCTAATACGAAATTCTATCACAGTTTCTCAAACTTTCGCGTCGCACTGATCATTACCGTTGCGGATGCGATCCGATCTTTCGGCGTCGACCTCGAAATCCTCCATATTGAAAGCAATCGAGGCGTGAACGTTTCGTGCGTGTTTCGAATAAACAATTATCCGAAATATTCGAATAATATAAATATTCGGCTTCTTTATATTATGTTCTGGCCGTTCGATCACCTTTGGCACGTGATTGACATATCGGTGATCATGGGACTTTAAATTCGCGGCGAAGAAATCGACCAGGGCCGACTTCAATTCTAGATTCAGGGCTTTCCGTAATTTCAAAAACACCTGGAAACGGGAGAAATACAGGGTGTGCTAATGTACGAAGATATAGATGGCAAAAATCGAGATTTATGATGGTCGTTTAAAATATTCATTTTAAAATTGCTACTTAATCCTTTCAGTGACTCATCACTGAAATTTGCAAATGTTGTGACTAATTTTCTGAAACCTTACTAAATTCTTTTAGTTTCTTCTCAGTATTCTTTGTTCAGATACAATTCCTTATTTATACAGATATAATTCCTAAACCCTAAAAGGGTTAATGTTTCATTGATTTTACAAGTGCCATTTTATCGGCACACCCTGTACATTAGAGGAGAATAAATTCGTTTGCAAATCTTTTCTTTATTTTATATTTATAGAAAGAATACGTGTTAGGCTCTTAGCCTAATTGCAGCCCTGGATCGACAGTTTAATATCAGCGTCGCGGCGTTTCAAGGTAACGGACCAATGTCACCAGAAAAGCAAAAAGAAAAAAAAGAAAATACGATAAAAAGACCACGCAAGAGAGAAAAAAAAGAGAAGAGAATCTTCCAGCCTGACTGGCCGTGAAGTCAGTCTTTTTTTCTTTCTCTGTCAACCTCACGCCTCGTTGGCCTTCGAAAGATCTCCAGAGGTCGACCTTGGACGGATCATTTCGTAAAAGCCGAATTGCATCTTCTTCGATAAATCTCGAACGGTTGTTCAACGACTACTTTTGCGACGACGATTCTCTATTAGTTCTCTCTATCTCCCCCCACCCCCCTTCACCGATCCTCTTTCCATCCTTATTCTTCCATCGGATTCGATCAAGTCTTAATATCTTCTCTTCCTCTCGTTCTTCGCTTCTTTTTCTCTTTTCTTCTCACGAGATTCGTTCGCTCGTGATCGGTCGAAAGAAGACTGTTGTCACGAATACGATTTATCGAATTTTCATTCAATCCACCAACGAGGATCGATCGATTTTACGCGCAATCGAGCGAGCTACGGTATCCTGCGTTCTAAATCTTCGTGAAGCAAACTATTGTTGTTGGTTTCGTGCATCGATGCCGGGGATGCCTCTTCCGGTTGTTCACCGCCGCTTAGTTCTAATTGGCCTGTACTGTCACCGCTGCTGGAACCACATTCCCCGTCGACGAATCTGAAAATCAGTTTCTTCCTCTTATTTTTCTGAACAAAAATGCTGCGCGTGATATATGTCATATAATGCCCGCGCGTTTAGAACGTCGGACCTCTTTTCCTCAAACATTTTACGCTTTAACCTTACAATATCTTTGACGTTTCTATTTTTGCAAAGATGTTAGAGGATTTGTGCGAAAGCATTTGATCGATGACGAGAATTACATATAGATAGCTGACACAAGAGATACAAATGGGATTAAAAATACTTAAAAGATTTGAATATTTTTAATTCCATACTTTTAATCTTCAAAATACTTTTGTAAAATGTATTGACACTTATCTGATTGAGGTACAATAAAATTTTATCTTCTGAAAGTAAAGTCGGGATTTTTTAGTGTGCAATTTTTGAACTTTGGAGTTGAACTAAATTTTGGGCTATGGAGTTTCGGTATTTTGAGAATCTGGGATATTGGAAGTTCTGAATTCTGGAATTTTAGGGCTTTGGAATTTCGGAATTTTGAAGGAATGAGATCTTGAAATTTTGGGACGACACGTCGCAATTTTGGAACTAAAATTTTTTAACTTTGGGATTTCGAGGTTTTGGAATTTTAACCTTTGAGTCTATGAAGCTTTGGAGGTCAGTATTTTTAAACATTGAGACATTTTGGGACAATAGAATTTTGAGATTTTTGAAATTTGAATATTTAAACTTTTCAGTCATTGACTTTCAAAATCTTAGAAATGTGGGATTTAAAAATGTTTTGATGTTTTATTGAGTTATGATGACTACGTTCGCATTCCTCTCATATTTCAGAATTGGAAATTGAGGTTCTAAACGAAACATCAGAAGCTAGAAGAAGGATAAAATATTTGTGACTATGGAATGTGTGATTCGTTGTTAGATTCTGAAGAATTTTTTAGTCGACTAAGTATTATTAATACCAATACTGAATTTGTTATTTATAGTAAACAATACTATGTGTTAAGTGAAATTTTTTGTAAAATTGTATCTTGTAAAAGAGTTTGATTGTTTCATATGAAGGTACTTATCTACTTTCTCGAAGCCTTAAAACATTTCCGCCATATTCTTATGGAATTATTTGATGAAATCATTAAAAGTAGTTTGTAAACAGCATATTGTATAAACAATTTGAATAAACATATAATGTACTTTCAGAAAAGCTGTATTATACATCCATATAAAATATATAAAATTATATGAATTGTATAAATACCGATCTCTATTTGTATTATTATACAGAATATTATTATATTATAATCATATTTTTTTTTCAAATAACATACGTGGAATTGTAAATTACCAGTTTAATGACATTCAACAGTGACAGTCTATTAATTTAACGTTGTATAAATTCTTTTTACTTAAAGAATCGTAAAGAGTATTAAATCATATGTGATCAGAAATCGAATATCGAAAAATTGTATGTGCTTTTAGAGATATATATGACGAAAATTGACATGAAAGTTGAATGATCTCATAGGGTCAATGAGGCGCGAAGATAAATTTCCAAAGTCAAACTTTTTCAGAGCAATTAAAATCATCGATATCTTTGCAAACAAAGTTACACGTCTTTATGTGGTGAAAGATTAAGTTCGATAGTTGACGATTGAATTCGCAATATTTGTGCGTATTTGTAAAAACAGCAACAATAAAGTTGTTACGAAAAGTATCAGCTTGTTTATCGTGTGTAAGTTGAGTAATTAATTACTCGATATTAATGTATCCATTAATAATATGTCTGCACGTGTATATTACAAATTAATATACTATAAAAATTAATACATTATTAATATACTATTAAATAAAATTAATATGCTATATTAGTATATTATAAATTAATTTACACGTACATTATAATACTGTAATTGATTTTTTATTCAAAATTATAAATGAATTATAACTCCATTGTAATTTGTAATGTTATAAATTAATACACATAATATTATAATTTATATGTATGAATGAATGTACATGTATATAATGTATGTAATGTATATATTTTATAATAATGTTACTTACAATATTTTACATTAATTACATGAATTAATGTATATGTAATATACGTATACATATATGTATATATGTAATATATGTGATATATGTATACATATGTGTATATATGTAATATATATTAATTTATAATATAGTACATTACAATACATATGTATATTGCAAATTATATATAAATTATTGAATATGTAACAAATTACAGGTGTGTACGTATACACACATCTATAATTTACTAACAAAAAGCACATATATTGCTTCAAACTAAAATACACAAAATTACATGTTAAAATTCTTATCATTTGCATCTAATTTGTGTTATTATATCGTATAACTTTAACCTTGAAAATTATTGCATATCTCAGACATACAAAATATGTATTTAGTTGATAATAGTAGATAATAATATCTGTATATAATTTGTTTTTTACTTTCGTTTCATCAGATTACGTTTTATTTAGAAAACTCTACGCATTTTATGTAATATTTTTGTATTATTATGGATTTGTAAACACAACGGTAGTCTGTTTAAAGATGGCGGAATAAATGAACATGTTTCTTTGTAAATATACTATTTATAAATTTGGAAGTAGAGAATTTTGGAATTATAAAATTAAGGATTATTGGAACTTTAAAAAGTTGAGGTCTTAGAATTTTGATAATTTGGGACTCAAATTTCGGAATTTTGCGATTTTAGGAGATTTGAATTTTGGAATTTTAGGATATTTAAATATTGGAATTTTAGGATATTTGAATTTTGGAATTTTAGGATGTTTAAATTTTAGAATTTTAGGATATTCGAATTTTGGAATTTTAGGATATTTAAATATTGGAATTTTAGGATGTTTAAATTTTAGAATTTTTAGATAGTAAAAGTTCAGAAACTTGAGGCTTTGAGACTTTGAAATTTGTTCAATTTGGAGTTTAAAATACTACTAAGGCTTTGTAACTTTGGAATTTAAGCATTTCAGAAAGGTTGGAATTTTGCTACTTGGCAAGATGGAATATTAGAAATTTGGACTTTTAAAATCATTGAAAAGAGTACATCGTAATTATTTATATCTTTTAAAAATATATTTAAAAGTAATTTTATAATAATACAAGTGTTTAATTTATTGTCTCCGTTATCCAAATAAGATTACACATGCAAGTTTAAAAATGATTTCATAATTTTTACTAAAATCCTCTGTCCTTTAATCTATACGCATATTTTGCAAAAGCCTGTACGTGGTATAATACAGTGTTCGAAACATAACGAACCATAATGGAATTAATTGCCGTGACCTTTACGCAAGAAGGAGAAAGAGGTAAACACGCAATAAAAAAAGAAGGAAAGAATGAAGTAAACCTATCTCTTGTTTTCCTTAGCGAACGTACTCCGTTAATGAGACTTGTTTTCGCGAGTTAAACAGCACCTCCCCGCGATAAATCGTGTTATCGTAATTTATCGCGGTTTACGAAAAATACTTGAGAATTATATTTCGTTAATTATTACGGATTTCGGAATAGATTTCGCGGTGCAGGCGAGATACGTGCGTACATTTTATCAGACGCAACCGAGAGCGATATAACCAGAGACATTGCAAACATTCGATCGCTCTTCGACTTCACCGTTTATCGTTGAATTTCTTTCGATCGATGCTTCTTCGAATCACGAAACAAAATGTACACGTGTCAGGCGACCGACTTTCGATATCGTTCAATATTTACCGCCGTTGCATTTCAACCTCGACGGCTGTGATGCAATTAACTCTGACACGACACCATTATCGTGCGTGGTATCTCCGATGTTATCTTTCGATCTTAATGTGAACGGGTTATTTTCGTCTTCCTTTTTTCTTATTGTTGAGTTGGTCAATCGGTAATGACGGATTCCTCGATAAGAAACAGAAGGCTCTGAATGTACCGGATAAAGTGTGCGGTAGAAACAGGGTATTGGGTCCTCGTCGAATCGTGCGATATAACGTGAGTTCACGTGACTTCAAATATGTAAATTTATATGTGGCTAATTTTTACATTTAGAGATTTATACGATATCAAATTCGTGAGTTTTGAAATTTACACATTTAAAAATTCTGAATTTCTGCATTTCTAAATTCTTATTTTTTCAAATTAATAGATATGGAAATTGATAGATTCTAAGATTTAGAATTCTTTTTTAAATATCTAAATGTATAATTTATCTCTAAATATTTGAATTTTTTAACGTCCAAGTTTCCGAATTCTTAAATTCACAATTTTTTCAGTTTTATTCCAAACTTTTCAAATTACATTTCTACATCTTCAATTTTCGTATTTCCAATTTTATGAATTTTTTAATTTATAAAATTCTGAATTTCAAGGTTTTTAAGTTTTCAAGTTTTGAAGCTTTCAAATTTCAAAGTCTTCAAGTTTCAAAGATTTCAAGTTTCAAAGTTTCAAAGTTACAAAGTTTCAAAGTTTTCAAGTTTTAAAGCTTTCAAGTTTCAACGTTTTCAAGTTTCAAAGATTTCAAGTTTCAAAGATTTCAAGTTTCAAAGTTTCAAAGTTACAAAGTTTCAAAGTTTTCAAGTTTTCAAGCTTTCAAGTTTCAAAGTTTTCAAGTTTCAAAGCTTTCAAGTTTTAAAGCTTTGAAGTTTCAAATTTTTTAAGTTTCAAAGATTTCAAGTTTCAAAGTTTCAAAGTTACAAAGTTTCAAAGTTTTCAAGTTTTCAAGCTTCCAAGTCTCAAAGTTTTTAAGTTTAAAAGATTTCAAGTTTCAAAGTTTCAAAGTTTCAAAGTTTCAAAGTTACAAAGTTTCAAAGTTTTCAAGTTTCAAAGCTTTCAAATTTTAAAGCTTTCAAGTTTCAAAGCTTTCAAGTTTCAAAGCTTTCAAGTTTCAAAGCTTTCAAGTTTCAAAGCTTTCAAGTTTCAAAGCTTTCAAGTTTGAAAGTTTTCAAGTTTCAAAGTTTCAAAGTTTCAAAGTTTCAAAGTTTTCAAGTTTCAAAATTTCCAAATTTCAAAGTTTACAAGTTTCTAAGTTTCAAAGATTCAAAGTGAAAAACTTGCAAACTATCAAATTCCCAAGTTACCAAATTTTCAATTTAACAAATTTTTCCAAATTTTTCCAAATTTTCCCTCTTCTAAATTTCTAAATTTCCAACATGGCAGTTTCCAAATGATTAATTTGTCTATTTTTTAAACGTTTCATGTATCTTCCATTTTTCAAATGTTTCATTTGTTCTTCATTTTGTAAATATTTCAATTATTCAATCTTTTCAATTAATCAAACTCTTTAAATGATTAAATTATTCGTTTTATAAATGTTCAAATTATTCCACCTTTTCAATTGTTCTAGTTTCTTAAATGCTTATGTTATACAAAATTTTTGGTTAATTAAATTCGTTAAATTCGTTATATTCAAGTTTCATATATACATATATTATATTCAAGTTTCATAAATGTTACATTATACGAAATTTCAATTATTCGATCCGTTTAATTATTGAAGTTACGCAACTTGTTCAATGATTAAAAATGTAAGATTCTAAGTTATTCAATTTTCAAGTTCAACATTCTGATATTTTCTGATATACAATATGTTTCCATTGAAAGTATTTGCGAACATCGATAAATTTCGGCAGAGAAAGTATACCGAAGTCAAAAGTTGAGCAAAATGTTAATCAGGGTTAGTTTACTTCGGCGAGAAAGAAAGATAATTCTAGCCACGGTAGATAAAGTAAAGGTCGACGATAAAATATTGCTTTTACTTTCGAATGCCGATTCGATATCAGTTAACGTTGACGTTAATAAATAATTATGGTTTCTCGTTTAACACGATCGCAGCATTGTAGATTTGGATAAACATCAAAATCAGTTTTAATCACAGATTAACCAATACTTAATTCTCTAATTTTTCTATTTTCAAATTTACAAATTTACAAATTTTCTACTTTCAAAAATTTACAAATTTACGAATTGTTTTTCCCAATTTAAAAAATTTTTAATTTTCAACTTTTTGAATTTCAAATAGCTAAATCTGCCAACTTTTTAATTTCCATATTTTTCACTCCCTAAATTCATAAATTCATAAGTCACAAATTTACAAATTTGTAAATTCAAAAATTTCGAAATTCCTAAATTCACAAATTTACAAACTCCTAAATCCCTAAATTCAGAAATGATCAAATTCTCAAATTACCAAATTCGCAAATTCCCAAATTTCAAAACTCCTAAATCTCTAAATTCCCAAATTTCGAAACTCCTGAATCCTTAAATTCCCAAATTCCCAAATTCCCAAATTACCAAATTACCAAATTTCCAAATTTCCAAACTTCCAAATTTCCAAATTCCCAAATTCCCAAATTACCAAATTACCAAATTTCCAAATTTCCAAACTTCCAAACTTCCAAATTTCCACATTCCCAAATTTCCAAATTTCCACATTTCCAAATTTTCAAACTTCCAAATTCCCAAATTTCCAAATTACTAAGCTACCAAACTACCAAATTACCAAATTCCTAAATTTCCAAATCTATAAATGCATAAATCCCCAGGTCTCCAAATCCTAAAATTTCCAAATCCCCAAATCACTGAATTTCTATTTTCTCAAATTTGCTTATTTCTACACTTGCAAATTTCCAACTTTCCAAAACCCTAAATTCCCAAATCTACAAATGCATAAATCCCCAGATCATTCCCAAACATCCGACATCCAAATTTCCGACCTTCCAAAACTCAAATTTCTCAAATTCCCAAAATTCTGCTACTTGCATGACACCCAGTGCATATAATACATGTATACATGTCTTCAAAGTTATTTTTATAAAACAAGGTCACTTGCGGTCAGTATACTATATTATGTTTATACTTATCGTTTCCTACGGTTTAACCCTATAGATTCTTTCAAAAAATCGCGAGCTCTTCCGTATAACATAGATAATTAACTTCTTTAGCAGATAAAAGCACAAAGCAAGTCGTGTATTTTCCTCGTTAGATAATCGTTTTGCCATAATGCCTTCCTTCTGTTCACTGGCGCGTAGCAGTGCGTCGAAATATTGAGAAATTATACGATCCATTGATGCGAATATGAGAAATATAGATAACAGATTACGTAAGATAATAGAATAAGCGTTTAAATATCCGATGAAGCTCTATTTGACGAACTTGCAATTCAAGATCATGAACTGTTTCGGCCATGATGGTGCAGTTGACTTGAAATGTTCGTGATGTGAAAAACATGTATGCTTTAATCGCTTCTTCGAAGAGTGGCAGTATTCTGAAAAATTACATTAATTGCTTCTTCAGCATTTACGATTCGTCTAAAAACGGCTGTGAGAGTCTGACAATAAAGCTACTTTTTATATATACTGCATTGTATACATATTTGGAACGAGGGACTTCTGCTTTGTAATTCAGGAAATTAAGTATATTAAAAGAATGAAGAAAATTACGAAAATAAGAATATTAAGAGAACTGTAAAAAAATTAAGAACATTAAGAAAACTAAAAAATTGAGAACGTTAAGAAAATTTCTAAAAGCAATTTTATAATTTTATGTAGGGAAAACATCATTGTATAGACTTTGTGAACAAATAGTAGAGCATATACAAATAGTATGGCACATATATATAATTCTTTATATGTATACAAATGATATAGAATGTATGGTTTTTATAAACAAGTGGTTCTAAACAGCTTTTGAAACCAAATATTATAGAATGTATAATTTTTGTAAACAAATAATGCAGAATGTATAGTTTTTTTTATAAACAAATTGTGTAGAATGTATGTTACTGAAAAATTAAAGAAAATATAAATATTAATATTTGACACAAACTGTTATTTTTTACACACTTTTATATTCCATTAAATTCTATTAAATTTTATTAAAAATTCTATTGGAGCTTATATTTTGTATAAAAACAAAATTGAGGTTTGTAGAAAGTGTAATAAACTGTAACCAATAAACAAATATTGTAATAATAAAATTGCAATAAATTGTAATAGGTAAAGTATAATGAAATAATGTATATGGTATATATATTTATATACTAAAAGACAATATATGTATATCTCAGATATTTCACATGGCTTTTCAGTAATCGTTTCATTCAGTTTAGTCGAATCACTTTATCGAACTTAATTGAAGCAAGCATTTTATAAAATGTTTCATTTTATCCGTTTACATACCGTAATCAAACTGAAAATTATTTCAGTACCAACTTCCTGTCTCTATGATGATATTATCTGATAATGCCGAGAAGATTAGATATCCATATATTGTATAGATACACTGTAAGTATATGTATAGCTTCAATCCCCGAGATTACCTACTAAAATGTGTGATTTATAATCTGTAATTAATAACACTACTACAAAATACTTTTCGTTGAAATGTCGCTATTTCCTTTCGTTTTTGAAAAATTCAATTTTGAAAAAGTTTTTTAAACTGTAAAAAGTTTAATTACACAATTCATACAAGTTCTTTTTGTAAAATGATTTTACATTGTGAATGATTTTATTTGTAAATAATTTTATAATACTATCAATGATACATATTTAATATTATAAATGATATTCAAGAACAGTATACATGATACAACATTCTACATGACATATATTTAACAACACTATAAATGATATATATTAATCAGACACAATGACTGATACATATTTAACAATGTTATAAATATTAAATATGTATATAAACAATTAAAGAAGTACGAGTTTGAATGCAAATTTAATTATATCGTAACAAAGTAGATCTCGTTGAGGAAACCTTTAAAGAAGGCAACAAAACAGATTATATTTTTAAATACATTATGATAGAAACATAATGTAGAATTTATTAGAAGCAAATTTGAGATATTTCGAATTATGCCACTATCAAACAGCGATAAATACCGAACAGTTATGCGACGCGTTTGACTTTAAGATCGTCAATAAGCAACGTAATCGGCAATAAACATTTAACTGATTTACAGTTAAATATCAAGGAAATGAAATAAAATTTCGCACGAAGAATTTTATGCGAAAGGTCCATTAGATATTTATATTATGTTCTATGTATTAGGTATTTATATTGATATTTAAAACTTTCAATGAACATAAAATTAGAATTTAGATAAGATCGTAAGGTGAAAGTGAAGACTTTAATTCTGTCAATTAACAGTTAATCAATCATGTCAACATCTGCATTAACTACCACGTCACTCATATGCGAATGACTCTTAAACTTTCATACAAATTATTAAAAATTTGTTTACTTAGCTCATTGGAAATACTCATATTAACTACTTAGAACTATGAATAATAGATATCATAAAACATCGTGAAAACATTTGGTAAGATTTGTTAAAAATAAAAATACTACCTAATCAAATTTTTAACCGCTTCAGTGTGGCACTCAACGTGTTAACTAATCAGTTCTCTTGCATAACCTTTGCTATCTTTTTAAGATTGCAAGTTTTGTTAGATTAAATTAAATTAAAACGGTAAAAAAAGAAGGATATCTCAAAATATGCTAGTAGGGGAATGTAACGGACAAGAACGCACCGAGGCGTTGAAAGAATGGCGAAAATGTGAAAGAGATGCATCTTTGACCGTTTAATAGCAATCGGACATTGTACTCTAACGTGGCTACTTTCATGTATATGTATCTTGTACAACGAATTGTCATAAACAATTCTTGGTTAAATTGATAAAAATTGCATACCTTTTTTTACAAATAAATACATAAATAAATAAAATATTGTACAATTAGATGTTGGGATATTTAGGTGTACATAAATACGCATAGTGAAGTGAAAAAGTTTCCGGAACTCTTTATTTTTTAATAAATAATGAAATAAATTTACTTCGTCGGAGTTTATTTATAAACAGTGTTTATAAACAGACATTTATTTCTGATTAACTCTATTAATATTTATGATTATTTGTTCTATTAATTAGTTGCAGAATTGCAATAAGAATGGAGTGAGTTACTCTCCAATATGGCGTTATTTTGAAAAACGGCGGGAAATCGCTTCGTTGATGAGTAATTAGTATTTATCGAATATTATTCTTGAGATTTGAAAAAACAGAGAATCAATCATGTCTGCACATCTCTAATAGTTAATAATCAACAAAATTATACATAAATAAATCTATTACAAACTTTAATGACAAGTTTTAATTTTTGCACATCACTGTACGTATTCTGTACAATTTTTATTATTTAAGAAAAGATATTTATTATTTTATTTATTTTATAATAGTTATAATTTTATTATTTCTATACAATATTATTTTTATTTATTATTTAAGAAACGATGTTTATTATTTTATTTATTTTACAACATTTATTATTCTTTTTCTGTGCAATATTTATTATTTAATCTTTAAATTATTAGTTCAATCCTTCGGTGAAAATTACATACTTTTCCTATTCTTTTTCAACATATTAAGATATTTAGCAATCCATGAACAGATTTCGTTATAATTTTATTTATTCCAACTCTGTTTCAGAAAAACTTGTATAGTTTCATAAAAGAGAAAAAAATTGTTTGTTAAAGGAAACAATTTGTACCATTCGATAAAATCTACATAGTATAATAAGAACGGAATATTTTAAGGACTGCCATATTTTCATGACGCATGTAGCATGTTTGACGTAGAATATGGCGTAGGTTAAGAGTTCCTAATATCGCGTAGAACGTAATATCGCCCACTCGTATATTTTGCAAAAAGGAGTATTAACAGAAATCTGCAACGGACTGGAGTCCAAGTCAAATATTTACGTATAAAGAGACGTATTTTATTGACGACGAAAACTTACCGACAACAAAGTCAAAATTTTAATGACAATATATACAACAGCATATATGTACACTGTGCGAAATATTAACAAGATTTAAACTAGGAGATGAATTATAATAAATTTGTAACGGAGTAAATTTGATCGATTCACGCAAGTCTATTAATAGAAAGAGACTTTTGGAAATTTGAAAGAACAGAAATTTTGGAATTTGGAGGGTTAGGCATTTTAAAAATATTGTAATTTGAGCACTTGGGAATTTTTATCATTTGTGAATATAGGAATTTGAAAATTTAGGGGTTTGGTGGTTCTAAAATTTTAGGAGTAAAAAATTTGATAATTTGGGGATATGGAAACTTAAAAATTTGGGGAATTGGGAACTTGAAGATTTGGGGATTTTAGGAATTTGGGAATTTGAGTATCTGCATATTTTGAAAATTTCGGAGTTTAGGAATTTGGAAGTTTGGAGATTTGGAAATATGAGAATTTGGAAACTTAGGAATTTGGAAGTTTCAAAACTTGACAACTACAGAATTTGGGGTTTAGGAATTTGGAAGTTTGAAGATTTGGAAATTTAGAAATTTGAAAATATGAGAATTTGGAAATTTAGCAATTTGGGGGTTTCAAAACTTGACAATTGCAGAATTTGGTATTAGGGATTTAGGAAGTTGAAGATTTAGGAATTTTAGAAATTTAGTTATTCGAGCATTTAGGCCTGTAGGGATTTACAAACTTAGATATGTAAAAGATTAGAAATTCACAAATTTTAGAATTTAGGTATTTAGAAATATAGGAATTTAGTTCAGGTATTTAAAAATTTCGAAATCTATAAATTTAAGAAAACAAGAATTTACGAGATTGGAAACTCGAAAAAAATTTGAAAATGCAGGAATTTGCAAATGAAGAAATTTGTAAATTTCTAAACTGACACTTGCAAATTCATGCATACGCATTAACACCGAAACATAACTTAGATAAATAAATACTAATAATGAAATTAACTTACGTGTATGGCTGTTCTTCACCCCGCATTTCACATATGACATTCGTAAGTGCCATTATATAATTTTTAGCCAACGTAAGCGTCTCTATTTTACTGAGTTTCCTTTCCATTTTTACGTGTGGTATCACCTCGCGCAGTTGCTGAAAAAGATAACATTGTTGCTGATAAGATTGAAAATTCAATTACTTCGTGTATCGATCGTGCTTGAAATATGTATACGTACTTAAAGTATTTATGAAAAAAATAATAATCGAAAGAAATCATTTATTACGTTTCTATTGCATCGTTTCGATTACAATTGCTTTATTTTGTTTCCGTTTTCTTGACAAAGGAACTATCTTCAATTTTACATTATTAAAAATAAAAATTGGCGATTCTATTCAAAACGAAGCAAACCGCTGTTATAAATAGATGCATACACTAAAACTTATTATTTTGAATTTATTTGTGTCATTGGAGAAGAATATAAAAATGGCGGACGACACTCACTTGCGATCAGAAGCATCTCGTTTGTTTACTAATTTCACTCCAAAAGCGAAGTTCCGATTTTGTTACTCAGATAAGTAGCTTGTAGATAATAATTTACTAGTTTGTATACATAATAGTAATTTGCAATAATTATTTTATAGATTATTTCATTTAAAGTATTATGTCGTTACCTTCATTTATTATCACAATTTAAAATAGTAATAACAGTAATATTTTATTTTTGTATACTTTGAAATAAGGTTTCGAGTAGATATACAGGGTGTACCATTTAATTTACAACACTTAAATGTTGCTGCTACTTACACGAAAAAAGCACAAATAACAAAGTTACTTTTCTCAAAAATTGCAAAATCATCGTGTTCCTATTTAAATGGTCTACCTGTACTTATTATAATTTTGGTATGCTTCAGATCACATAGAAGTATTCAGATCACAGATAAGGTTTAATAAAGATCGCCTTGAAGAGCAGTCTACCAAAATCATTCGGGAAGATATCTTCAAACGACTCAGATCATGGATTGAAAGCAACAGGTGAACAAGTACGGTTTATTTATGATCAGATAGATCGAATCAGAATGATCAGATAGAAGATAATATAACTGTATCGAGTATCAGAATAATAGGTATCCAATGTTTTGGATAGACATGAATGGTCGAAGAAATCAAGTTTTGATGTAAATATCTGCTGAAACAATGCATTTGTATGATATTTGCAATGATATGTTACTATGAAAATTCTGTGTTTGAATTATCAAAATACATATATTAAATATGTTATTATTTAGGACATATTTAATATTATTTATGACGTATATAAATGTCGAAGGGACAAGAGTCTCAAGATAAAATTACTCTAAGCTTGCTTTTACGTCTGAAATATTAATTATTAATTATTGACAGCTGTAATTTAACCGTCGTCCATTTAGAAAGGGGAAAATCGGATTTTTTTCTTGTAGAGTAAAAGGATGAAAGCCACCTTTTTCTCTTTGGAGGGGGCAAGTGCCATTCTCTGACCCCCTTCTGGCCACATGAACGGTTTCGAGTAAATTTTGCTCAGCAAAATATTGGAAACTTACCTCAAAAGCGTCATTTAGGGAATGCATCCTCATTCTTTCTCTCTCGTTGCTCTCAAGCCTCCTGAGGTTCCTTTCTCGAGCGGAAATGCCACTTTTTCGTCTCCTGGTGGTTGGCGGTCCACCACGATTTCTTCTCTTTGCTTGTTTTGGGCTCCTCTCGCTGCCGCTACTATCGCTCTCCTCACCCACCTTTGCAATCATTTCAATATTCAACTTACTGACAAATTATGAACGAGGTATAGCATATTTGAAATAAAATATATAAAGACGTCGTAACACCTCGAATAGTAAAGACGAATGATATTAATGACTCTCCTGAGAAAACATTAATTTCAATATTTTGTACTGTACTCGTGAAAATGTTTCATTCGATTATTGCCATCATTAAAATAAGCAAAATTTTCGAGTAAATCGTTTAATCTCATTTGCATATTTTGAACTGAATTCTATAAGGAATTTGTGAAAATGTTTCATTCATTTATTGCAATCATTAAATAAGCAAAATTTCAGAGTAAATTTCATTTGCAGATTAGTTGTACAGTTTTGTGAAATTTGATCAAATTTGCAATCTTCTTGTGATAGAATTTTAGGTTTCGATAATGAGAAATATCTAATTATGATAATATGAGCGCTTTACGTTATTTCATTCTGACGTCCTAAGAATGTAGATTCTTTTGCTTGAATTTTTATTAGGCTGCGTCGGTTTTACATTGGATTTTTTCTTGTTACTGTTGTACTGTCAGTCGAATCTACTGCGCAGTTTTGCCTTAGGTATTTTTTAATAATTTGGTGATTATAAATGTGACAAGCACGAAAGAGTTTACGAGATATACAATATATGTTCATGGCATATATTGTATATGTCAATTCTGTCAGGAACACAAGAGCAATTAAGATTTGTATAAAATACAAGTTTTATAAAATATCGCACTGTAAAGAAATATTAGACGTGTAATAACCTCGGAAAATTTGAACAGAAACAGTGTGGATTTAATAAAACTGCAATTCTTTCAAAACATGTTACCATATGTCTAACATATGTCTACATATGTTTATGTAACCTCTTGCCGTACTATTTATTTATTAAATGCCAAAATTATTCATAGCTATATTATTAAATGAAACGAAGAAAATAAAAATATGAGTTTTTTTATAATTATCCTTGACTATACAAATTATAGTTGGACCTAAATTTTAAGAAGAGTATTTGAGTGAAAGCTGTGAGTCACCAGTCAGACTCGTCAAAGTACAAGAGGTTAATTTTCTTAAAAAATGCCCAGAAACTGGGAAAGACAGAAAAAGTAAGACATACGCTAAGTGTTAACGTAATTTGAAATATTCTGAAACGAATGCTTTTGTTTCTGGAGCTAACTTCAAAAGATAAGAGTGCAGTGTTTCATGTGGACTCTGAATGTGGTTGTGACTGCTTCCATATTGCGATTTCACCTGATTAGATCATAAAAGAACAGAGATTTATTATCTACTTTTATAATTTTGTAAAAGGTAGATTACTTGAAGTATCATTGCTTCAAATTATCTGTGAATGCGATTGTAACAAAATGGACAATTGAGACAAAGTTTTAAATACCTTTCGTTTGTTATTATTAAGAGCCTCGAATAAAAAATATTTATTAGTTTCCAATGTAGTTTTCCCTATGATATGCAGTTTCATTTGTTCATAGCTTTACTGTAACTTTTTAGTCGCCTTCAACTTTGTATTTCAAATATGCTACACTTGTAATTCAGAGGTTTCAAACATGTTATTAGGGTTAACATTCTGATAAACTCTTAAGAATTCCAAAGGTACAAAAGCTTGGAATTAAAACAAATGTAAAGTATTTACCACTCTGTTTTAGTTTTCGACTTATAGATCCTAATATAACACACCTAATATTTTAATATCAAAACTAATGCATCCACATGTTGTATCGTCTAATATTATATTAATGCCTAATATGAACAATATTTAGTTCATGTTCACATTACAGTTACAACAATCTTCATATTAGATCAATATACATTACACCATAGGTATGACAATATTAAAATACTATAAAATACCATTGCCACTCGCTCACGTATATGTATAAATGTACAGGCCAAATTGTGATACGACTTTTCGCCACAGAATAATATTTTCTTAAAATGGGTCAAAATCTTTCGAAAAATTGTCAAAAGTGGCTAACAGCGAGTCTGAGGTGCGACTCCAACCAGCGGAACTGAGTGAGTATAAAAATGTACTTAGCTGTGTTACTAGGGAATTTCTTTAAAATAAAAGCAAACAAATGGCTGGATATCTAGTAAAAAAATATGCCATATTAGAGTATAGTACTTGTGCCTTGATAATCCACCTGTGCTTATCAAGCACCTGCGTACTGAACGTAAATTTAATTGATGTTTCTTGCGCATATCAAACCAAGGTCAAAGAGTTAAATATCTGATCAATATTATGCGAGAGGTTGATCTGGATAATGTATTTCAAGGTCATAAAAATCGGCCAAGTGTATCTTTTTGCAAATAATAATTAACGTATTGAAAATTTTCCCACATCTCTGACATTAATCGAGTGGCGGTAACAATTGAAAGAAATGATATTCAGAATGATAACCTTGATAACACATCTCAAGGTCATTGATTGAAATCAATGGGGAGTTCCCTGTTTTATAATTACCAGCTAATTACTAGTTTATTACCAGATAACTAATAAGATGGTTTTGCTGATTGCTTTCTAATCGAAGCGTAGAAAAATTGATGACCGATTCAACGAAATGAAAAATTTTTTTTGTATTAATTATTATCTACGTACTTTTTATATCGATCGCATTTTCTTTTAATAAGAATAAAATCTCTTCGAGTAGTACTTTAAATTAAATCTTCGCTCTTATCGAAATGTATAATTATCTGCAGAAGGTATTTGTACATCAAACAATATCGTGCAACGTTTAGTATAATGTTGATAGGATAATTTTCATAAAATAATAAGATGGTACTTTCCAAAATTTCGGATAAATATTATTACAAAAAAATATCAATTACTCATAATTTGTCAAATTAATTCTCAACTACTGGTTTTCAAAACACTTTGTGTCAATTATTAGCGAAGTTTAATAAAACTTTACCTTTGTACTATTTATTCGTATTAATGAGTTTAATTAGTAAACTGCAGACGAATGATGTTTGTTTTTATTCATAAAGTTATTTAACAAAATACGATTATGGTAATAATAGTAATGGGACATTTATTTATTTTAAACTACTTATTGATATTCCATCGTAATAATAGTAATGGAAATTTATTTTATAATGTCAATTACATTTGTAGATTTACTGTCTGTCTAGTATAGACAATATACCGTGTAGTATTAATTAAGTTATTTTCGTACTGCCATGAAAATTCATATCAGTAATGAGTGGTATTCTATAAATTTTATAAAACCGTGTATTTTAATTTTTAAACATTTCTCATTAACATCATAAATTAATAAGAAATCCAGAAGAATTAGTATTGATTTTTTGATCTAATGATTTCGGAAGCGCGAGCAAATTTATTTCCCGTACAACATTAATTAAACGTCCCTCGTTAATTGCACATGTTCATTGCGTATAAGATACACTTGTATAATTGTGTAACGGATCGTACTCTAATAACCGTTAGAGTAGTATGTTTCTTGTAGGAGATAAACGCGATATTTATGATATTAATACAACTCACTCGTACGATTCTGTACAATACTAGGAATACTGAAGTACTTGATCAGATTATCAGATTCAACAAAACCGAAGTCTTTCCATCGATCTAATTTTCTGCTAAATTTCAACCGCGCATTATCCGTGTTATTTAATTACTGGATTATTTTTATCTTCCCGTTAACTGATCATCTGATAATGTTTATAATATTAAAAATGTAATAGTCGGTTATTTAATGGATAACAAGTGGTAGTTGCTTTCTTTTAAGTAAAGATAGGGAAAAAATATTATATTAAATAATTATGTATTTAGTATTATATTAAATTGTATTACATAAAATATTAAGAAAAGATAAGGGAAAATATTAAATTTAATAGTTACTATAATCAGAGAATGCAACTATGCACTACTTTTTATTTAATAAATTATGTATTATAACTAGAATACTACTTATCTAAATAAAAATATATAATTTCGTTTAAAAACGAACGTCAACACCTTGCAAATGTTTTCGAAATTTCATTTTTTTTTTAACGAAAGAACAAAGTTACATTTTTTTCTTCAAATTTTGTTCTTTCGGTTATTATCACGATATTTCAATAACGAAATTATCAATTTCATATTTTACACAATAAGCTACTAATCTAATAAAAATGTAATAAAATTTCACAAAGACATTTCTCTATCTTGCGAAGTATGCCAATATCGACAACAGTTTTCACTTTATCACCAAAAGAGATTATAAACTTTATTAATATCACCTTTAAGCGACTACTATTCTATTGAAAAACTTGACAGTACTTTGTTCAGTTCACACGGCAGCCATTTTGTTGAGTTGTTTTGAAACTTCAACCATGCCAGCAATTAAAAATGACACGTTGTTGAAGAACTACTACAATTCCGACAATAACAAACATAATTGTCTGATAATTTTACTGTGTTATCTTGAAACATGATCAGATATGCGTACAAACTGTCTGACAACAATTCTCAACTCCATAAATCATCTAAACTTGATAGCTCAAAATGACTTCTTCAATTTTTTGAAGAGTTACTGTGATTTGATTCACAGTGATTTGACTCACTGTTGAAATAAGTAATTCTGAAGCAGATCCATAGCATTATGGGTCGTTTAAAATTAGGGAATTTAGGTGACCTACACATTTAAGGGATAACCTTAATGTATAGGTCATTAGGCACAACGTAGGGATGTGACATATGGTCTTAGGGGTAAACCTAGGTATGTGATGTACAGACTTAGCGATGAATTTAAGGGTGTGACGTATAGACTTAGGGGTAAACCTAGGGATGTGACGTATAAACTAAGGATTAAATGTAAGCATATGACGTACAAACTTAGGGATAAACCTAGGGATGTGACGTATAAACTTACGGGGAAAATTACGACTGTGATGTACAGACTTATGGGTAAACCTAGGGATGTGACGTATAGACTTAGGAGTAAACCAAGAGATGTAACGAATAAACTTACGCATATGATGTATAAACATAAGGATAAATCTAGGAACGTGACATATAAACTTAGGGGCAAACTTAACGATGCGATGTACAGACTTAGGGGTAAACTTAGGGATGTACAGACTTAGAAATCTAAGGATGTGGTTTATAGACTTAGGATTAAACCTACCGACAAAAGACAAATAATAATTTCAAAAAGATTCATCAAACTCTCCAACCCAAAAACTTAGCAATTAAAAACCTTCGAGTGCAAAGAGTAAAATATCGTTAAATAGTTTTAAGTAGCATTAGGTGTTCAGTTAGGTAAATACTTTTAAATAGAGTCAGACATGTAGGTAGTCAGGTGAGTAGTTTTAAATAGCATTAAGTATTTAGGGAGTTAGGTAAATAGTCTTAACCCCTTGCACTATTTTGACGAGTCTGACTCGTGACGCACTGGTACTTCAGTTGGGATCAATTTTACTCGAATTTTGAATATGCTTCAATTTGGAGTTCAAGTCCAATTATAATTTGCATAGTCAACGATTGCATAATACCCTGTTGTCATAACATTTCAACATTCTTTGTCTGTTTCAATAATGTAGCTATGTTTAGTTAGTACTGACTGACGCACCTGACAAATAGGTCATAGTGCAAGGGGTTAAATAGCGTTACATCCGTCCAAATTTGAGGGACTTGGTGAATTACTGATGTAATTATGGAGAAAATAGAAATGGACGATTACCTCCGCGCTAACGACATGGTGCCGGCTACGTTTCCCGGTAAGCGAGTCAACGGAAGCGTCGTCCAGGTCGATATACATCTCCTGATCGCAGTCTTGATCGCTACCTGATAACCTCTCCAGACTTCGCATTATCCTGAGGAAAGTTACGCCGTGGACCCCCTGTAATGAAACACCGATACGTTAATCTTCTTCTTTCATCCAAGATGATTGAGAATATTTCAGGAGTAGCAATTTCTCAACGGTACATTGTTACGTTGTATAAGAGCGATGAAATTTGTTTACATCGCTAATTGCAGTCTCTTATTTCTATATAGTTTGCATTTTTGGGGTCAGGACTGTTTTTTGAATTAGGGATCTGGAAATTTAGGGACTTTGTAAGTTTGGAATTTGACGACTTTGAGATATGAAAGATTGGTTATGTGGAAATTTAGGGATTTAGGAATTTGGGCATTTGGGAGATTGGGAATTTGAAAATTTAGGAGTTTGGTCATTTTGGAATATGGCGATTTTGAGGTTTGAGAATTTGGGGATTCGGTAATTTTAGAAGATGGCGATTTGGAAGTTAGGGAAGTTGGTAATTTACAAATTTAGGGATTTGAGTATTTAGAGGCTTGGAGATTTGTAAATTTAGAAATTTAGGAATTTGAAGATTTAGGGTTTGGTCATTTTGGAATATGGCGATCTTGAGGTTTGAAAATTTGGGGATTGGGAAATTTAGGGATTTGGTAATTGTAGAATATGACGATTTGGAGGTTAGGGAAATTGGTAATTTAGAAATATAGGGATTTGAGCATTTAGAGCTTTGGAGATTTGTAAATTTAGGAATTTGGGCATTTGGAAGATTGGAAGTTTGAAGATTTAGGGATTTGGTCATTTTGGAAGATGACGATCATGAGGTTTGAAAATTTGGGGTTTGGGAAATTTAGGGATTTGGTAATTTTAGAATATGACGATTTGGAGGTTAGGGAAATTGGTAATTTAGAAATTTAGAGATTTGAAAATTTGATAATTTAGAAATCTAATAATTTTTAAATTTGTCGAGATTGTAATATTTGAAAATTTAAGAGTTTAGGACTTTAGGATTTTGGGAATTTAAAATTTTTGAGATGTATGAATGTGGGAATTTAGATATTTGAGAATTTGTGAGTTTGTGAATTTGAAAATGTAGAAATCTGGGAATTTAATCATTTGAGGATTTGAGAACTTGAAAATATGGGAATTTGGTGAAATTTAGGAAATTACGAATTTAAGGTTATAGAAAAGTCAGAATTAAAAATTTTTGAAATTTATAAATTTATGCCCTTGGAAAAGAGAAAATTTGTAATGTTTTTTTAGAGAGATTTAACAATTTGGAAATTTTTTAATTTATGCGGATTTAAGAATTTTTTGAACTTCAATAGTTTTCGAAATGAGAAAATCCTGAATTTTGTAGATTTAGAAGTTTGAAAACATGCAAATGAAAGGTCTGAAAATTTGAAAAACAAGTCTAAAAATTTGTATATCTATAAATTTGAAAATTTAAAAAATTAAAAGTCTTGTAAACATCAGAATGAAGAAGTCGAAACAAAAGAATTCCAAATGAATCTTAAGATCAAGAAAAATGATAAAAGATTCTTACAAACGTTCTCTTGAACCAATGTCTGATTCAAATACATTTAGCGGGGAAATACCAATGTTAACCAGCGTGTGTTTAAACAAAGATAAGAGCAACACATGATAATAATATGTCGGCAATTGGTGTCGATGTATAAACATGTCAGGATAATAATCGGGAACTGTTCGGATGAAAGAGACGTTTTGCGGTAACGAACTGACGAGATTAACCTAAGACGATCAAAGTGGGATATCCCGTTTTCCCTGACTTCTCTTGATTCAATGCCAAGAATTCTTCGCACACAATTACGTTACGTTGTTCTGCATTTTACGATCTCTGATTAGGTAATTGCGTGTATCAACGTGACGATGTAAGGGCAGTTATAGGTCGAGCATTATCGGGAAACGAGTGCAACGCAACGTTAACTCTCGCATTTTTCACTATTCATATTCTTATTTTGTATTCATTTTATCACATATTCCGTTCATCTTTTCTCTAATTAATCGTTTTTTTTTAACGAAGAGAACTTGAAGTCGTACAAGTGCGAAGTGCGAGAAACATTTTTATTTATAAAATGTTGCGAACGCATGCTACAAGATAAAACGAGGTTAGGAATAAATGTAACATGATTTCGACGCTGCATTAATTATTCGAATTTAATTCCAATGAAAATTTATGAGATTTATATGTTGAATATCATTTTTTATATATGTATCTGAAATGTTTATTGATTCAAGCGTTTGATTTATTCTTTCAGGAGTAAATATTGTACCATAATTTTGGTGCATTAATGACACACTCAATTCCAGTGAAAATTTATGAGATTTATATGTTGTATGTCATTTTTTATATATGTATCTGAAATGTTTATTGATGCAAGCGTTTGATTTATTCTTTCAGGAGTAAATATTGTACGATGATTTTGGTGCATTAATGGCACACTCAATTCTAGTGAGAATTTATGAGATTCATATGTTGATATTGTTTTTAATACGAATATCTTGTGTAACATTTTACATTTGATTTATTCTTTCCGATCGATGAAATTGATAAAACTGCAACGGGTCTTAGATTTATTACAAGTTTCATACTCTGATTGGCAAATTGATATGAAACCGTAATCTCTGAATTATTGGTATACGCTGATTTAATCGTTATATCAGATTTAGCAATAAGTTTCTTAATTAAAGGTTATTACAGATGAATTATTTTATTTTGCTGTCTTCATATATTATTTTTGTCTTTTGTTTAGTGTAACATACAAGTGTATTAAATGTGTCTGATCTTTTTAATCGCTTTTTGGCCATTTCTGTACCAATTTTATGAAATTATGCAGTTTAGTTAAAATATTGAAAATAAAGTTATTTCTGTCAGTAGATATAAAGTTATTTTATTAGTACGTTGAGACGAAATATGTTGCACTTTTACAATAGTTTTTTTCATGTCATTACAAGATTACCATAAAAATTGGAATAAATGATGTGTTTAAATAGGAAGTATATGTAAAAATTATAATATTAAATATATGTCAAAGTTAAAATATAAAATATATGTCAAAATTACAATATTAAATATATGTCAAAATTATAATATTAAGTATATGTCAAAGTTAAAATATAAAATATATGTCAAATTATAATATTAAATATATGTGAAAACAATAAAAATTACAATATTATATTGTGTTTTTACAATACTGTATGGACAAAATTTTCTTTTATGTTTTTGCATTGTGCTGTATGTTTGCATTCACTATATGCCATAACCTAACTTGCTAGAACTTGATGTTGTGCATAAAAAAAAAAAAAAACAGAAAATAGATAGATAAACCAGTCTACGACCAAAGCAGAAAACAAATAAATATACGACCAAAGCAGAAAACAAATAAATATACGATCAAACCAAAAAAACAAATAAATATAGAACCAAATCAAAAAAGCAAATAAATATACGATCAAACCAGAAAAGAAACAAATAAATAAGAACAGAAGATGAATTTTGTTGAAATTTGAAAGGTATAACAAATATCATTGAATGTGCAACTACGCTGATATAATGTTTATAATCTTGTGGAAAAAGGAAGAAAGTGTAATGCCTGATTAACGGTATCGCAGCCTTTGGTTTATTTGAAGAAAGAATAAACGTAATTATGAATGTAAGGTCGTCGTTCAGGGTTAAGGCTTAAGATAATTTATTACCGAGATCGAGTTGATATTCACTGAACGCACTATATATTTAGGTAACAGCTCACTGAAATTCTTAGTGGCAGTATTATTCATTTATTTTTAGAGATTCAGTTTGAACCTGTTCTACACTCATACCAGTACCCATCTATCTTTACAATTTTCAAAAATAATTAATTGTAATAATTTATAATTTCACTTTTTAATTTTAATAAGTACAATAAGAAATAAAAAAGTAACAATAATCAAATTGAGAATACTAATAAAATTGACAATACTAAATAAAATTTGTTTCAAAGAAAATTGCATAACTTTGCAAATTTGCAATATTCTGAGAAGACACAATATATGTAATTTAAAAGTAAGTTATCGAAAGAAGTATTACTGCTATTTAAATGAGGGAAACGTTAAGTGGATACCAGTACTCATTTTTACAATTTTCAAAAATAATTAATTATAATAATTTATAATTTCACTTTTTAATTTTAATAAGTAGTATAATAAAAAATAAAAAAGTAACAATAATCAAATTGAGAATACTAATAAAATTGACAATACTAAATAAAATTTGTTTTAAAGAAAATTGCATAACTTTGCAAATTTGCAATATTCTGAGAAGACACAATATATGTAATTTAAAAGTAAGTTATCGAAAGAAGTATTACTGCTATTTAAATGAGGGAAACGTTAAGTGGATACCAGTACTCATTTTTACAATTTTCAAAAATAATTAATTATAATAATTTATAATTTCACTTTTTAATTTTAATAAGTAGTATAATAAAAAATAAAAAAGTAACAATAATCAAATTGAGAATACTAATAAAATTGACAATACTAAATAAAATTTGTTTCAAAGAAAATTACATAACTTTGCAAATTTGCAATATTCTGAGAAGACACAATACATGTAATTTAAAAGTAAATTGCAGAAAGAAATATTACAGCTAGGGAAATTTAAATTACGGAAACGTTAAGTGGATACTGGTATATAGAAAAGATGTACGAGGTTTTCTTAAGTTGCAATACTACTTGTTTCTTTAAAAGAAAAAGCAACGAAGACAATATGGAGAGAAAGCCTGACACGACAGATCCTTTCTTTTGGATTGTCCAGTTGGCTTTTCTCATTGCATTGCGTCGGGGAAACTGCCTCGTAAAAATTCTATTTCTATCCTTTTAACTCAACATTTCTCGCGTGAGGAACTATAATACAGCGTTTACAAAGTTGAAATAGTTCCTTCTTTATTTGAAAGTAGCAGTGGCTTTCTTTGGGTTAGGATAAGCGAAGGAGGAAGACATTTGTACTGCATTTTGAGAGATTAGATAACGGTATTCGATTATCGAACTTACAAGTTATCGAATTTTTAAATTTCTAAAGTAATAAATATTCAATTTTTGTGTTGCGAAATTCTTGAAGTAATTTTTAAATTAATTTTCTAAACAAAATTCTTTGAATTGCAATTTTTTATTCTCAAATGGACATATTTTTCAAATTTTTATATTTCTGAATTTCCACATTTCTAGATTTTCAGATTTAACAAATTTCTATATATCTAAATTTTTTAATTTCCACATTTTCAAATTTCCAAATTTCTATATTTCTATATTTCCAAATTTTCACATTTCCAAATTTCTGCATTTCTGCATTTCCAATTTTCTACATTTCTATATTTTCAAATTTTCAAATTTCTATATTTCTATATTTCCAAATTTTCACATTTCTAAATTTCAGCATTTCCAAATTTCCAAATTTTCAATTTTCTACAGTTCTATATTTTCAAATTTCTAAAGTTTCAAATTTTCAAATTTTCAAATTTTCAAATTTTAAAATTTTCAAATTTTCAAATTTTCAAATTACTATATTTCTATATTTCCAAATTTCCATATTTCCACGTTTCTAAATTTCTACATTTCTACATTTCTATATTTTCAAATTTCCTAAAATTTACAAACTTCTCAAATGTCCTAAATTTCCAAATTGTGAAATTCTAAATTTTTCAAGTCGATACACCTTAATTACCCATATTCTTAAGATTTCAAAATTTCCCAAATTTTTGCATATTCTCAAAATTTCCTAAACTTCAAAAATTTCACTTTCAAAATCTGGCATTCTTAATAACCTAAATCGATGCACTTCTTAAATTTTTCAAATTCCCCAAATACCCCAAATTTCTTAAATATCCTAAATTTCCAAATTGCATAATTCTCAATTTCACAAATCGACATACATCTTAAATTTTCCATATTTCCAAATCTCTTAAATTTCTTAAATTTCCTAAACTGCACAAACGTCTCAAACGTCCCAAATTCCTGAAATATCCCAAATTTCTCAAATATCCCAAATCTCCAAATTCTTGAAATATTCTAAATTTCTCAAATATTCCGAATCTTCAAATTTCTTAAATATCCTAAATTTCTCAAATATCCCGAACCTCCAAATTCCACAAACGTCTCAAACGTTCCAAATTCCTTAAATATCCCAAATTTTTCAAATATCACAAATCTCCAAATTCCTTAAATATCCTAAATTTCTCAAATATCCCGAATTTCCAAATTCCTTCAATTTCCCAAATTCCACAAACGTCTCAAACGTCCCAAATTCCTTAAATATCCCAAATTTCTCAAATATCCCAAATCTCCCAATTCCTGAAATATCCTAACTTTCTCAAATATACCAAATCTCAAAATTCCTTAAATATCCTAAATTTCTCAAATATCCCGAATCTCCAAATTCCACAAACGTCTCAAACGTTCCAAATTCCTTAAATATCCCAAATTTCTCAAATATCCCGAATCTCCAAATTCCTTCAATTTCCCAAATGCCATAAACGTCTCAAACGTTCCAAATTCCTTAAATATCCCAAATTTCTCAAATATCCCGAATCTCCAAATTCCTTCAATTTCCCAAATTCCACAAACGTCTCTAACGTCCCAAATTCCTTAAATATCCCAAATTCCTTAAATATCCCAAATTTCTGAAATATCCCGAATCTCCAAATTCCTGAAATATCCCAAATTTCTCAAATATCCCGAATCTCCAAATTCCTTAAACATACCAAATTTTTCAAATATCCCGAATCTCCAAATTCCATAAATATCCCAAATTTCTCAAATATCCCGAATCTCCAAATTCCTTAAACATACCAAATTTCTCAAAAATCCTGAATCTCCAAATTCCATAAATATCCCAAATTTCTCAAATACCCCGAATCTCCAAATTCCAAAACACCCAAACACTTCGAAATCCCAATTTCCCAAATATCCAGCTCTCCAAACACTTAGAAGATACGTATCGCGCACGAACCATAAATTTAACCTCATTCCTTTCACACTTCATCAACTCCATTGATACGTTCTCATCAAACACAATCTCGTTAGATCACTATGTACATAGGCACCGAGCCAAACGGCTTCTCGCACACTTGTTCGGAAGTTGTCAGAAACTTATCTAGAAAATGTCGCGCGTATGCGAGCGTACGAGCATATCTACACGACAATGAAAAAGATCCTTCAGTGATTACTTTTTTGCGCCGTCATCGACCTCGAAGCAGCGATTCTGTTAACGACATTCACCCAAGAGTACATATTCTTACTCACGGTCGAGTGCATGCTTGCGTATAATGGCGCCTAATGCGAATATATTCTGCGACTTTATTAATGACGAACCGAGACATAACGTGTGTGTGTATGGTATCACGTGGGACTATTACACCGTGCAGAAACCATGCGTGTGTTACGTTACCGTGTTATTTAGATAACTTCGACTCGAGTCGTACAGCGTGTCAAGTATGTACTTCGAGTCGGACGTGTATCTATTCATTAGCGATATAATGCGATAGATTATGTTGTTATCCGTATACATAGAGAGATGTTCGTGTATGTACGTACACGTGATCGCCGTTGACACGCGAGCGAAAAGCGACCGGACGAAAGATTTGACAAGGAATCTTCTTCTTAGGTGCATGAAATGGGTTTCTGATTTTCACGTGGAGGCATATTTACTTATGTAACGATTTTGGGTATTTTTTATAGCATTTTGGGAACTTTTTTTGACAGGATGGAGTTGTTTGGATACTTTCTGAACATCGTTGAGGGATTCGAAGTTTATTTAATGGGGAGTCAATTTTCTGATTTGAAGATTTTAGGTTTATTGTGTGTCTCTAAGAATTTGTAGATTTTTTAGGTATCTATATAACTCTTGAAATTGTTGTCAGATTTACAATTTTTAAATGCACAAATTCTTGAATTTTCGAATTCGCAAATTCTCAAATTCTCAGATTCTCAAATCTCCAAATCTCCAACTCTCCAACTCTTCAAATCTCCAAATCTCTAAATTCTCAAATCCTCAAATTTTCAAATCCCCAAATTCTCAAATCCTCAACTTCTCAAACTTCCAAATTCTCAAATTTCCAAATTCTCAAATCCCCAAATTTTCAAATCTCCAAATCTCCAAATCTCCAAATCTCCAAATCTCCAAATCTCCAAATCTCCAAATCTCCAAATCTCCAAATCTGCAAATCTCCAAATCTCCAAATCTCCAAATCCCCAAATCTCCAAATCTCCAAATCTCCAAATCTCCAAATCTCCAAATCTCCAACTCTCCAAATCTCCAAATCTTCAAATCTCCAAATCTCCAAACTTCCAGATTCTCAAATCCCTAAATTCTCAAAACTCCAAATTCTCAAATCCCCAAATTCTCAAATCCTCAACTTCTCAAACCTCCAAATTCTCAAATCCCCAAATTTTCAAATCCCCAAATTTCCAAATCTCCAAATCTCCAAATCCCCAAATTCCCAACTCTTCAGATCCCAAAATTAAAAAATCCTCGAATTCCCTAATTTCAAAACCTTCGTATCTCTAGTTTCAAAATTCCCCAGAAACTTCTCAATTTAACACCTTTTCACATTGTAAACTTGATACCTATATTTAAGAAATACTCAGTCAGAAGTCAAGTAATAAAACCATTCTCATCAGTCGCCATTTTCTTCCAGTTTCTTTCTCCTCATTTCTTCCTCTCTATCATTTTACATAAACGATTGATGGATTTTAAATAATACTAAAACCTTTTACGAAAAACGATTCAAAGATATTCCCATTCATTTTTGCAATTTTGTATCTTTAAAAGTTCAATCAACAGACGAACGTTATAAGCGGTATTGCAAAGTGTTTGTGTCAATTGACGTAAAATATCCACGACCGTTTTAAATATTACACGATCAGACAATTAAACCGCACACTTGTTTTTTTTTTGTTGTTCGATCATATCGACAACTTGCGAATGTTGCGATATCTTCACGTTGAAACGTTAATTTTTCACGCGAGATTAACAATGATCCTCGTTGTTTCTTCTTCGTCTTCTATGAGTGGAATTTTTCTTCCGTTGTTCGCATCACCTTCATTTTTCTCCTCGTTTACAACTTTTAATCAGACTTTTATCTTGTATATGCGATGCGTGAAATATTAAATATTTACGTATCATTCTGAGTAACAGTTTCGAGAATGTACATACGTTTATATAATGGTAAACCAATTACAGGAAAGACGTTTCTTAGAATAATGCGTACATAATAACGACACTTTTTCTTGGTTCGTCAAAACAAGTCTTCTATAATTGTAAAACGATTTGTCTTTAAGAATAAAATCTATTTAAGCTTATTTATTAAAACCTGTAACTTTATTTATTTAAACTTCAACTATAATCAACTTTATTATCATAAAAATGAATTGCAGTTGTATAATGTTATTTTTATATTTTTACAAGTATATTCTAACAATTTCACACGATATTGTATTTATAATACATCTACTTTTATTTTTGCTCAGAAGACACAAAATAAAAAGTGCACGTACACTTCCATGTCTTATGAACATAATTTTAATAAACTCGAAGTAAATTCAAGTATAAATAAAGAAATTGTTCAAAATTAACTAAAAACTGTACCGTTAACATATATAAACTCTTAACTCTGTAGACATGTTTTGTTACCTAAAAAATAATGACAATAACATTTATTCGATAATATAATAAAACTTTAAAATATTATAAATAAATTGACGGTACGTGATTAATATTGAATAGAGTACAAATATAAATACCGTACTAAAACATTAAATAATAATAAATTATATGATTCAGAAAATAACGATAGTTAAATGTATGCATCTGTTGTGGCGGCAAATTTAAATTTACCTTTCGTCAGCGTGCACATTTCCACAGATACCAAAAGTATTGTAACGAAATAAACTCTTTAATCTTCAAACTGGAATATTCCTCGACAACCTATTATACTTTCGACCACTTTCGTCGATATCTAGCGTATTTACAATTATTCGGATAATTCTTAGAACCACGAATGGAATTTTAGAAAGCACCATGTTTACGATGCGAAACTGCTTCGAACACGACACGACTGAAGAAACAGCTGATAGATGCAAATGTTTCGACGAGACAAGCATTTTCTATAGAAATACCGAGTCAAATTCTTTAGAAAGGCAAGGAAAATTGATCGGAAATATCCATTTTATCAATCTTAACCTCTTTAAGGATTCATGTGTGTACATACGTTTAGTTCTATTTTAAAACTCATCGACCGATGACTACATACTGTATAGACATTATCTGCGTTGGCAGTGTATTATTAACGTTACTGCTAGTTTTTATTCCTTCAATTGATTCGAAAGAAGTAGAACGTGATTACAGAAGATTAGATTTTTCTTAAACGAGTCATACCTGAAGAGTTTCATATCGTACGTGTATATTTCATTAACGGTGATATTTCCATTAAAAATATTTTTACGCTAACAGGAAATAATAGCGGTTTCGCTCGCCTCAGAGATCCGGTCTGTGAATTCATTCACGTGGAATGTTACCGATGTCCTTCCTTCAAATATTAAGTATTTCTCTCCGAAAATGCTGCGCGCGCAGAAAGAAAACGTTGAAGAGTACCGATCGGTAATTTGGAATTAACAAATCGACAGTACTACTTCAAAAATACTGTAAATTAGCTTACTTTGATTAACAAAAAATTATTACGATTTGTGATTTAAAGATATAATTTGAAAACCGACATTTTCTAAAAAAATAAAAAGAGTCGTTTAATAAGAAGAAGAGTCGTTTCATAATAAACCATTTTGCCTTCGATAATTATTCGAGGAAGTTAACATAAATGCAAATGGTATATTTAGATTAAACTAAAACGGGAATTCGATAAATAGCACTCGAACAAATTAATTAACGCGTGTTTTTCGTCCAACAGACTTTTAGCGCTCGAGAAATATTATTCCGTTTGTTGGATGTTCATTATTTAGGTGCAATAACATGTATGCACAGCGAAATAAAATTCAGAAATGTTACGAAAAAAAATTTCCTGTGCACTTGAATAATTAACGATGTTATTTTGGGACAATTCAGCTGCACTTCGTTAAGGACTCTTTCGATAAACGAATTATTTTCAGCTCTGATTAGTACCTATTGTCAAAGATAACGCTGATAAAAGCAAGACATATGTAACGAGTTAATCGTCACGCGCACTCGGAATATCTTTCAAATTTGTTTTCGGCTTTCGAAAAATGTTCAGCCGTCTACCGTTGATTTCTTGAGATTTATAATTAGCCAGAACATCCAAGGGCAATTTGCATCTTAAAAAGATGTTTGATTCGAAGGTAATACATAACCTATAAATGCAATTTATTTTGAATATGTAGCAGTTATATTTATATTAGTAGCATCATTAATTTTTTTGTGTATTATAGTCAAGAATATATAGATATCTTATAAATATAAATATTTTATACTTCATAAATTCTCAAATTTTTCTAAGGTTTAAAAATATTTTGATTTCTAGGATTTCCAATGTAAACAATTTTTTAATTCCCTAAATTCTCAAATTCCCAATTTTCTGACATAAATAACTAAATATAATATAAAAGTTTACAAGTTTTCCAAATTTCAAAATTCCCAAATTCCTAAATGTTAAAATTATTACAATTTTAAATTATTAAATTCAACAATTTCCAAAGTCAATAATTTTACAAACTCCCAAATTTTGTAAATTTTCTATAATTTGTAGATTCTAAAACTTTTAAATTCCAAATTTACAAGTTTACAAATTTACAAATTTACAAATCTACAAATTTACAAATTTACAAATTTTCCAACCTTTAAAATTTCAAATTATTCAATTTTTTAATCTTCAATAGTACAAATTTCACAAGTTTCTCAAATTTCTTAAATTTCTTAAATTTCATAAATTATCTAAATTTCTTAAATTTCTTAAATTTCTTAATTTTCTTAAATTTCTTAAATTTCTTAAATTTCTTAAATTTCTTAAATTTCTTAAATTTCTTAAATTCCTTAAATCTGTCAAATCTCTCAAATTTCTCAAATTTCCAAACTTCTACATTAAAAAATTCTCACATTCCCAATAAATCCCCAAATCTTCAAAATTCCTCCCATGGGGTGTAACATAACTAACACAAGTATAATTTAAATAACAAAACGAAAATTAAATAATATGAAGATCCATTTACTGCTATATATTTTTCATTGAAAACAAAATAAGACTGTTATGAGATTAGTGTATTAAACTTGATAAGTTTAATAGTGTATTAAACTTCATGATACCTCTAATTCTTAAATAACGTAGAAAACTCGTTCTCAATTATTAAACATTAATAACAATTTTTGTTAGTATTAGAAAAATTATGTTTATTTTTTAGCTGTGTTTTAAATTCATTGAGTTACAAAGTAACAAGTATATTTTCTAGCGACAGAGTTTTATTTGTGGTTGTCAACGCTATGCGAACGTAAATGATTTAAGTGTGACATAATATGAATTTCGAATTTTGGACAAATTTATTCATGTCTCCTTTTTGTGTGTTTTGACAAATGATTCTAAGGAAGCAGAACGAAAGCGATATTATCAGACTGTGCGGTTTCCTGACTTCGAGCCAGACGCTCGTTATTATTGTGACATGAGGCTTGGAAGTAAGTAAGTAAGTAGTCTAGAGCCGGACAATCCTTCGTATTATTTGTGCATCTCGGCGTTAAAACACGCTATTCTAATGTTGATTTGTATCATTAATATTAATTAATCGAGATAACTAGTGTACTTCATATGAAACTTTCTTACTTTCAAATTCTAAAATGTTTAAATATTTGCACCTTCGAATTGTTAAGATTTTATATTCCTAAACTGGGAAATTTAGAATTTAGGAATTTAGAAAATTAGAAAATTAGAAATTTGGAAATTTGGAAATTAAGAAATTTGAAAATTTGGAAATTCAGAAATTCTTTTAGAAATTTACAATCTTTCACATTTCAGACTTCCAAATATTTTTAAAAGTTTAGATTAGAATTGTTTAGATTAGAAATTGTGTCATGTAGAAATTTTCAAATTTCTAAATTTTCAACCTCAAGAAGTTTTAAACTTACATATTTTGAAAATTAGAAATTTCAAGTTTACTTTATAAAATTGCAGAGTTCTAAATTTACAAATTTGCAAAATTTCAAGTTTACAAATGTACAAAATCTCAAAGTTACATATCTCCAAATCTCCAAATTTCCAAATTTCCAAATTCTCAAAACCCCAAATTCCCAAATCCTCAAATTCTCAAATCCCCAAATTCTCAAATCCTCAACTTCTCAAAACTCCAAATTCGCAAATCCCCAAATTTTCAAATCTCCAAATCTCTAAATCTCCAAATCTCCAAATATCCAAATTTCCAAATTCTCAAAACCCCAAATTCTCAAATCCTCAAATTTTCAAATCCCCAAATTCTCAAATCCTCAACTTCTCAAACCTCCAAATTCTCAAATCCCCAAATTTTCAAATCTCTAAATCTCCAAATCTCCAAATCTCCAAATCTCTAAATCTCCAAATTTCCAAATTCTCAAATTCCCAAATTCTCAAAACCCCAAATTCTCAAATCCTCAAATTCTTAAATCCCCAAATTTTCAAATCTCCAAATCTCCAAATTTACAATTTACAATGTCAGAGGTTTTCAAATCTTCAAAACTCCACATATGAAAGTATTACAGCAAGGTCAGTCACACGTGTTTTGAATACATAAAAGTCGTGCAAATACTTTGAAACGATAGTGTGTGCACATATGTGTGTGTATATTGATTTACTCACGTGTCGCGAATAGTAGCCGATAATAATCTGGCCAAAGACGAGATTCTGTTTGAAAGATCAAAACCGAATGAAACGATAAGGAGATGTTTTACTTGATTATTAATAAAGCATAGAAAAGTATAAATCTAACAAATGAATTAGCATTATATGGTGTAATTGTAACGTATGAATCTGTTGTTTCAGCACGTTATCTGCCACAGTGAAAATTGACGTACGTGATCAGACACTCCATAATTCACAATATTAGAGATAAAAATAATTAATTGTTTCATTTCAATCTTCAATTTGTTAATATGCATTATGCGTTAGAGTACATATTAAGAATACCCAAAAGTTCACATCCTTTGGTTTTTATTCATATACTTAATTTTGTTTAAATTTGTAGCTCTTATTTCGGTGACCATGACAATGCGTTAAATTTGACTTATAATTATTAAGTTGCAAAGTTTAAGAGCTGTAAAAATTCTAAAAATACTAAAAATTCTCAAAATTCTCAATCCTCAAAATTCTAAAAATACTGAAAATTCTCAATCCTCAAAATTCTAAAAATACTGAATATTCTAAAAATTCTCAAAATTCTCAATCCTCAAAATTCTAAAAATACTGAAAATTCTCAAAATTCTCAAAATTCTCAAAATTCTCAAAATTCTCAAATTTCCCAAAATTCTCAAGCTTCCCAAATTTCCCTACTATCCCTAACTCCACTATCCCCAAATTTCAGTCCTTTCACATTGACACATTCGAGCATTTTTACCTAAACCTTTCTATATAAACTAGAATTTCAGTTGACTGTACACACACGAACAATGAGTCGCTGAGACGGTCTCCAAATGCAAATTCCGGGGTACTAATCCGGGCCAAAAGTCGTTTCCCGTGTTCTTTTTAATGGGTTAATCGTGTTAGCAGATCGATAGTACACTCGAACCGTGCTATATCGTAATTTCAAAACTTAGTATGTGCCACCTACAGTTGTTCTCCATCACATAAACAGCTGGGTTTCCGTGATAACGATAACAAATCCACGTAAAAAATGATAACGCGCTGTTCCGAACAAGAAATATTCCTTTCATCTCCCTTCTGTTTTTTCGATAATGTGAACAATGTAAGCAAAATTTCCGGCGTCTTTTCTCGAGACTCGATTAAAAACAAAGAGAAAGAAAACTTTCTTAAATGTACATACGAGTTAACGGGTTCTTCGTAAAGTGCCATATTATCCAAACGTATCGCGCTACCGATAAAAATTATCTCTCATTTGGAAGATACAGTTACCTTGGAAAGCAAATTAACGACAAGCGTGCTCAGGTAAATGAATAGAAAGCTTGATAAATAATAATGATAAATATTTTGACAACCTATATTTATGTGTTTTGCCTATAATTATTCGATATAGTGTAATATGGAATGTTACAATGCTTCAATAAATAAGTAACAAAATTTAATAGTGCTCTAGTTACTAATGGATTAATTTACAAACAAGTTAATTTTGCTTATGAATTATAATTCATAATAATTTATAAAAGCTTTCGATATAAATAATGTAATTGTATTAATAGTTCGACTTCTTCTGTAATATTAATTATAAAATATTATATTAATATATTATTTAAAATATTAATCAAATAAGTAAATCATAATTAACTTTTACAGGACAATTACAGGAAAATTGTCAGATCATTTCACTGATCTAAAATTTCATATAATAGCTATATGATAATGTATTTTGGGGCATTCTTCATAACCTCAATAATTGTAACAATTCAAAAGAACGCACGCCCCAAATCTAAGAAATTTTCCAGATTGAATATGTTAGAAGAAAGTTTGATTACTCGATCAAGTATCTCACTTGCCATACTAAAATACCGTTCAATGCACATTCCAAAAAGTAGGAAAATCAAATTTCCCTTCATTATACAGATCATTACATAAATCGTTATAAATGCACAAAGGACTACTGTTTCATCTCAATTTATTGCAAACGTCGAAAATCTAACGGTAACTGCAGAAGAATGAAAAAAGCAAGAAGTATTTACTTTTTGGATACTGATAAAATAAGTGCGTCCAACGTTTTTACTCTATACACCAAAATGACAGTTACAAATTACTGCACCGCCATATTGCAAACATTGCCTTAAAAACCAAGAAACGCAGAAATCTAGTCAATATATTAACAATAACACCTTCGGTATTATGTATCCCATCTGATCAACTATTTCACCTCTCACATGTGTACATTTCCCTACACTCTTATTACATCCTTTCACGTAATATTATGCGTGTTTACAAATCATCGTTCGAAATGTCGGAACTGTTGAGAATCGTAATGGTGCCGTAGTCACGCTCCGCAGTGTGTACGTACATAAATGTTAATCCTGTGTACTTTTAGCAGTTTTAGTATTAACATCGCGTTCGTGACTGGATCTTATGGTCATCCTAAGACTTCTAAAATAATCCAAACGAACCTATCGGGGTTCTTTGACCTCTCCTTTAGAACCGGTTCCCGACCATCCTAAATTAGAGAACTCGTTACTATATCGCTGTATCGCGAACGTTACCTTTGAAATGCAGGAATATAGTCAGTGTATTAATAATTGCTTTGGGATTGTATATCCTTTTTGATCAACTGTGCCACCTCTCTCCTACATTGTTCGGTAACGCGTTTCTTCATCGAAATTCCAATTCGCCTTAGAAAATCTTGCACTCATCTAAATCGAGAGTCGGAGAAAGTCGAGCGAACGGATTGCAGGTGCATGTAACGTTGCGCGTACGATTTTTCGACGCATCCTATACGTTGCACACCGGAAAATACGATCATGCCACGCTAATCTAACCAAGTATTCGCGAACATTTTTCGAGAAACGAAAGCGTGGAACGAAGCCTACCCCTTTCACTGCTATCGGCGATTCGTTTGTCTCGCGCCTGTAGTCGTTTATGGGCGTCCAAGTAATTTCACTGATCATAAGGCATGTCTGTCGCTTTCGAGTTCTCGACAGACATCGTTTAACCCTCGTGTCACTACTCGACTATCTGGGTACCCATTTTCATAGCTGTGTGCAACAATTCATCATGTCACGTCGAAATGATTAGGTAGTTGAAAAGCATTTTGGATTTTTACTCTCCGGATTCTTTCATGTTGCAGTTTCGCTTCTAGCGATTGGTTGGGGCTTTATTTTTGGATTGTTACAACTTGTGATACAAAGTGGATTGTTAAAGCAAGAAATTTTTTAATTTATTTTTAGGTAGATATTCAGAAATTTAGAAACCTAGATATTTACAAATTCACAAACCTAGAAATTTGTAAACTTACAAGCTTAAATTTTGAAATGATGAATCTCCAAATTAAAGTTCTCAAAATGAATTCTCAAGCTCAGATTTCTAAAAAGAATGAATTCTCGAGCTTATACTTTCAGAATGACAAATTCTCAAGTTCAGATTTTCAAAATAACTAATTCTCATGCTCAAATTTTTCAAATGAATTTAAATCTTTCCAACCGTAATTTAAAACTTTTCTCTTGGCAACAAATCGTCGCATAGTTAATCAAAGAACGTCACAGTAAAACAATACGTTACAACATGCGTTTGACAACGTAACGTTTTGGGGGTGAAATCATTCGCAGCGAAAGTTGACGTGAAAAAGAATAGGAAGATAGCTGGCAACGTTGTCGGGCGTGGAGCACAAAATGGTGAATGAATGATCGAATGGCTGTCGATAGCGAACGATAACCTTTGTATGAACGATAAACAACGAAGTTTATCGCGGTTCTTGTAATCCGCAGTATCGATACAGTACAATTACTTTTGTATTTCATTGCAACACTGTGGTAAATGAGGTAAAGTGAAAATTGAAATAATACCTTCGACGGTGGTGGGATCGAAAGTGAAACCGATCGGCTCGGGGAGTGAACCGTTATGTTATAGTTGCAGGAATCGAAGAACTTCGGTTCACGATATTATTCGTCGTTCATGTTTAGTTTCACGATTTTATTCGTCATTTTTGTTTAACTTAGTTTCACGATTTTATTCATTTTTGTTTAACTTAGTTTCACGATTTTATTCGTCATTTTTGTTTAGCTTAGTTTCACGATTTTATTCGTCATTTTTGTTTAGCTTAGTTTCACGATTTTATTCGTCATTTGTGTTTAGCTTAGTTTTACGATTTTATTCGTCATTTGCGTTTAGTCAAGGACCCAAATTTTGATTATTTAAAACGACCTCCTTTATCCAAAAATAAAAAAGGTAATTCAACAGGTTTTTTGTCATACGCAAAGATATTTTATCATTAATCTGATGTTTAAGAAATGCAATAGTAACAGTAATTAAATTGTAATTTAACTTTTAGAGGAAAAAAATGTGAACTTTTAATCATATAAATGACCTTTGTAGATCACTACAAGTTTTTTTCTGATCAGCATTTCTGATGAAATAAATTTAAATGTGTGAAATGCAAATTAGATCATTAAAATAAAATACATAATAGATGATTGAAATAATATGCATAAAAGTTCGTCGAATTTATCTGGTAACTTTGATGCATGAAGTAAATGAATAATTAAATATACGTTTGGAATAAAATATAGGTTTACTCTATGCTTAATTAATTAGTTTTAGATTTTGGTTTTAAGGAGTTTGTTCTTTAACGTGTACTAAAGTCTTTGTCACACCATCAAGGTGATGTACTTTTCATGTTTAATAGTACTATTTGAGGTTATGTATCATGAACTGTATTAAAAGAACAATATATATTTAAAATTGTATGATAAAACAAAGTTTCCGTAATGTTTTATCATACAGTGACAATTTGTACAATGTCAATAATTATCATTTAATTTATCTAATTTATTTAATAATTGACCACTCATAACTAACCTAAATATCTGAATGTTTTACTATTTATTATTTCGAAAATAAGTTGACAGCAATTTTGATAAAATTTGTATAATTAAAATTTTGTTTTTAAAATTTTTGATTACACTTATTTATTGATCAGACGACCAATTACAGAAAGATATGAAAACTATAATCAATAATTAATTGTCAGTTTTATCTACAGAAATAATGCAAAATATTCATAATTCAGTTATATAATATTAAACTATCGATCAGTGTAACCATCATATAAGTTACGACAGTATAAGTAATATTGTTAAAGTACTTTCAACAAAAATGAATAATTTATAAAAAAGAATATACCATTTTTCATCCGTTCTTTCGTGATAATTCTATAATTTTACATTTTCATAATAAACTTGAAGATACATATTAGAATTTCATACACATTTTTTATATTACAATCTATAAATATAATATTTTTGTCTTTTTAGACTGTACTACAACAAGTTTCTCCGACACTTTTCATAAAAATAATCTGGTAATATATAAAAGACAGTTTAACCTCGTATATCCCGTCTCACGAGAAAGAACCATTAATTAGTACGAAGTACTATCAATCTTTATGAATCAGAGACAGCTCAAAAGTAAGAAAATCATGATAATTGCAGAGACCAAAGCTGGTGCAATGACCATAACCGGTACGTCTACCCTAATCGTAATGGAGCAGCAATTGACTAAACCGGTCAAATAATTGGTTCACAAGTTTCTTATTTCAAATTACGGAATTTGATAAAACGGTTTTCTTGAAATCCGTGCTAGTTTTTATCGGAACAAAGAACTAACGCGTGCAATCGTATTCCATTCCCCGTCCATTTATTTCTTATTTTAAATTATTTACGCATTAAATATTCCTACGTGAAGTGCCAAAAATAATTTTCATTGCAAGTTTCTATAACTTATTCAAGGTACAAATATAATTTTCGATAAAAGAAAATTCTTATCGAGGTGCAGAATTAATGGGTATATGTATTTAATTGTGCTTTACCTACTTATTCTTTTACTTTATCTTTAACTTTAAATTGTCTGTGCATAATACAGCGATATGCTTAACGTTTAAAGCAATTTCAGTTGCACTTCGTTACCAAATAAATAAATTTCCTATAACCGAATTCTTGTGCAAGGTAAAAATATTTTCGACAAAGTGTATTCAATTAACCCTTCCATTTTTAATTTTGAACTATGCATTCAACGTTCAGTATTAAAAACAGTTTCCATTAGTTACCGAATAAATGATTATTGTCGACTTTTCCTAAAAAAATTGTATTCCGATCAGGAATTGGGTCCTTGACGCTAATCGAAGGAAAACCTGACGCATGCTCGTGCCTCGTGTCTCTTCCCTCTCTTTCGCCATGTTTTTCTGTCCGTCGTGGCTCGAGAACGTGCGGTCTCGATGCAAAAATGCGCATTGCTATGCAAACGTAGGTGAATGCACGCGTGCACGGTATTTCTGCTCGATCAGAAACGCGTGGGCATTAAAGGTGAAACGGAACGAACGCAAAACAGGTGCTATATTTACCTTGGAAGTTGGCGGTCCTGGGTGAGGTACGCGCGATTATCTTCGACGCGTGTCCATGGAAGATAGTCAACTGGTTACCAAATAAAATCACTGACAAATTCCGTGGTAATAAAATCGATCAGGACTACGATAAATATCCCTTTCCTTTTCCGCTTCTCTTTACGTCACCCGAACTCACACTTTTCAATTGGCACTGTTTATTATTTACTTTTTTTCTATCTTCCAGTTTCCTTCGTTAATTCCTTCCTGGTTCTCGTACCTTTTGCTTCAACACACGACACTTTTCCTTTTCCAGGTTCAATTTTTGCACAAGCTTCAACCGGTTCACTTAAATCCTATCGAACGACCGCTGTCCTACGTCCATTACTTTCAGCTACCAGCTCGGTTGATCCATGTCGCTGATCGTGTTCCATTCGGGCGTTCCCTCGGGCATCCGATAAAATTACCTTCGATCGTCAGCAGGAAGCCGCTATCTGAGCAACACGTGGAAATTATTCGTGGTTGATCGAGAGAAAGTCGCGAGGAAAATGCAACTTTTATGCTTTATTTTGCGCGAACGAAACGACAGAGGCGGAGAAAATTGGACCCGCCGTTTGATCGACGGGAGACCTGTTGCGCGTCATGGTTGTGTACCAAGCTATTTCGTTTCTGCTTCAAACTTTTCAATTTACGATCGTGGATATTTTTATGCAAACGGTAAATTTACTTCTGCTCTCGAGAATGTATCGATTTAAATACTTAACCTATCAGTTTTAACCCCCTCGATTTTTTCGCTAAATGCATCAGACAACTTGTTGTAATGTTATGACAGATAAATGTTCGAATGTTAGGGATAGTTTGCATATGGCGAAAATTAAAATATTCGACCAGGTGAAAATGAGTCAGATTTGTTGCTTTCCAGTTATGTGCGTCACACGGGAGCAAGGTCATTGTGGTTAGTAAAAATTTGTATCGAAGAAAATGAAGCAATAAACATGCAGTGAAATGTGTCACCTTGTAATTTTTTACTTACATCCGCGCACATAACTATAATGAAAAGATCTCATACGTCATTAATTTTGTCAGTTGTCACTGTACTTTTTATTATATTTTAATTTCAGTTATATGTGGAGGTACAAAAAATGACCTTGAAACCCCAAATCTCGGTAAAAAATCATTCTTTACATCGATACAATTTAAATACACATTTGTTGTCTCCTGTTTTTAAGGTTAACAAGCTTTTGCTTGAGCGGCGAGGTGAACCTATACTTGTGTTCCATGTTGGATAAATTGAACAGCAGTGAACTATTTTTTGCAGGATTTTTGAAGCCCTTAACGAACGTTATCGATGACGATGCATATGCGAAACAATGTTTATGAATGAAAACACGTCGTTCGTACACGAATGACAATCAGGAGGCACGTTCACGCGTTGTCATCGTTGATTCGTATTCATGAATGGAAGAGGAATCTCGTGGAAACGACGAACGGATCGTGCCTCGTACGAATAGCGGGATTTTTCCCCTCTTTTCCCTCCGCCGTTATTGCTTTCTTTCGCTTGTTTTTCCACTTCGTCGTTGAATCCAAGGAATTATTGTATAACTCAATACCGTTCCGGTATTTTTAGTTATGGTGTTGCGTAATCGTTTCAAATACACCGCCACTCCGTAACGGTGAAACGCGATTTAAAACATTTCGAGCGAACGTTGGGAACGTCGATTTGAGATTGTTCCGAGTGACATTCTGATACGAAAAATCTGCTTCGGCCACAAATGTCTTTAACATAACCCGTTAAGCAACTATGATAATGATAAACATTTTAGAACCTAACCTCTTCGCTACCGTGTTCGCGAAACAACGATTTTCGAAGTATATTCGTTTGCTATAATCATGATTTTATATTTATATTACTGTTATTGTTTGCTACAATAATCAAGAATTTAAATGCTTTGAAATGCTACATTTTTATAAACGTTATGATACAGCGTGTTCCAGTAAAATATATTGTCATATAATTTGACGAATGAAATAAACAGAGATATATTGCCTATTTTAAAATTATAAATGTTCAAAATAACCATCAACAGTTCTTGAATATTTTTACTATCACAGTTATGCTTGATTAATATTAAAAAATTAGCATGTGAGATCGTTTTTGTGTAATGTCTGTATAGAATGCTTATTTTTAAAAAATTCGCTTCTTTAAAAATTTAATTTTAAAAAATTTGTCTGGATACAAGAGTATAGTTAGCTAAAGAGCATAATACGTAATAGAAGCAGGAGTCGTTCTTTCGATACCGATAACTTGAAAGCTGTAAATTTTGAGTTATGTTATCACACATTAAATGAGCAATACGTGTGCGGTCGTAAAGACACATTCTGCAATTCATAAATCTCTCTTTCCAGCAAATTTATCTAAATTTAAAATCAACTATTGTTATTTATCTAAATTTGAACCAAGTATTTGTAGGAAAATTCTGCTGCAAAAAGATAGCAATTTCTATTTAACGAATGTTATAAACTAATTTTAATGTCACGTACCATTTTCTTTTAAATCTTTTTATTTTCTTTGAAAAAAAAAAAAAATTATTTTTTGGTATAATCGCGTTTATCTTGGTGGCATATTTTCGTGTAGTGCAAGTTTTCAAAAATATCTTTATCTTTCGAAAGTTCGTAATAATTGGACTTTTATCTTAAAATAGAAAATATATCTCTGTTATTATGTCTCTGTCGATAAGAATGTAATTTTGTATTTATATAACGATTATTAAATAATAAATTCGTGACATAACATCTTTATCCGCGATACATAATTTTGTAAGCTTTTTATTACAGTAGCAATTATATTCAATTGATAAAATTATAATTATAGTTTCAGAAACATGTAGAAGTAGAACACTTAGTAAAAGACTCATATATTTAAATTTTTATTATAACTCTCTCTAAGTTGATATATATTAATTAATATTACTGATTTATAGAATAAATATCATGAACTGTATGTTATATATCTTTAAGCAACAAATTAGTAAAAATTTGACGACTTACTTATATTCTATTAATATAAAACATTATTATCAAAAGTGCGTGATCAATTATTAGAGCCATATCATGAAAAATATATCTTAGGTTCGTCAGAGATAATGTTACCTTCAATATTTCGAAATATATATTTGTAACTTGTACACATCAACATTTTATAAAAAGATAACAGGTTCATGTCACAAGACTAATTTCGAAATTAACCCTTTATTTTATGATTTCTTCAATTCTCCAAAAAATAGATGTGCACTTCAATTTTCAAAAATAATACCAGTAAGAAAATAGTAATAAAAGAAAATGATAATGCAAATTTGCAACATTTAAAAAAATTTGTCAGAATTTTAAAAAAATTGTAATTTCGGAAGATAAATGTTTTCAATAATTTTGTTAATTATGAAATTTACTATTTATTTTCGTTTAATATAATTCAACAATTTCGTAGAATATTATTTTATCTTCCAGAATGCAACGAAGAGTTTAATCGTACATTTAAATTTTAATTAAATTGAAATAATTTACTTTTGTTTTACACGTATAAACGTAATTTAAACAAGACATGAAAAACGTAACCCTGTAATTAAATTTATTCTACGCGTCTACATTTCGTGAAAATGAAATAGAAAATGGTGAAATAATTTAAATAACATTGAATAAACTGTTACAATTATTTTTACATATTTGTTAAACAATCATTTCGGACTGTTTAAATAATCAAAGCTTAAACGAAATTTCAAATTGAATTTAAAATTCAATTTAAGTTTAAAATTCTAATTTAGCTAACCCATAACTTTTAAGGGTTTCTTAGGACTTCTACGATTTTACCTCTTAATTTTTCTTTCTAATTAGTTTAATGTACAAATGGTAATTACAGAAGGTGGCTCTAACAATTTAATCACCCACTGCTCAAAAATGGCCAAATACTCATGTAGAATATATGTAGAAATTACCAGTCTGTATAATATGACTAATTTCTCTTTTTTTAAGCAATCAAAAGAACCAATTCACATTTTCAGTTACAAAATTTGTAAAGGTGATTTTATCGAAATCTGTATCAGTTTTTGTCAAGATAAAGAGTTAATCGCGTCCGACGTCTATACACGTCAATCAAAAACTGTATTTCGATCGCATCGAATCGTTAATTTCTTATCGAATAAAAACCGTTCCTCCTTTTGTTCGACGTTCTCGAAATTTGTTATACTTGCTTGATTTTAATTACGCATCACGCGAAGGAAATTTGAATAAAAATTCCGCAGCTAACCGATTACTGTACATTAATTTGTTTTATTTCTCGGTTTTTAATTTGAAAGTAAGCGTACATCATGCGCCGGTATTAATACAAAAATGTGAATTATTACCACATTGCATCGACATTCCGTTCCCGAATTCAGATCGAAACGCCGCACTGTGCAGGCACGAAAAGAAGGTTCGCGGAAGCGACAAACCAGATCGTACGATGAGAAAGATTTTCTCTTCTCACCGTTGCACTCGTTAACTTGCCCCGAAACCCGCGGCCATCGTCCGTTCCCATGAACGCGAACTCGCGACGGCGAAGTTTCTACCGACGTTCCATCCTCGTTTAAAAACCTGAAGCCGGACCAGATAAATCGTATCAGATTCACGCGAACGTTTTTCCAGTCACGTGCCCGGATTTCCCTGCGAGTTAGACGTACCAAGACGAGCAAACACCACGCTCGATATTCGGGAATTCCTGTTTCCTGAGGACGCGCAACAAGTGAGTCAGCGAAGTCCGCGTCGCGGAAAAATAAAAAATCCAGCAGACGCAGGGAAACATCGACGGGGTACAATCTGTCCGTAGCCGTTTACCATTTTCCATTTCCATCGAGATCGTCTCAAAGTCCTCGGCGAGCGTTACGAGGTCACATCCGCGTACGAGTGACCGTATCTACTCGTCGGCGTGCATTCTTACGGGCAACGAAGCGTCGCTTTCCTTGCGGCGGAAACAAATTGTTTACCGTGTATCTCGCGATTCGATTTGCTCGGAGGCGAAGATAAACGGAAGAGGAATGTATCCGCAGGGTGAAGAAAGTTACGGGCCGATACGATTCATCGGAAAGTGTTACGACGGGCAGAAGGATCATAAACGTCTACCATGACGACTTCTAAACCGAAAAGCGTCCGATTAATCGTGCACGATGAACCCACGAATGCCAACAACGATGACGTACGCATTCCCCGGCGCTGTCGTTTCGTCCGCGCGATCATCGCGTCTGCTTTCCACCAGTGCGTGTACCGTTAATTGTGCTCGATTCGATTTCGAATCGCGGTTCCACGAGATTTCGTGAAAACTGGTAGCCACGGGAGAGGAACCGAGGCCGAGACAGCAAGCGGATCCTGCGGGGACGATGCCGCAGAGGATGACGAACGTGGCGGAGGTGGACGGACACACTTCACTCTCGAACACGATCGCGTGCTGACGGCGACGTCGCGTTTAATACCGGCTCGACAAATCGGGATCGGTCGTTGGAGCTTCGCCTGGCACAAAGTAGTCTCGGCTAACCGAGCGCCCGATCCGGACTGACTATAACTGTAAACGATCACTTGTCGCTGCCAAGCTTTCCCCCACGTCGCGACGCGTCGCCGCCGCGAAACGGATCGCTCCCCACCATTTTGTGTCGATGTAGCGTCGATGTAGCGTCGATGTGGTGCAGCCTTGCTGGTTCCCGCAACAAAACCAGTTCTACCGATGCGCTCCGCCATTTCCACTTTCGTCGGCTTCGCTTCAGAAGCGTTTCCACCTGCTGCCGGCACCGACACCGTCGCGACGCTGCCGCAGCCAAATCCGAAGAGAAAGAACGCGTTCTTTCTACCTTGAACCGGCTGGCCGAAATTCAAACGAGAATGCCGGCTGCCTCCGGTTCCAACGCACGGTTTAACCTCACGACTCGGTCTGCATACTGTCGCCAGCATATTTCACTTTGGGAAAATATGGCTATCGAGAGCGAAAAAGCCTTTTACTTCTTCGTTTCTACACATTTATGGAGGTTTGGATACTTGGGGATGGGTTAGAACTATCAAATGTGAGGTACATGGGTGTGGGAGATGAATTTGATAGTTTGGGAACTCGAGGACCTAGGTGTGATGATCTTGGGATTTGGGTGATGGATATTTTGGGGAGGTTCGAACTTGAGGATTTTAGGATATGAACACTTAGGATTTTTGAGGCTTTGTAATTTGGGGATCTGGGGATTTGTGGATGTAGATATTTTAGTACCTTGAAAATTGGTTACAGTTAGGAATCTAGAAATGTGGAAATCTAGAAATTTGGAGATGTAGGAACTTGGAGACTTGGAGTTCTGGACGCTTTGCAATTTAAGGATCTAGGATTTTGTAGGAGTAGGTATTTAGGAACCTGGAAGGTTGAGGACATTGGGATTTGGGAAAGTATAAGTGTGAAAATCTAGAGATCTAGAGAGCTAGAAATTTGGAGACTTAACATTTCAGAGGCTTTCTAATTTGAGGATCTAGAAATTTGTAGACGTATTTAGGGACTTCGGAACTTGGGCACGTTGGGGTTTGGAAATTTAGAAATGTGGTAATTTATGAATTTGGGGATCTGGGAAACTGGTGACATAGGGATTTAGAAATTTAGAAATATAGGAATCTAGATATTTGGGGATTTGGAAAACTGCTGACATAGGGATTTGGAAATCGAGAAATATAGAAATCTAGGGATTTGGGGCTTTAGGAATTTGGGGATTTGGGAAACTGTTGACATAGGGATTTGGAAATCGAGAAATCTAGGGATTTGGGGATTTAGGAATTTGGGGATCTGGGAAACTGTTGATTTGGAAATATTGAAATAGTCATCTAGGGATTTGGGGATCTGAGAAATTGGTGACATAGGGATTTGGAAAACTAGAAATAGGAATTTAGGGATTTGGGGATTTAGGAATTTGGACACTTTGGAATTTGAGGATCTAGGAAGTTGTGGATGTAAGTATTTAGGGATCTTGGAAATTGGTGATACTGAGATTTGGAAATCTAGTAATGTGGGATCCAGGGGATTTGAAGTTCTTATAATTTGAGGACCTACGGATTTAGGGAGTTCGAAATTTAGAAATTTACAATCCTAGAAATTTAGGGATTTTAAAGTTTGAGAATTTGAATACGTATAAATCTAACTTGGGAATTTTTCAATCTAGAAATTTAAGAATTTGGGAAATTCGGGAAATTCTAGAAAATACAGAAATTTGGGGAATTGAAAATTCCTAAATTTGGGAATGTGGAAATTACAAAATTTGGAGATATGAAAATTTATACATCTAATTACTTATTATTATTAAATATTGAGTTACTAATCTCTAGTAACTTCAAGATTTAGAGAATTAAAATTTTCGCAATTCGGGGATTTGAAATGTGCGTGTTTACGAAATCTAAAAATATGGAAACTGGAGAATTAGAAAATTTAGGAACGTAGAGATTTAGAAACTTGAAAATTTTTAAATTTGGAAAATTTTTGAATTTTGAATATATACTTAGTGATTTACAAATTTGATTAAGATAAGATAAATCATTTGGTGACAATTGATTTATGTTATCTAAACTTAACTCATGTTGACTATCACAGTGAAAATTGACGTATGTGGTCAGACATTATAAATACAGATTTTTGACTTCACTATTTCATCTTCTAAATTGTTGTATATCATTGATTAACAATAATGTTAGTAGATAAAAATAACAAAATAAAATGTATAGATATGTCCTTTCAGTATAGTGCTGACACTTTTTTATTCAAAAAGTCTAGCAATAAAATGTTGTCAAAATTTTCATTTCTAAATTAGTCTTCGTCCGTTTAAATTAATTTTGGTAAATTATAATTTGTATGGTTTTTAATCGGTATAAACTGTGTTCAGAGTATGTTGTTGATTGATACAGCGTCAGATTTGCTTTAATTTTAATTTCAATTAAATTTAATCTTTTCGAGAGTTATCATCTTTTAACGATACGCTGATAAACGCAAAAAATTGCGTTTAACTCTTGCAAATGTGTTTATTCTGCAATTCTCCGATTACATTGAATTTAATTTATGGTATGAAGTATGAATGAATTTAATTAGTTAACATTACAATTAAAATCTGTCTGCATTCTTCATTTTATTAATAACAAGTTGTACGATGTCTACTTTTTAACGTTTAAATTTCGGCAGAATTTCTTATATTAAACTGAACTGCAACTTCTACTGAATAAATTTTAGTACTTATAATTATAGTTTATTATCGATTTATTGTCGATTACTACACTCTTATATTATTTTTTATTTCAATGCTGATTAATCATACATATACATAATCATACATATCAAATAAAAAAATAAAAAATTACGAAAGGATAATTAAAAGATAAAAATAAAGCAATATTCTGATATTTATCAAACAATTTTAATCGAGTTTAATTTAAAATGTTCATTTCGAAATCTAACTAGTCTAACTCAAAATCTAACTGTTGCAGTAAAAGTTACTTATTAATTCATCACGTTTACGTGCTCGAACTGAGGGTAAAATTCGAGACGAAAATATTTGGTTATATTTATTTTACATATGTACTTATTTTCATGTCGTATAACAAAGAAGATATAATTTTCGGTTAGAAAATAACTGTGGGCATAAATCATGCGATCGGAGTAAGGTCAAAATTCGCTATCGTTCAAATAATTACGCCCGATACGTGTTACTTTCTTTTTTTAAATTCTTATCAGTCACGATGGTATCGTTTGCAAGTACTCCTTGCCCGATTACGAATAAACAACCTTGTTATCGATGTTTAGTTACTACTGTTTGCGAAATGTTGTTGCATCGTTAAGATTATTCATTTCTCCGCGAATCGCGTAGCTCGAGCTGATGAGATTCTGTTTAAAAGTACGAACCAGATCGTGAGAAGCGTCCTGGGAAAGTAGAATACCGGTGAGAGGGTTAAATAAAATCGCGTTAACGCGCATTCCTCGTTCACAATTAGACAGGATACCTATGCAAATTACAAACTCTTTGTTTCGGGTTAAGAGTTTGTCAAGAAGCTCGTTAACGAAAATGTAGTCAGACAAATTGAAATTTCCTCGGTTTATTCAACGAGGACTCTTAGATCTTCCTCTTGTTAGGGAACAAAAGAGATATTTAAGGTTTTTCCTGCTTTTTCATTAAGAATCATATTTTTATTTATTTCCAGATGTTTTCATTTTACTTTATTTAGGAATATTGTTAAATATTAACAAGTTTAAATATTAGTTAAATGTTAATATCATTAAATATTAGCAAGTTTAAATATTAGTTAAATATTAATATCGCTAAATATTCACCAGTTAAATATTATCAAGTTTAAATGTTAAATATTAAATGTTAACAAGTTTAAATCTTTGTTAAATATTAATTATGAACTTAAATATTAATATCGTTAAATATCGACAAGTTAAATATTGTCAAGTTTAAATGTTAAATATTAAATATTAATAAGTTGAAATATTAGTTAAATATTAATTACGTTAAGATAAATATTAATATCATTAAATATCAACAAATTGGTGTAAAAGTAACACCAGTCACACAATCAATAATTTTAGTGAAATCCAAAAACTAAAAAGAATATAAAATTAATTCATGAATTTCCAAAAATGGGTCCCGAACTCACTAAAAAATAAAAAATGCACGCAATCATGATAATTAAATACAGAAAAAATATTATAATAACAATTTTGTTGAAGATGAATGCATTAAATTAATAAATAGGACAGAATTATAAATATAATCACCGTAAAATAAAGGACAATGTTAAATTCACTTAACACCGGCAAATGTACCGTGAGGTCTAAAATATTTGGAGTTTTGTCTGTTACCTCTATTATTAAATTCTGAATCATTTAGTCGTATAGCAAGAATATCCGCAATGATCCAAGTTCTCGTTTGGGCGAGTATTAAAAGCCGCGTTCGGTTTCAGTAATCAAATGCATGATACAAAAGAAATTTAATACCATAGGATAACACTCTTCGTTTTAACAAACTGTTGTAGCAATCGTGATGATCGTACACTTTAATGAATAACTAATTTATTTCAAACGTTGAGCTTGAATTAATTCTATTTGAAAATGTCACGGAATGGTTATTTAGAACAAATGTACGATTTAAATGTTAATATGGCGGATTTATGTTCATTCGTCGTGTTAATCATTTTTTCACTGTTATTCATGATAATTTACTAGATATGTATATACAAGTTTAGTAGAATTTTTATTAACTTAATTTTACCAATCCCATATATATAAATATATTTATTATATTTACTATACATATACCATTACTATTTATTTACTTGCTCACTATTTATTTTATAGATAAAAATATCTGGGTGTGGTAAATATATCCGATAGAAATATCCGGTTTTCAAAATTTAAGTATATGTGATTTTGAAAGTATATTTATAGATTTCTAGGTTTAAATTTAAATATCTTCAATTCCGAATTCTGTAAATTTGAGAACTTTTAAATTTGACAACTTCTTAATTTAAAAATGGCAAAATTCGAGAAAACTTCATTTCTAAATTTCCGAGTTCTCAAATTTTGGAAATTCGAAAATCTCTACACTCTGCAATAATTTTCAAATTTTCAAGTTTTCAAGTTTTCAAGTTCTTTAATTTATATTTTCTATTAATTTAGAGGACTACAAACTTACAAACCAGGAATAAAAAATTCAAAATTTTGAAATGTAGAATACAGACTTTCAAACTCATTTCAAACTCTTCTAAGGAAATTAAATTAATTATATAAATTCGAAAATTTGAGGGTTTGAAAATTATTGAAATATCGAGTACACAATATACTTCCGAATTTCAAAAATTTGAAAGTTTAGAATTTGTGAACAGAAATCTGAAAATTAGTACACGATAAACGTGACACACCGTAAGTTGCATAATATCCACGCAAAATTTTCCATCAAAGAAAAGAAAATTGCCAGTGTGTTTATTGAAAGTGCCTACAACGCGTAGGTTTTAATTTGTTGCATATATGTATCTGGAATATGATAATAATTAGGTTCATTTAGCGAGACATATCCCGGTGCTTTTAACCGTATAAAACGCGGCTAACATGAAACAAGTTTATATTTTTCTGTCAGAAATGTAAATTAAATCGAACACCGATCAAACACGAACCGTGAACAATTAGATAGCAATTAAATTAGCGATAATAAACTAGGTTTATAACATTTCTTATGCTCCGTAGAGCCGGAATTTTAATAACAGTGACTCCGGAGTTCCACTTATTCGTTTCTTAGATCCAGCATAAAATACGAAAAGAATAACAAAATGTCGGTATAAAGGTGGTAATTATTGTTCGTGTTGATAGCATTATTACGCAACGATGAATATCGCTTGTAACGCGTGTAGGCAAGGCTAACAATAAGTTTGCATAATGTTTGCAATTACCTACATAGTCGAAAGCATTTTGTTTGAACGTGAATTATCAGAGAATTTGATAAGCCGAGGGAATTCGTTTCGCGGGGATCAATTAAAACTGTTAATCAGAAGTATCAGATGCATTAGCACTTTTTACAAAAGGAATCGTTTAAACGGCAACTTTTATTACATGTTTCCCGTATCGAGAGGCTCGATCGGCTTTCACAATTTCACTGTGCACGATTAAAATGCAGAACTCCGATTCAAGGCGAGATTCGTGATTATCTGCAATCAAGAAACGCACTTTTTCTAATTAAAGCTGATTATTATTCGACGATAAATCAGATTTCTATATATGTTACATTGTATCGGGTAGGTACATTTGTAAATGCTTAATCATAAGTTCGATTCTGCGTGCAACGTTTAATTAGTTCGGTGTGTACGTTCTGATTATTCAATTAAACTTGGTTGCTTGTTAACGTTATTAAACTTAAACTGTGCTACGTGTAAAATTGAACGCTATATATAAAATAAAGTTTCGTGTGACCGAATTCTCTGAATTATGCTGTGCAGTGACTAATTGCACGTTTTTATTTGTCACGCTTTCATTATCGCGGAATAAAAAAAGTAATTGCGATAAAAAAATCACGTGCGGGATGAATATTTTCCTTCTTTTGCTCCAGCGGTATAAGTCTGATTCAAAAATATGATTATAGGTTATTGCATCTTCCTACCTGGTTTTTTAAACTTGTGCTACTTGTGTTTTACTAAGTTTTACAGCTTGGATGTTTAATTATTTCGTCACATTGTCGGCGAAAATGAAGGAAATACCAGTATGGCTGCTATCTTTTTACATTTCTACATTTCTACATTTCTGCAATTCTACACTTCTAAATTTCGACATTTCATCATTTGGACATTTTGACATTTCGACATTTCGACATTTAGACATTTCTACATGTGTACATTTCTACATTTCTACATTTCTACGTTTCTAAAATTCTACAATTCTACATTTCTACGTTTCTAAAATTCTACAATTCCACAGTTCCACAGTTCCACAGTTCCACAGTTCCACAGTTCTACAATTCTACAATTCCACAATTTTACAATTCTACAATTCTACAATTCTACAATTCTACAATTCCACAATTTCACAATTCCACAATTTCACAACTCCACAATTCCACAATTCCACAATTCTACAATTCTACAATTCTAGAATTCCACAATTTCACAATTTCACAATTTCACAATTTCACAATTTCACAACTTCACAATTACACAATTCCACAATTCCATAATTCCACAATTCTACAATTCTACAATTCTACAATTCTACAATTCTACAATTCTACAATTCTACAATTCTACAATTCTAGAATTCCACAATTTCACAATTTCACAATTCCACAATTTCACAACTCCACAATTCCACAATTCCACAATTCTACAATTCTACAATTCTACAAATTTAAGTTAATAATTTTTAAATTAAAAATTTTTGTAATTTTTAAATTCTTGAATTCCGAAATATTAAAATTTTCGAATCTCAAAATTGTTTAATTTCTAAATCTGAAACTGCCGAATCTCTCAAATTCCTAAACTCTCAAATTCTCAAACCCTCAAACTCTCAAACTCTCCAATCTTAAAAAATTCTCAAATTTTCAATCTCTCAAATTCTCAAATTCTCAAATTCTCAAATTCTCAAATTCTCAAATTCTCAAATTTCCAAATTCTCAAATCCCGAAATTCTCAAATTTTCAAATTCTCAAATTTCCAAATTCTCAAATCCCGAAATTCTCAGATCTCCAAATATCAAATCTCAAATCTCAAATTCCAAATCTCCTAATCTCCAAATCTCCAAATCTCCAAATCTCCAAATCTCCAAATCTCCAAATCTCCAAATCTCCAAATCTCCAAATCTCCAAATCTCCAAATCTCAAATCTCAAAATTCTCATATCCTCAAATCCTCAAATCCTCGATTACCACAATTTCAAATTAACAAATCATCAAAATTCTATATTTGAAAATCTTCAAACCCTCAAACCCCAAAATCCTGAACTCTCCAAATCCCAAATCTGAAATTTCTAAGTTTGCAATTACGAAAATTTAAAATTATCGAATATGTATTCAGGCATCATCGAGCAATGCTTATATACCGATCGAAAAGTACCGACAAGAAAATGAACGAATCGATTATGTTTATAAAGGCCAACGGAATAATCGATCAATAAATAATACGGCGTAATGACAGGGTATCGAATTATTCAAGTACCGAAAGAGCGATTATCCAATCGTTCAACTCCAGCCCCATTCAAAATCAACGAAGCAGTACGACAAGCGGTGACTTTTCACTTTGAATTCTGCGATATACGACCCCGCATATTTTACGATTACGCTCTCACGTGGGAGTGCGTGATTGTCCAATCCGATGCTATTTCATTCCCTCATACAATCATTTATTTATTTATTACGCATGAGAGATCTTCTTACCTTATACATAAACGACAAAATTAACTGCAAATGAGTTTACGTATAAATCCGCCACGAAGGATGTTGAGAACATTATTTTTAATGCTAGTTTTACCGACCTATAATGCACGCTTATTTTGAAATTAAAATAGAAAAATATGTAAAAAAAGATACAATATGTATTCGTTGTATACATTTATCTTGATAAGAATCGATAGAAATTTGAAGAAAAGCACCTTAATAAATTTTATAATTTAAATTTGAAAAATTTTGAACTGGTCAAATGACCGGTTTGTTAGCGTTGAAAGACTCAAGGTCACTGAGAAAGAAATTCACTCTTTCACTTATAATATCGTGACACTATAGTTCAGATACACTAAATTAAAATTATATTCGCAGCTCGAATTTGGAATTTAATCAAAGATCCCTACAGCCAAAATGTACCTAACATTTCATCTTCCTCATTTGTCTCAAAAAATTATAGGGGTTAATCCCTTGGTCTATAACATCAGACTCGTGATGCACGTTACAGTTGAATTGTGACAAACCTAAATCGTATTCGCATATCGAGTTTTGCGTATAATACCAATTGTAGTTTGTATAATTAACTAGCAACTCAATATATCACTAACAACTCGAAGCATTTTCAATAGAAAAATCATATTCATATGTAAGTAAATGATATGCGTATTAAAAGAAAAGTCATTGTCCATTTGTCCTTATATTATGAACTGAAAATTATTTGCATTGTCTTCAAAGGGTTAAAGATTGCTAAATTCAAAATACACCTAAAATTTCAACATTCCTTATTTACCTTAAGCAGTAATAATTAGGCAGCTCTGACTGACGCACCTGCCTACAAACTTGTAGAATATTCTTCCGTAAAAAGTTTGTCCGTAAGTACGTTAATAAGATTTGACAATCCAGCAATAAAATTAGCCACGTTTATTTTGAAAGCGGGGCCATTATTGAAAGAAATGAAGCTAACAACAGGTCAAACTTAATATGACATTTTTATCTGTAAGCAATCTACAGTCAAGGTACTTCGCTAACATGTGGCTGATGGAAGTTTGGCTGATTAACGGTATTGGAAAGATGTCTCGAGGGTGCTGGTCGGAATTTCACATTGCCAGACTCTGGCCTCCTTTTCTTAATTTATACAGTTACTCTTCATTTTAAAAAGTTACCATACACTTCGATAAAAGCTTAATTTCTCTGCTTTAAAACAAGCTGCGTCATTATAACGAGCAAGTATTATTAATCCTTTGCACTCCTTAATTTCTGTTACCTACCAACTCCTTGATTTACAAAATAGATCAAAAAAGGGGTTCTCAATAAAATGTATTGCAACAGTGTGCAGTATGTGACGAATACATTTTTCATTTAATATAAATAGTAAATAAATGAACGTATATATATTTGACCAATTTGTTTATCCGAGTTATTTCTAAAATCCATAAGAAATGTCGAGCCACACTCGACATAGCGCAAAGGGTTAAAGCAAGTAACACGTTGACTGTCATACTGAAGCAGCTGAAAATTAGGTTTCTAACCTTGCCGAATATTTCCAGAATGTTATGGCATACGAATTATCCACAGTTTCAAGTATTTAATATGTGTATTTTCAATTAGAGAAATGAGCAAATTGTAAATTATATATGTGACATATTCGTATGAACACTTAAGTTAAGTGTCACAGACACTTATGTTCGTAGGTATTAGACCATTTACCAGTGTAACTTAATAATATTAAATATCTTCAAAATTAGATTAGTTAATAATGTATTACTTTACATTGAATGTAATTTTTAAATACACAAGTACAAAACTTATATGTATAAGGCTTGAATTTTCTTATAATATATGATCTGAACAGGTTGTCTTCGCAACAATTAAACTTTATAATCTTGTCTATTTCATGAGTTTATAAAAAGCCGGTTCACGTGGATATTTGCGCTATTATATTTAAGTAATGACCAACAACTTAGTATTAATATGATTTTTTAAACAGTAACTGTCTAAATGTTGAATGCTCGAAAAAAATTTCTAGCCATACCGAAGAACAAAACGTATATACTCGACCAAATATATGAAACCTTAAAAAATGGCACAGTACTCAAAGTATAATTTTGTATAAAATAAAAATGTGTCTTATGTACGTGTATATCTGGGTGGCGTGTCAAGGTGTTAAGCATAACACAAAAACCCGCTTAATATTCGACGGAATTTCTTGTATCAGAGTTCGATGACGTTGGCCAAAAAGTGACAGGCTCTCGTTATATGGGAACGATAAGACTCGGGAGACTTTAGTCGGTCGGTCAGTCCGCCTCGAAGGAATAAATCCGTCGAAGGACGCGTGAAAGTCCTGCTTGTGGTCCCGACCACGTCGTTGTTATCGACTTCGCTATGCCACATTTCATTCGTTGTACCTCGTGGCCGGTATTGGCATTCAATGCTTTTTACCGAACGACGTGAACCAGATCCTTTTGTAGCGGCGTGGCACGGCGCGGTGCGGCGCGACGTAAAGTTGCTTTTAAACGGCGGCCAACGCCTCGACTTTCTGCCGCCTGTCCATTTGCGGTGCTTTGCTATGTCAATGCAAATGTTCTTCCTGACAATGTAGCGACGCCGTGCAACGAGGAAATACCTCTTTCGGATATGTTACCGATGCGATTCGGCTTGGGAAAATCCTTCTCTCGCTCCTGCCTCTAGACGCGAATTCCGCAACGATCGACTGTGGAACTAGGTGGAGCGATGGTGTTTAGAGATCCTTTTAACCGACTTTGATTTTCGAGATCAGGAATTGGGGGATTTAGGAATGTAAGGGTTCGGGGATTGGAGGATGTGGGGACTTGGGTTTTAGGGATTTGAGAGTTACGAGTATAGGAATTTGGGTATTTAGGATTTTAGAGACATAGGGATTTGGGGATTGAGAGATTTAGGGATGTAGTGATGTATGGATCTACGGATTTGGAGACGTAAGGATTGAGGGATTGGAGGATGTGGGGATTTGGGTATTTAGGAATTTTGGTATTTAGGGATATAGGGATTGAGAGATTTAGGGATGTAGCGATGTAGGGATTCATGGATTTGGAGATGTAAGGATTCAGGGATTGGAGGATGTGGGGATTTGGGTTTTAGGGATTTGAGAGTTACGGGTACAGGAATTTGGGTATTTAGGAATTTTGGTATTTAGAAATATAGGGATTGAGAGATTTGGGGATGTAGGAATGTAGGGATGTAGCGATGTAAGGATCTACGGATTTGGAAATGTAAGGATTCGGGGATTGGAGGATGTGGGGACTTGGGTTTTAGGGATTTGAGAGTTACGGGTATAGGAATTTGGGTATTTAGGATTTTAGAGACATAGGAATTTGGGTATTTAGGGATATAGGGAATGAGAGATTTAGGGATGTAGGAATGTAGGGATGTAGCGATGTAGGGATTTACGGATATGAAAATGTAAGGATTCGGGGATTGGAGGATGTGGGGACTTGGGTTTTAGGGATTTGAGAGTTACGGGTATAGGAATTTGGGTATTTAGGATTTTAGAGACATAGGAATTTGGGGATTTAGGAATTTAGGTATTTAGGTATTTGGAGATTTATAGATTTAGGGATGTAGGGATGTAGGAATGTAGTGATGTAGGGATGTAGGAATTTAGGTATTTAGGTATTTGGAGATTTAGAGATTTTGGGATGTAGGAATGTAGGAATGTAGTGATGTAGGGATGTAGGAATTTAGGTATTTAGGTATTTGGAGATTTAGAGATTTGGGGATGTAGGTATGTAGTGATGTAGCGATTTAGGGATTTGAGGACATAAAGACTTGGAAATTTTGAGTTTTGGGGAGTTGGAGATTTGAAAATTAAGGGTACATGAGTTTGGAGATTCTGAGTTTTGGAGATTCAGGCATTTAGGGATTTGGGGACCTGAAGGCTTGGGGATTTAGGAATTTAGATATTTAGGTATTTAGAGAATTGGAGATTTGGAAATTTAGGGATTGGGAGATATGAGGATTTAGAAGTTTGTGTATTTAGTTTTGCAGAATTAGGGATGTGAAGCGTTTGAAATTCGGGGATTTGAGGCTTTGAGAATTAAGAGATGTATTGAACTAAGATATTTAAAGAATTACTTGTTTAGGAATTTAGTGATTTCGAGATTTGAGAATTTAGGGGCTTGGAAATTTAGGAAAGTATGGATTTAGAGATATTGGAAATTTTTTAATTTTTGGGGATTTCAAAATGTAGTTATTTAGAATTGTGAAAGTTTAGAAATTTATAAATTGAAGAATTTAAAGACTTCGAACTTATAGAAATAGAAAAGATATTTTTGAGATTTGGAGTCTAGAGAGTTTTGTGAATTTATGGGTATTTTGCATGAGATTTGCAAAATTGATGTTACTCAGTATTTCTTTCATAATATCATAAATGCTTAGCGAGAGGTAGATACTTATGAGTGGTAGTGTACCTACATTTATCATTAAACCGTGAATAGTAAGTGCAGAAGAAATAAGCACGTAAATGGCTACAAGCAAGGTGTCTAGTGAAATGGAAAATTATTCTCATTTTCTTTCACCTGGTTTCCTTCAGCTTTTTTCGATGAAACGTGATCAGCTTGCGAAATTTTAACGATTATTATACAATTGTGTAATTGTACAATTATCATGTTTAAAACAGGTAAAAATAGAATTAATGGCATATAATAGTTACTTTTCTTATTATCAAGTTCCAAATTTCCAAACTCTGGGGATTTTGGAGATTGAAAATTTGAAATTTGCAGATTCGAAAGTTTGAAGATTTGAAATTTAGGAATTTGAGAGATTGAAAATTTGAAATTTGGATATTTGTGGGATTGAAGATTTGAAATTGGGCAATTTGAGAGATTGAAAATTTGAAATTTGGAGATTTGTAATTTGGCGATTTGAGAAATTGAAAATTGAAAATTTGAAGTTTAAAATTTAGAGATTTGAAAATTTGAAAATTTGCAAATTGGGGATTTGATAAATTGAAAATTTGAAATGTAGAGATTTAAGAATTGGAAATTTGTACATTTAATAAAGAATATTTATTAGGCTGCGTTTTTCGTTTTTATTAGAAAATAATTAGCTTTACATCTCTTTCTTGTTACTGTTGTTGCTAACTCTTTGAACCTACCGTTTTGCTTTATGTAGCATTGTTTATTAACTAAAAAACTAACTTCTGGTTTGATTACGATACATAAATACACAGCGAAGAAGCAAGTGGCAATCATTAAAAGCAGTCACAAAATGGACGCACAACTGTTTTTTGATCGTTACGAGGATCGTTCGTGCGGAATTCATTTCGACAAAAATTTTAACGAACCGAGCCATATATGGAGAGTCAAAAATGGACGGACATCATTAAATTTACGATATAATTGCATCCAATTGGAGAAGAGAGCAAGAAAGATCTGTCAGAATTTCTTTAGTGATGCACCGTTCTACATCCGTGCCGGTTACACGCATTATCGTATTCGTACGAAGATGACCTGCATCGTCTGTTTACCGATAATCAATGATATTATCTGTGCCATTGTTACGTACAAGGACTCTTGTTCGAACAAAACAAGCAGTGTCGGATTAAAGCTCTGAAGTGATTCAGCAATTCAAATGTTTTTAGGTACATTTATACGGGATGCTCGTTGCAATTCAGTTGATGATTCCTGTTAAAAAAGAGATTTTTAAGACGTATATTTGAAGACGTAGCGATTTGGGAATGTATCGATTTGGGGATATAGTAACTTGGGGACATAGCAATTTGCACCTGAAGCAATTTGGGTATATATTATTGTTAATTTGAGCTTCTTAAACCACGGGCCGCTCCGCCGTACCTGAGCTATACATGTATGTATACATGTATGTATAGCTCATACCGGCAAGTGTTCGAAATATCAAGGGACGGATTATGGTCAGCCAGCGAGAAGAGACCTCACTTGACTTTATTGCTGCGTAAGGAATTTTGCTCTTTGGTTCACATTAATTCTATTGAGTTAGGAATCCCTCAATGGAGTTTTGGAGAGAGCCAAAGCAATTTGGGTATGTAAGAATTTGGGAATTGTAAGAGCGAGTGGACAATGGTTAGAATAGGTTTAGGGCACCAGAAATTAAGGAGTCCCTCAGAATGTTCAGGGACCAGGTTTGAACAAGACTCGATTGATATTTTCCCCTAGTAACAGCAAGAGTTTGTTTATCCCAAAATGCAAAGTGGGGATGCGTTCCCCATAAAACCTTCGGGAAAGCCTGAGGACAGGGCATTTGGTTAGAGAACGTGAAGGGAGAAATCGAACGATAATAATTTTTGTAGAAATTCTGTGTGAAGTTTAGGCATCCTTGCAGAATGGAGGAATTTTTCTATTCTGACCAATTGGAGCCATAGCTCTTCTGAACACCTATGTCAGCCTTTTTACGCGCCAACTCGTGGGTTGACATTGGTATTAAATCAATCACCTCGAATATGTATCAGAGTCTTGCAGAATTCTCGAGCAAATAATAAATTATACAGGAGCGAGGACACACGTCAATTCGGGTATTTGCTGAAATATTTGGAAGCTTGTTAAGAGTCCCGTGTATCAGATTCGACCTCTTTGTTTTTCTCAAACCCGTACTTTCACGGCTTGCAAAAGTCAAGGAAACTGAACCAAACATTCAGTAATAATTATTTTTCATGCTTTTTAAAAAATTTAACTGACATTATAACTATTACTATGCATTTTTCGTGAATCAGCATTTCATGAAATAATTGACAACGATCAAATCATTATGCGAATATTATACGGCAGGAAGTATTTGCGTAACATGATTGTCGTCGCATATTTCATAACTGAAAGTGCACTTGTTGATATTAGCGTAGGAATGATATTCGGGGTGCCCTTTATAACGTGTACCACGTGCCACGCTGAAGCATAATTTACACTGTGGAGCATGATTAGAAAGTGTTCGGTATAATCAAGTATTTTTATCAGTTTGTACACGATACAAGAGTAATACAAAATTAGATTTACCTTTCGATTGATAGCGTGTTACATACTTGGGGTTGAACTTTTGAACTGCGTTTGGATGCAGAAAAACATTTTTTTGTTTAAAAAAGAAGCCATTTTATAGGACAGAAGCATTACGTCTGGGAGAAGGTTGACAATAATTTTGGAGGTAAGATAGAAAAGAAATGTAAATTAACAAATAAGTGTTCATCGTATTTAAATATATTTTTTTGAAGGGAAATTTTTATTGGCGCAAATATTCAGAAATATACTTTTAGATTCTCAAACTTTGAATTTGTCACATTTCTAAATTTTTAAACTTCTAAACTTTTGGGTTTCGTAATTTTTAATTTTTCGAATTTCCAAATTTTCAAGGTTCGAATTTTTCAAATTTTTAACATTTCAAATTCCTAAATTTTCAAACTTCTGAACTTTTGAGTTTCGTAATTTTCAAATTTTCAAATTTCCAAGGTTCGAAATTTTCAACTCCTCAAGTTCCTAAATTTTCAAACTTCTAAACTTTTGGGATTCGTAATTTTCAAATTGTCAAACTTTTAAATTTCCAAATTTCTACATTTTCAAGTATCGTATTTGTTAAATTTGTGTATGACCAAATTTTTAAGTTTCATCATATTCAAATTTCCAAATTTCTAAATTCTCAAATTTTTTCATTTCAAACACTGAAACAGTAGATGTTGTGAAGCTAAAAAGTGTTATACTTCAGAATTTCAGGTTTCATAGGTTATGTTTAATGAGTTTAGGATTTTAGAAGTTTATGGTTTAAGGTTTTAAACTCGAGAGTTATATTTAAGTTTTATATATGATAATATTAATACTAAAAAGTGATGTTTTTCAAAGTTTTCTTATTTCTCGCTTAATATATCAGCTTTCCAGATTCAAGGGTTTGGTTTTATATTAACCCCTTACAGATTTATTCGTTAGGTGCGTCAGTATCAACTATTCATAGCTACAATATTAAAACAGACAAAGAAAGTTGAAATAGTATGTCAATTATGTATTCAGCAATCCTTGACTATGCAAATTATGGACTTGAACTTCAAATTGAAACGTATTCAAAATTCGGCTAAAATTAATCACATATGAACATACACAGCAGGTATAATTAATCGCAGCGATTAATCAAGGTGAATCACAGGTACAAGTACGAGTCAGACTCGTCAAAATAGTGCAAGGGGTTAAACAAGACAGAGGCCATAATAACACTTCAAGAAACATATAATTATGCGCGTTTTAAAACAAGTTTTCTTCAATTAAATGCATTTTTAAAGTATCGGTAGAACTTCGATGTTTTGCATCCGTTATGTTGCGCGTCAACTTAATGGAAAAAGCAAGCTCATTTAGTTGTGTATCAGTGACACTCCGACAAAATAAACGAACAACTGATGTAGGAGATATACACAGTATGTGTGAAAAGTAACGGAACTTTTTAAATAAAAAAAAAGTATTAGTTATTTTGCAAAAATTAATTTTTTTTATTCAAAATACATCCCTTCCGGATCAATACACCGCTGGGCACGCTCAGGCAATGTTAACATAGATTTTTTTATGTCGTTTTGCGGAATCGCTTCAATCACCCTTGTCACAGCTACTTGGACTTGTGTAACAGTGTCATAAAACGTTCCTTTCATGGCTAATTTCAATTTTGGAAAAAGGAAGTAATCGCATGGAGATAAGTCAGGCGAATATGGAGGATGTTGGAGCACACAGACTTGTTTTTTCGCCAAAAATTCACGAACTGCGACAGTTCTGTGACATGGTGCATTATCATGCAACAGAAACCAACTCCCTGGCGCTCGATATTCGGGCCTCACACGAACGATTCTTTTCCACAAACGTTCCATAACACCCAGATAATATTCGCCACTAACATTTTGTCCCTGTGGAACGAATTCCCGAAGTATAATACCTTTAGAATCGTTTAGAATTTAGAAAAACCCAAAACCTGGCTTTGGGTCGTCTTCCAAAGTATCACGACCGTCCTGGAATCGCTTATACCACTCGAACACACGTGTACGGGATAAACAATCGTCGCCATAAACATTTTTCATTAATTCAAATGTTTCTGTAAAAGTTTTACCGAGCTTTACCGAGCAGAATTTAATAATCGCTTTTTGCTCCATCGTGATTTTGTGACACAGTGACGAAAGGTTCTGTCGCTTTAACCGCTATAAGTTTGCAATTCGTTGCTCGATTCTAATAACGATTGTTTTGTTTTGTAGGGGAGGAATACTGTTTTCAGATAGCATATTGTTTTAATAGATGGTGCTAATAGTTTTCCCTGAATTTAAAAAGTTCCGTTACTTTTCAGACATACTGTGTATAATGAATTTATGTAAAAACGAATATTTTTTTGTAGTACTTTAAAAATGACACTTCGTATCTACGGACTTCTTAAAAGTATTGTAATTTACTTGTTGAGAGCTGACGAGAATCTGAATCTATCTAAAAGAAATATTCTCCACGAAAACTAAAAATGTGCAGTGGGATGTTGCTGGGGGTGGACTTGTTAAAATTGACTATTCGATTGGCTGACAAAATATTAAGGGAAGGGAATAAGAACCGCCCTTACAAAATGTTCGTACTGAGGTCAAGACTACGCCTTCGCTCGTCACCCAACGGTTCGACAGTAATAAAGTGTGGGTCTTGACAAAGTATGTAAAATAGAAAAATTTGGAAGTACAAATTGTCCGTAATAAACAGCTGTAAAACGGTTGTTTGTTCAAGAATATTACAAAAAAATAAGTTCGATGGTTTTACAATTTTAAAAATGCGCGTCCACCGTGCAGTGTTAGTCACCCGTTGCACTCCCTGTCTCTCCCCACCACCCCAGCGTTCACTATGCCCGGTACTGTTTTCAACGCTACTAGCATTACGCGAAATATTCCCATAAAGTTATCATATTCGATTGAAACGTAGCTAACGAACGCAAGACTGTCGCAGTTGGTCGCGTTCGCTTGAATAAATTAAAGAGGCGTGGTTATCGAGAAACATTCGTCTCGAATCGGTGACTCACGATAACGTTTGAATAATTTCTCTTATTTTTATGATATACTTGTTGCCTACGAATAAATATTCAACTCTCTATTACAACAGACAAAAATTCGCTTTCATTTACATACATTTTATCGTTGATTGCCGCAAGTTCTGCCTGAAATAACTGTCGATACAACGGTTGAATGACTTTGTTACTGTACAATTTATCCAATTTTTTTCATGGTAAACGTTATATTAGAAAATTCTCGAACGCCGATTAACGGAAAATAGCGTTGCGTTATTCAATTTCTCAGTTGTGTACCGTAAAGCAATTAGAAGCGAGTTTCGTTCGGGTTCCAATATGGCGGTACGCTCGGGCGCAGCTTTAGCTTTCTTTGGACAAGGACGTGTGTTTACGCGAATTTTCTTATTTTTATAATTCCTCGTTTCTGGATTTACGAGTTTTCGAATTTTTAAATGATCAAGTTTTCGAATTTCCTATATTTCCAGACGATCTTCGAAATTTTGATACTGAGTTTTCATATCTCTATATTCTCGAATTTCTAATTCTTCAATTTTGATATTTTAGAATTTCATATATTTGCTAACTTTTCAGTCTGCACGTTTTTAAAATGTAAATTTCCTAAGATCTAATTCTCAAAATCTAGTTTGCAAATTTCTAGGTTACTAAATTTTTAAATTTCCACATTTTCTACTTTGCAAATTTCCAAATATATAAATTTCGAAATTTACAATGACTCAAATTATTTTCAAAATTCCTAAATTTCAAAGTTCTCAATTACTGAAGTCAGATTTCCAACTATCGAACCCAGTTTCCCTAAATCTCCAAGTTTTTAAATCCTTAAATCTCTAGATTGGAACATACCTACGTTACCAAGTCCCAAAGTTCTGAAATACCTTAGTATTCTTATGTTCCCATATTTTCGAGTTCACAAATTTCCATAACGAATTTTCAACTTGCCTAAAAATTGTTTGGCACGTTGTCAACTTGATAATCATTATTTGTCAATTTATTATACTTGTATTTACTGTACCTACAGCTAATACAAAACATATTATTATAAAAGTTTGCTAAAAAGCGGGACAAGATTTTTTTTCGACACCAGCGTCGAAGTATGAAATATTTGTTTAATAATCAACATCAGTGCAAAAATTGAACTGTCTTAACAGTAAATATTGTAAAGAACGGTCAAAGACGCGAATAATACCGATTAATTGTGTCATTAAGAAATGAATCATGTATTTGAGAATTTCAGTAAAAAATTTTTTGATCATGGCCGATCATGGAGGCGGAAAGAAATAAACAGTAAACAACGGTGCACACGTAAAAATGCACCTAACAGGTTCGACCTTTGTGTATTAGAATTTATAATGAGCGAACTAACGCATCGTTTTTATTCGAAGAAGGGAAAAAACGACTTAAATAGCAGTTCCGAATGTTACGAGTTCCCCAATTTAGGATGGTCGGGAACCGGTTCTAAAGGAGAGGTCAAAGAACCCCGATAGGTTCGTTTGGATTATTTTAGAAGCTTTAGGATGACCACAAGATGCAGGCACGAAAACGATGTTAATACTAAAACTGCTAAAAGTACACAGGATTAACATTTGTGTACGTACACACTGCGAAGCGTGACTACGGCACCATTACGATTCTCAACAGTTCCGACATTTCGAACGATGATTTGTAAACACGCATAATATTACGTGAAAGGATGTAATAAGAGTGTAGGGAAATGTACATATGTGAGAGGTGAAATAGTTGATCAGATGGGATACATGATACCGAAGGTGTTATTGTTAATATATTGACTACATTTCTGCGTTTCTTGGTTTTTAAGGCAATGTTTGCAATATCGCGGTGCAGTAATTTGTAACTGTCATTTTGGTGTATAGAGTAAAAACGTTGGACGCACTTATTTTATCAGTATCCAAAAAGTAAATACTTCTTGCTTTTTTCATTCTTCTGCGGATACCGTTAGATTTTCGACGTTTGCAATAAATTGAGATGAAACAGTAGTCCTTTGTGCATTTATAACGATTTATGTAATGATCTGTATAATTAAGGGAAATTTGATTTTCCTACTTTTTGGAATGTGCATTGAACGGTATTTTTGTATGCAAAGTGAGATGCTTGATCGAGTGATCAAACTTTCTTCTAACATATTCAATCTGGAATATTTCTTAGATTTAGGGTAAGTTCTTTTGAATTGTTACAATTATTGAGGTTATGAAGAATGCCTCAAAATACACTGTTCTATTTAATATCAATTATATGAAATTTTAAATTAGTGAGATGACAATTTTCTTGTACATGTTTTTCACCTATTATTATGCGTGATGTTTTCATCCACACTTTCTTCTGGTTTTGTAAATTTAACGAAACAATTAAAGTCATTATAATACGAAAATGTTCACGCGACTGCGTCACGAAATAACTGTTCGTACGTACAGACGTGAGAAACGACAAAGGAACGTTTACCAGGTAATTTCGACGCCATTCAACTCGAAACGTTGGTTTAGTGATTCCCCGAATTAAAAGTACTGATACGTGTTCAGAATGTGTTTAGGGATTGAAGAATTTCTGTAAAATCCGTCGCAACTTCTACATATGTATACAGTGCGTGATAATAAAACATATACGATCTCTGTTATCATATAATTCAGTAATTAAAACGATCAGAGGATAAGTTAATATTATTTTAACTATTCTAAAACAAATGTTCGAAATGGATATCATCAATGTTAATATCATTTAATACCAACATTTTAATGTTTACAAATATTATGTTTGGAGTTACAATTTTTGTTCTTTTAAAATTTAATTAAAATTTCCTTCCCTCGTAAAATTTTAACATTAAACAAAATTAGTTCTACAATGAATTTAATTTCTTTAATTAGAATTTCTATACTCTTTAGTTTTCATTAAAATTTCCTTCCCTCATGAAATTTTAAGTAAACCCAAACAAAATTAATTATACTATAAATAAAAATTTTCTAATTACAATTCTCTGATCAAATTTCAACTAAAACCTATCAAAATTAATTTTACTTCACTAATAATTTTACTAATTAACTTATAAATTAAAATTTCCTTTAAAACTTCCTGTAATTAAAAGCTTTGCTCTTTTTTCATGCATACCTAATTAAGTAATAAATAAAAAAATAATCTAATCTACCCTAACCTACTTTATCCTTCGAATGCATCGAACTATCGTAATCTAAATTTACTTTAGGAGTGAATTAAACTTGAACAAGTAATATGTACAAGACAAGTAACTATAAGTAACTAAAAGTTTATTTGAACGTTGTTGAAAAGAAAAAAATACAAATACCATAATATTTATTCGATTAGTTGTAAGTACACAACTTTTACTTCATGACGCAAAAACCGTCGAATGTAAGGTGTGCAAATTGTAATTCGATAGGTTGCTTTCAACTCGTGGCTTGCTGCCAAGATACGATCCTGTACGTCCAACTTGCATTGCAACGCTGTTAAATCACGCAAACAGTGTCTTTTGTTTTATCAGTTTTCCAATGTGTCTTACTTCATCTTGTTTCATCTTAAGTCTTTTTCCAACTTTCTTACTATTTTCATTGCAACTATTTTTTCTCACAAGTATATGCACTTCTAGGTAAAATCTTAGAAGCTGATTAAGATTAAAATTAAATTTATAAGTATACATTTTCAATTTTAGATATTTGAAGATTTTCTGACTTATGGATTTTCAATTTTTGATTTTGGAATTTTGGATGTTTGGAGATTTGGTGATTTGGAAATGGGAGAAACTTGAAAATTGGAAATCTGAGGTGTTGGGGCACTTTGAAATTTTGAAACAGGAAAAGTTTTTAATTGGAATTTTTTTATTTGAAAATTAACATGCTGAGAATTATTTTAGAATTTTAGAATTTTAGAATTTTAGAATTTTAGAATTTTAGAATTTTACAACTTTACAAATTTACAACTTTACAACTTTACAAATCTACAACTTTACAACTTTACAACTTTATAACTTTACAACTTTACAACTTTACACAGTTACAACTTTACAACTTCGCAACTTTACAACTTTACAACTTTACAACCTTACAACCTTACAAATTTACAACCTTACAACCTTACAACCTTACAACCTTACAACCTTACAACTTTACAACTTTGCAACTTTGCAACTTTACAACTTTACAACTTTACAACTTTACAATTTTACAACTTTGAACATTTAAGAATTGGAATTTAATTGGAATTTTTTTATTTGAAAATTAACATGCTGAGAATTATTTTGAAATTTTAGAATTTTACAGCTCTACAACTTTACAACCTTACAACCTTAAAACCTTACAACCTTACAACTTTACAACTTTACAACTTTACAACTTTAACCTTTACTCCTTTACTCCTTTACACAGTTAAACTTCACAACTTTACAACCTCACAACCTCACAATTTTACAACTCTACAACTTTACAACCTTACAACCTTACAACCTTACAAATTTACAACCTTACAACCGTACAACTTTACAATTTTAAACTTTACAACTTTGCAACTTTACAGCTTTACAACTTTACAACTTTACAACTTTACAACTTTACAACTTTACAACTTTACACCTTTACAACTTTACAACTTTACAACTTTACAATTTTACAACTTTGAACATTTAAGAATTATAAAACTTGAAGAACCGAGTATTAATATTTTTCATCAAAAGAATTATTTATAAATAATAGTACTTCCAAATGTGAGGCTACAGATTGAGATATTCAGTATTCTTCAAAATAAGTAATATACATTAAACAATTTATAAAATTAAGAATTCAGGTACTCGACACTATTTTAATACTTATCACGAGTTCACAATAGCTAACGTACCCTAACAATCTTCAATTTTTCTAACCGAATAAATGCCAAGAATAGCATTTCGTTTTCGCCGTTGTAGAATGATTACGTATCAATATCTTCTCAACAAGTTTCTCCTTTCACCATTTTCTGTCGTTCCGTTTTTTCTCCGTTAACCGGCACTTCGAGATCAATCCTCAAAGTTCAGGTTCTACGTATGATCCTTGGGTACCGGGTAATTGTTCGGATTATAGTGCTTAGCTTACCAGGAACTTGAGATCTTATCTAGGATTCTAGGCTTGTGTTTCTTTTCAGAGTAATACAATCGCGTTAATACGATTAAATCGCTGGTCGCAAGTTCATCCTAGATTCGAAAGTTTCGATCTCCATTTCGTATTACTTTCCAACTTCCTTTGCTTCTTTACGATGTACACGGTGTCTCAAAACGTTCATACAAAATAACTTTCGTAAACGTTCATACTCTAGAATAAGGAACACTTATAATAAAATAAAAATTTGTCGATGATTGACATTTTATTGACTTCTTCGCTGAAATCTTTTAAGTGATTCTGATGACCATAATAATTTTGCATCAACGATTCTTTTAAAGAAGAATTCTTTAAAATTAACAGAAATCTGTCGTAATAAGTTCTGTGTCAAAATTGTTCCGCACAATTTTAAAGTATCTGCAAGTAAAATTATCAAATATCAAATTACTAAGTTATAATAATTTGCAAAATGTAAGATGTGGATCCTACTTTTGACATTTAAACATTTTTCATTTAAGATACAAAAGGGTAGAATTATAATAAAATTGAACCGTATAAGTTTAAATACTCGAAATTTAATTTTATCAGCCAATGCATGCTCGTCTAATGGCGACCTAATCGCCATTGCCTGCAATACAATTACAAAATGCATTTAGCAATCGAATGTACTGATATTTAATTTTGTACAAGATTCTACGTTTGCAAAGATATGAATGATAAAAAGTGAGTTTCGATGAATTTGAAAATATGCATCACATTTAATCGACTTTAAAAATTATTCGAAACTACAACTATTATCACAATCGTGATCAAGGGAATCCTAATTGCTACTTGTACCCAAGAACGTGAACATTAAAGTATTTATCTCGTTATCCAAATAACATATCAGTAGTTTAAATTTACAAATTATAACTTGCGATAGCTACTTAATTTTTCACGTTGGTTTCATTACAATTATTAAACAACTATCATTACCCACATTCACCCTGAGTGTATTTTTTTAGCAAAGAAATTTCAACAAAAATCCAACGAGCCCAGTTTTAGGTCCAACCTCCTGGAAAAACCGGTTCGGAAAGTTTCGAGACATTTTTCGAACGGGGATGCATTCGAAGGAAAAAAAAAAGAATCTATCGCGGTTTCGAAACAAGTGATATTTGGGTCTTGTTTTTCATGTTAACCAAGAATCAGGAAGCGACGCTTCGTTGCGTAATTTAATAACTTCCGCGAAACGACGAAACAGCCGAGACGGTGGGACCGTACTCGAGACTGCGGTTATCGTTATTACAAACAAATTATTGGCCATGCAAGTGTATTGTTCTAAAGCCACGGAGAAGAAAAGAGGATAATTCCGGTAGGTATCTGTCGTTGTTCCCTTTTGTTCTCATAGGATCGGTGTGAGAGAAAAAAAGGATCTCCATCAAAACTTGGTCTCACCGTGATTGAAACCGCTTTCTCCTGCGTGTAATTGCTAATAATGCGCGCAACAAATTGCTATCGTGCTCTTGTTTCTGTAAAATCAACTTCTTTTCTTGCTGTTTGCTCCTTAACGGATTAAAGCACAGGTTTCAGCTGAAATTACAGTGGTTTTACTGGAAAATAATGCACGATTAATGAAATAATTTATGTAGTTCTTTAGCTGTGTTCTAATTTAAGGTTATGTTGAGTCAGGTTAATATTCATGAACGGACATTGTATGAACATTTGCAATGTTGTTTGTTATTATTAACAATTAGGTGAAATTTACAACAATAACAATATGTATTACTATTAAATAAATCGCAAAATTTTAAAAACAAGTCATCTGTTTCATAAAATAAAATTGGAGACTGTTCAAACAAATAATTTACTCTACACGTGCAAATGAGTATACGTTGCTGTTACAAAATATTAAAATTCAAGATGTTAGATAAAATAAAATTGTTGGCCGGAAGTAGATGTATAAAAATACTTGAACATATATTTGCATTGTATATGCACATACAGTAAAGTTAAATGATTAAAACATAAATTATATTTGAATAATATTTTAATTAACTATTTTTCAACAATGATTTCATCAATTTCTTTCTCCTACAATTTAATTGAAAATAAGTAACAATTGCTTTTTTTAATCGCTAATTAAAGGTAAATAAAATTCATTGAAATAATTATTCTTGTTATTAAAGAAGTAATTAATATTATCAATATTGGAATTAATTCATATAAATAAGTACTTAATATAATCTTATTTTCTCTTCCTATTTTATGTAAAATGCATCGTTTGTTCTTAATGGATGCCATTTACGTATATTGTGCAATAGTAAAAACGGTAAAGTAGCAGATATTCTAAAACATAAATGTCGAACATGTTTTTTTTCTCCTTAACATTGATCCATGTGGAGAACGTTCAATCTATTCTTTCGTTTCATATGTATGTAAAGACGTTGAATTTTTGTTCCGCTCTGTTTTCCTGCTGTTTTCCAGTTGCCGCGGGTGAACAAGAATCTAATGAACTCCTTGCGACACGTTCGAGCCATTCGATAAGAATTGAAACATTTTATGTACGCGTGTAAGTAAAGTAAGTACGCAAGTTTATACGCAGTAAGTACAGTGAACGAGAAAAGTATTCAATGTAATCGTTTCGGTGCAGAAAAATTTTAGTAAAAGAAATGATTTGAAGATTTTTGAAACACCAGAAAAATTTAGATTACACAAATACGTTTATATACATTTCGATGAAATTTTTAATGCGTATTATATTTGTATTAATATGTATGATACTGAATATTAATAAATTTTTAAATCTTCGAATTTCAAACAAATTTTCTGTGTTTACAAATCCCTGAGTTTTCACATCTTCATAATGTTAAATTCGTAAATTCTCAGATTTTTAATCTTCAAAATTTCGACGTTTCTAAGTTTTCAAATTCCTAAATTCCTAAATTCCCGAATTCCTGAATTCCTATTTTAAATCGCCAATTCCAACATTCCCAAATATCTAGTCTTCCAAGTACCTAAATCCCTATATCCGTATGCCTCCAAATCCCTAGTTTCTTATATCCGCATATCCTCAAACTCTAACGCTTCAAATTTCTTAACTTATCTCCAAATCTTCAAATCTCCAAATTCCTATGTCCCTGAATTCTCAAATTCGCAATTTTCTACTTTTTATCCCTGAATCTCTATATTAGCATTTCCCCAAATCCTAGGTTCCTATATCCGTATACTCTCAAATTCGAAAGCCCTAAAATTCTTACGCTTCAAATTTCTCAATTTTCTCCCAACTCTTCAAATCTCCAAATTCCTGTATCTTCCAATTCCTAAGTTTCCAAACTTCTAGTCTTCCACATACCTGAATCCCTATATTGATGCACCTCCATATCCCTATATCCATATACCCCCAAATTCCTAAAGCCATATCCCCAAATCGCAAGATTCTCCAATTTCCAAGTCCCAAACATCTTAACTCATTTCCAACTTTTCATATCCCTAAACGACCCCAAAAATCTGCAAGTAGAATATCTCTTCCGTGTGACTGTATACCCAGGTAATCCAGATTTGCCGTGGACTGTACGTCCGTATCGTGAAACCATAGTGAAAATAGTTTCGCTGTCCGTGCCAACAACGTCGTTGTGTTCGTTTATTGATCAATCGTCGTAGTGGATTGGCCGTTCTTATCCTCGTAGCAGCAAGATCACGACATAACGGTACGGATAGACATTCCTGGCTAAATGAATCAGTCCCCTTGTCCGATTGTTGTCCATAGCTGATGGTCACGCATCGGTTCGGTCAAGGCCCTTCCTCCCCTCTTTTCGTCTCCTTCGTGCTTTCCCTCTCCTCAATTCCCGTTCCACTTCTATGGCCGGCCTCTTTCACCTTCCGTTATTTACGTTCCTTAATTATGCATTGTCTAACGTAATCGACCGAGATCTCGTCCATCGAGTTATCGCGGTATTTGGAAATTGAACCGTATCAACGTCGCAGCGTTTCTAACACACGTTCCAACATTCTATCCGCGCTTTAAGCGAAATCGAGTTTAAACCTTAACGATCACACTGGAGCATGAAACGACCCCAGTCAATTTAGCCTCAATCTCACTCACTTTACACAGTATGTGTGAAAAGTAACGGAACCTTTTAAATAAAAAAAAAGTATTAGTTATTTTGCAAAAATTAATTCTTTTTATTCAAAATACATCGCTTCCGCATCAATACACCGCTGGGCACGCTCAGGCAATGTTAACATAGATTTTTTTATGTCGCTTTGCGGAATCGCTTCAATCACCCTTGTCACAGATGCTTGCACTTGTGTAACAGTGTCATAAAACGTTCCTTTCATGGCTAATTTCAATTTTGGAAAAAGGAAATAATCGCATGGAGATAAGTCAGGCGAATATGGAGGATGTTGGAGCACACAGACTTGTTTTTTCGCCAAAAATTCACGAACTGCGACAGTTCTGTGACATGGTGCATTATCATGCAACAGAAACCAACTCCCTGGCGCTCGATATTCGAGCCTCACACGAATGATTCTTTTCCACAAACGTTCCATAACACCCAGATAATATTCGCCATTAACATTTTGTCCCTGTGGAACGAATTCCCGAAGTATAATACCTTTAGAATCGTTTAGAATTTAGAAAAACCCAAAACCTGGCTTTGGGTCGTCTTCCAAAGTATCACGACCGTCCTGGAATCGTTTATACCACTCGAACACACGTGTACGGGATAAACAATCATCGCCATAAACATTTTTCATTAATTCAAATGTTTCTGTAAAAGTTTTACCGAGCTTTACCGAGCAGAATTTAATATTCGCTCTTTGCTCCATCGTGATTTTGTGACATGGTGACGAAAGGTTCTGTCGCTTTAAACACTATAAGTTTACAATTCGTTGCTCGATTCCAATAACGATTGGTTTGTTTTGTAGGGGAGGAATACTGTTTTCAAATAGCATATTGTTTTTATAGATGTCGCTAATAGCGTTCCTTAAATTTCAAAAGTTCCGTTACTTTTCAGACATACTGTGTATATCCTGAAAATATTTTTACTATTTTTTCATTCAAACTGTTACATCTCAGCAGTGTTCAGCTACAATTTTAGCTCTTTACATTAAAATCGAAAAAAGTTTTGAATTTTTCTGTGAAAACCGTCATTTTTCAATTTCTTCAGGTTTCTGATTTTGTTTTATATTTAAAACTAATCAACTGAACAAATTTCAAAGATTATTTATCATATTTTTCAAGTTAAAATAATGAGTAGCTTCTCTGTAAGAAACATTATCAGAGTCTTAAACGTCCCAGTGTATGTTATTCTGACGAAGTGTGACCGTTAAGGGTTAAATATCTCGGATAATGTGGATGACTGCATCCGTAAAAGAAGAGATTATTAGTACGTTGTTCAATATCGTTCGTGAATGATTTTCTGAACGTGGTATTTATTCAATTAACAGTATGGTTACGGTCGTTCGATGACCAGCTACTTTTAGATTGAAAATAAAGTTTAATCATTTTCAGTCAGATTTACCGATCGTGCGGACGACTGAACTTTTCACGAGCGGAATCTGTGTCGAATCGGAATTCCTCCGGTATTCGTAGAAGAACGGCGAGGAGAAATGAAGTTCCATTAAGCGAACCATTAATTACGGATTAGACGCGTAACATTTTTTTAATGACACTTTCGCGGGTCAAATTTGAAAAGAAAATGGCGGTCAACGGTAACTGTACTTCGCCAGGTGGAAACGATTAATCTTCATCCATTTTATGCTAAGCTTTCTCGTAATCTTCATTACGCTTAACATTTAACGCTTTGCCGGATTGCATATTTCATGAAATCGATGGCATTTATGATTTCCTATCGGAAAAATAGAAAGATTATAAACGTGAATTAGGTTACGAGTTATAAGATTGAAGACGTAACATTATGTTCGAGAATTTTATAAACGTATGCTACGACGTTATTTTGAAATTGTAATGTGTGGCACAACATTGATGTAAGAGGTTAGGTGTGCCGTTAGAATATAAGGTTAAGATATGCACACCTTAAAAATGTAAGGTTAGTACACCTAATATTGTGGAATTTAAAAAACAAAGTATGAATATATCAACCCTTTATATTCTTGCAGGTACAAGATACTTTATAATTGAAAAAATTGTTGCAAATAAAAAATAGTGATTTAATGCCGAGTAGATGTTTCATATTCTCCAGTGCACTCTATTATCAAGACTACAATCCAAACTATTATTGTAATTATCGAATGTTTCCTTACAACGAAATATATTGTACTAATAATAAGTGTATTGTACTAATAATAAATTTGAAAATTTCATGATTTAAAGTTACAAGACGTAATAAAGACATTATGTACTAAAAAGAAAGATCCAAACTGTTTTGTGTTAGGTCAGGTATAACATCAACCTTATATTTTAAAGAAACTATTAAATAAATTTCGCTACAACGAAATAAATTGTACTACAAATAAATGTAACTTGATGATGTAAAGCCAGAGGGCAATTTATAATAAAGACATTGTTTTAATACAAAAAAAAAACAAATTGTCTTGTGTTCTTGTGTTGTGTATATTAATATTAGTTCCAAAAGATGTATATTAATATCCGAAATACAATAAAATGTAAAATATAGTTTCAATAATTTTCTTCGTTCTTTTTGTTCAATAATTAACTTGGTTTCGTACCAATTTACCTTTTCTAATCACGCAGCGAGTATGTCCGCTATTTTTCAAAGCTATAGTGATTCTTTTAGCGGAGAAGGTGAAAGTATTCGTCGATGATTCATAAACAGAAACGGTGACAGAATAAATAGCCTATTTATCATAACATTAAACAACAAGAATTTTTTATGTTTATCGAGAAAGGAATTTATTATTATCTATAGTCTCTTCCTGCTATGTAACTCGAAATCGAGGAAGGAATTTCTTTCGGTTGAAAAATTAACAATTCATTAACGTCAACATGACGTATGGACACGTCGAGCGCAATTAAGTAATTAACTCTAGCTTTGTGGAGTCTTAATTTTTCAGTCTAACTTTTGGAAATTGGTAAGGAGCTTACATTTAAAAAGTTAAATTAGTCTTCATATATATTTTAAATGTATACTAAACACTAATTATATCATGTACTTATATTGAATACTAATTATATCATATATCATATACATTTAAAATGTATTAGTAATTAGAAACTAATATTAGTAATTTCGTCAATAAAATGAAAAATACAAAAATAATCAAATAATGTCTACGAAGTGTCAATCTCAAGGTCTTCCAAAATTAAAATGACAAATCGTTGAAATAAAATTAATCAAATTAAAGATGACATTGAAAAGAAAATTCCGATAATTATAAGTCCATGAAATTCGGTTGTTAGATTGTCCTAAAAATTCGATCACTGATACAAAATGAAGCTTCATACCACTCCATGAATTGAATCACCGAAGAACTTACAAAATAATAATTAAAAACTAAAATAATATTTAATGACAGTAACGTTTCTCGGTACTTGTTATTTAATAAACAATTATATGTTCATGTTAATGTTATTTTCGAAGTAATTAAAATTAAGGAACTTGAAATAGTTCAAATAATATGAAAATAGCTGTACAAACTGATAAATCTTTCTTCTTTTATTTACCCATTTTGCAACTTCACTTTCAGTTAAAAAGTAATAGTAAAACCAGCATTAATGACATCTGTATCACGAGGAAAGTTCATTTAATGTAAGAAAGTGTAAATGTGTCAGAGACAAAGGTTTTCTTCGAAAGTTCGTCGACTTCCGTTGTCGTGACAGCGAACGCTGAGCGGTAGGTACTAAAAAATATGGACGCCATTTACGGTGTTGGTCGCTGACGTAACATTACGTCAGGTATTACCGTAATGACACCTCGTTGGTTCGTCAATTGTTCGTTAGGGAAGGATAATACGAAGCCGAAGGAGAGGTACGCCATCGGTTGTTAGACAATACGTAATTAGACGACACAGACCATGAAAGGTGAAGGAGGTTGACCGAACGAGTATAAGAAGGAAGAAGAGAAGTATGGGAAACAAGGAAAAAGGATGAGAAGCCTTGACCGACTATTCGCTCACGATTCCCCTCTAACGTTTAGATTTATCCTTAAATATAAACGGTGACTAGATGAATTCGATTAATTCTAGATAAATTCTATTATGTTTGAATAAACTCATTAAATAACAAACAAAAATTTTGACGATAATACCAATTTTTTATATTAAAATCTGTAAATTTCAGTTCCGATGTTATAATTATTTAATTGGAACTAGACACGAGTTTAACGAGCACTCAATGGCACAAAATAAATAATTTTGCTGTTACTTGCAAATGTTTCAAATACATTTTCGAACAAATTCTGTTTTCGAAATTGTACTTGATGCATTCGCTTATTTAGATAGGAAAACATGACAGGCAATGAAGTAATGACGCAATGACGAAAGAATGGGGAAGGTATCGTCTTCCTTGCTTTTTCCTATTCAATGTAACATTCGAAACGATTATGCTGCTGGCATTCAGAAGTGCAATCGACGTTTCTCTAGAATGGAAATTTTGTAAAAAGTTCAAAGGATTACGACACGTTGCAAACATTGACCTTACATCGAGATTGATTATCTTCAACTGTGTAATGCGTTAGAAATAGATTTATGATACCGTGTAATTCTATGATAATATTCGATCATGTAATTTTGTTGTGTAAATTAAATTACATTGAACAAGTTTGCAATTACATGATAATTTTGCGGCTACACGTTTATTGTATGACTGAGATTTGAATAAAACAAGTAATAGATTTTATAATTCTGTAAAATATTAAAAGTTAAGAATATTCAAAATAAATTCAATAAATAGCGTTTTAGAATGAAAAAATTAAACTGTTTTCATATACTTATATTCAACACTTAAATAATTATTTTAAATAATTGGTGTGTATAAAATGATATTACTCAAATTTGTAATGAAATATTAAGTACAGTGTAATGATATTTTTTAACGAAAAATTTGACTATTCGGTTTTATTAGTATTTTTTTATAATCTTTCGAAAATTCAATGTTTCTTCAATTTTTCTTCCTCGACTCTTTTTATTCAGCTTTTGCTCGTTTCTATCTTCTTTTCTATACCAGTTGGTGTATTTAGTCTTTATAAATAATTTATTAAAATGTGTCTGTTAATATAACATGTCTGTTATTGAATAAATGAGTTTATTTTAAAAGTATAGCCATTTTTTAAAAAGTGAAGATAGTGATAACAATAGATAAAACTTAATATGATATTTCTATATGTCTACAATCTATAGTAAAAATAATACAAATTTTCTAATATTCAGACTCAAAATTTAGAAAATATTCAAATTTTACGAAACCTCGCTCTCGAATTCCAGAATTTGCTGAAGCTTCGAATTGAAGTTCGAAGAGTTCCAAAATTTGATGAAGATTCAAATTGAAGTTTGAAGCTTCAAATTGAAGCTTCAAAAAATGAAAAATTCGGTTCGAACCCATCCCTAGTAATAACGGAAAGAGAAAACACAATGCAGAAGGTGAGAGTCTGCACAAAGTGAGGTTAGGTTGGGCGAGGTTAGTTCAGTTATGCACAAGGCTGGACGTTCGCCAAGGTCTCGTAGAAAGGGGACGGACAGTCTTGACCCCACGGCCTCTACACGGAATTACCAACGCTCATTTCCGATATACCTACATATTCTTAGATTAGTCGTATGTCGTTTGTGAAATTATGTCACTACGTGTGGAGGACGGAGAACGAACGTAGGATATCCATTTTATGCCTTGATCTAACAATAAGTTCCAAATTACAAAAATTGTGAAATTCAAATTTACTACAGTCTCACTTCGAAGCGATCTAAACTACCAAAATTTTGAAATTCTAAATTTCCACAGTTTCATTTCAAAGCGTTCCAAACTACTAAAATTTTGAAATTCTAAATTTCTACAGTCTCATTTCAAAGCGTTCCAAAGTACTAAAATTTTGAAATTCTAAATTCCTACAGTCTCATTTCGAAAATATCAAAATATTGAAATTCTAAATTCCTGCAGTCTCATTTCAAAGCGTTCCAAAGTACTAAAATTTTGAAATTCTAAATTCCTACAGTCTCATTTCGAAAATATCAAAATATTGAAATTCTAAATTTCTACAGTCTCATTTCAAAGCGTTCCAAAGTACTAAAATTTTGAAATTCTAAATTCCTACAGTCTCATTTCGAAAATATCAAAATATTGAAATTCTAAATTCCTGCAGTCTCATTTCAAAGCGTTCCAAAGTACTCAAATTTTGAAATTCTAAATTCCTACAGTCTCATTTCGAAAATATCAAAATATTGAAATTCTAAATTCCTGCAGTCTCATTTCAAAGCGTTCCAAAGTACTAAAATTTTGAAATTCTAAATTCCTACAGTCTCATTTCGAAAATATCAAAATATTGAAATTCTAAATTCCTGCAGTCTCATTTCAAAGCGTTCCAAAGTACTAAAATTTTGAAATTCTAAATTTCTACAGTCTCATTTCGAAAATATCAAAATATTGAAATTCTAAATTCCTGCAGTCTCATTTCAAAGCGTTTCAAAGTACTAAAATTTTGAAATTCTAAATTCCTACAGTCTCATTTCGAAAATATCAAAATATTGAAATTCTAAATTCCTGCAGTCTCATTTCAAAGCGTTCCAAAGTACTAAAATTTTGAAATTCTAAATTCCTACAGTCTCATTTCAAAAATATCAAAATATTGAAATTCTAAATTCCTGCAGTCTCATTTCAAAGCGTTTCAAAGTACTAAAATTTTGAAATTCTAAATTCCTACTGTCTCATTTCGAAAATATCAAAATATTGAAATTCTAAATTTCTACAGTTTCATTTCAAAGCGTTCCAAAGTACTAAAATTTTGAAATTCTAAATTCCTACTGTCTCATTTCAAAAATATCAAAATATTGAAATTCTAAATTTCTACAGTTTCATTTCAAAGCGTTCCAAACTACTAAAATTTTGAAATTCTAAATTTCTATAGTCTCATTTCGAAAATATCAAAATATTGAAATTCTAAATTTCTACAGTCTCATTTCAAAGCGTTTCAAAGTACTAAAATTTTGAAATTCTAAATTCCTACAGTCTCATGTCGAAAATATCAAAATATTGAAATTCTAAATTTCTACAGTCTCATTTCAAAGCGTTTCAAAGTACTAAAATTTTGAAATTCTAAATTCCTACTGTCTCATTTCGAAAATATCAAAATATTGAAATTCTAAATTTCTACAGTTTCATTTCAAAGCGTTCCAAACTACTAAAATTTTGAAATTCTAAATTTCTACAGTCTCATTTCGAAAATATCAAAATATTGAAATTCTAAATTTCTACAGTTTCATTTCAAAGCGTTCCAAACTACTGAAATTTTGAAATTCTAAATTCCTACAGTCTCATTTCGAAAATATCAAAATATTGAAATTCTAAATTTCTACAGTCTCATTTCAAAGCGTTCCAAAGTACTAAAATTTTGAAATTCTAAATTCCTACAGTCTCATTTCAAAAATATCAAAATATTGAAATTCTAAATTTCTACAGTCTCATTTCAAAGCGTTTCAAAGTACTAAAATTTTGAAATTCTAAATTCCTACAATCTCATTTCAAAGCGTTCCAAAATACCAAAATGAAACAATTCTAAATTCCTAGATCTCACTTCGCAATGTAAAATGTTTCTTTTACCGTGTACATAGTAAAAGGACAAATTGCAACAAAACTGAGGAGTGTTTATCGAACAAAGAAACGGCAATGAACAATAATGGCCATTATAGGAGGGCATTATAGTCCTCATAATACCTAACTTCCAATTATTGTCAAAGATGCGAGTATTGTACGCGAATCAAAAGCTTAGTGTCTCATATTTCCATCTTATTCATATTCGTACATTCTCCTGTGCCAGAAGCAATTCGTACAAAGAAACTGTTCAGGAGAAGTTGCAATTGAATTTTTATTCGATTACGTACGTGATAGGTTGACATCGGTGCGGCGCGAACATAAAACACGATATCTTATGACAGAAAGCCGTAGAAACGTTGTAAGGTCGAACGCATTTTTCGAATATGCTCGTGTAGAAACGTTCGGATATCGTTATGCAAATGCAGGTATTATTTTGTAGATTGTAGCTTCTCTGACACAATATTCGTGGCGGATGTCGGTGTTTTAGAATGCGCGTCTTGTAACCATGAAATTATACATCGAAATTGTAAGATGCACAGACAGCACGTGGAAAATGGTAATCGACGACCTTCTACTAATTTACTAGAATAAATTCAAAGAACTTTATCTAATTAACGGTTAATAAGTGCGACTAAGAATGTTTGATGGTTTATTGTTAATAACGCTACAAGTTGTCAATTTTGAAATTTTAAGATTCTTGAAAATTTGTTTTTCCGAATTTTCTATATTACATAATTCGCAAATTTACGAATTTTATTCGGAGATTTTTAAATTTCAAATTTTTCAAATTTAATTTTGTAGATTTGAATTCAATTTTGAGTTTAGGACTCTCTAAAGTTTTAAGCTTAAATTCTTTGAATTTTTTATACAGCAGAATTTGCAAATTTGTAAATTTCCACAAATTTTCAAATAGAGAAATTTTCAAATAGGAAAATTTTCAATATCCCAAATTTTAAAATTTCCGAATTATTTAATTTTCAAATTCCAAAATTTCCATACGATTAATCATAATTAACGTTTTAATTTCTACTTCAGCCAATGTATCGTAAAATCGTAATTCACAAATAAATGAAGTGTTTCAACCATCGATTCTTTCAATGATTAATGGCAGAACCTCCTTTATTTCGAAGTTGATATTTAAGAGTGTATATAATTATTAAAGTCCTTCATTTTTAAGCATCTGTTAAAATTAAGTCAGACAGTAATATTTCAATTACGTATCTCTTTATTGTAATATAAAAACTGATTAATCAATAAAGACGACGAGGATAATCGCGGCGTATATAATTTACCATAAGTATATGTCAAACAGAATTTTTATCGAATTTCGATTAACAACTAGCGGCCAGTGATTAATGATTAATATTCGCAATTAACAATTTACGAATAATTCCATCAATCAGTTAAATTAATCATGAACGCTTACGATTAATCGCTTTCGAACGTAAGCCGTAATAAATTAATCGATCGATCAAATTAAGAATTTTAATTAAATGATAATCAACACTCGATAACGAGTATCGTACGAATTATGTGTACACTCTTGGTAAAAAATCTGAGGCCATTTTACTACAAATTACATTTTACGATATTTAGAATGATACGCGTTTGACACGTAAAATAATTTGTATACATATAATTATCTAATTCTTATAATAATATTTTATTATAAACTGATGCAGTGTTCCAAAAGAAACAAGTTAGCAGATTTAAAAATTCATCGATTCAAATATTTGTACATTTTTCAAATTTCAAATTTGATAAAGAAATTTGATTTTGAAAATTGTCAAGTTAGAAAGCTTATTTTGTGCATTTTTAAATTTGAGGATATGTGATTTTGAACATATTTAAATTTGGGGATACATGACTTTGAACATTCTTTTTGGGGATGTATGATTTTGTACCTCTTTAAATTTCAGAGTTTGTCATTTTGAAAATTTCTATACTTGACATCTCCAAATTTGAATAGATGTATATTTTTGAAAATCTGCACTTCTTCAATTTTATACATTTCTAAAAATTTCAATTTGGGCGTTTGTAAATTTCTACAATTTTCAATTTAAGGGTTTGTAAATTTAACAAATTTTCGAATTAAGGGTTTGTAAATTTCTAAAATGTGAAAATTTAAGGGTTCATAAATTTGAAAATTATATGGTTATAAATTTCAAAATTCGAGAATTTCCAATTTTAAAAGTCAGTAAACAAAAAAATTTGTCATCTTAATGTTTATATGTTTCTAAATATATTTAGATACATGGAGCCATTAACCAATAAATTAATAAATGAATTTATGTATTAAAAATAAGTGGTCTTTGCCAGAGGTCTCAAAAATCATACTCCGAGTAATTGATACTTGATCTTGACCCATAAGTACAATTCCTGAAAAGTGTGATGGCAAAAAGTCCTGTTTTTACCCACTTTTTAGACTTCAAATTTCAAACTTGTTTTTATGCCAAAATATGCACCCCAACTGGAAGTCATCATTTTCATCCCCTTTTATCTCTAGAACCATGTCCATCTTGAAAGTATATTGCGATTGTTTCATCTAATAATACTATTTGACATAAAAAAAGTTTGAAATCCGAGATCCAAAAAATTGGATTTCGCCATTGAAAGAATTTTCAATAAAATGTAATAATTAAAAAGATACATACTGCAATTCTAATACACATGTGTTAAAATATCTTCAGATCATTGAAAGTAGATGCATATGAAAAGTTTGTGAAAACTAGTCCGCTGCGAATGTATTAAGAGAGTTAATGACAAATTTCAGTAACTAGGGTCGTAAATTACGGGTCAACAACGCAGTGCGAAAGCTCAATCTAGTAGGTGATCGTTCAAAGATATCCGGAAAAGTCACGTAGGTGGTGAAAGAAATAGTGGGCGCAGTTAAAGTGTCAGTAGTGCCGCACTGTCGCTGATCTATGTTCTTATGCATCTCATTGATCAGATAATAATTCGAACGATCCGATCCAGGGTGTGGGCTTCAGTGTTAACCCGTTAACTGTCAAATTTTTATTTTAATTTCACCGCATGGGTTGTGAATTTATGTGTCAAATATTTTTATCAGTTAGGGAATATTGAAACAAAAACTAAGTGTTTACCGAATACATGTTTCATTTAATGTAATCTATTGCAACAAAACTATATATTCAAATTCCCATTTGGGGATAGCGGTAGCAAATAGATCAAGGTAGAGATGACCTGGTGAAAGAAAGGCACCTGTGTTCTGTTAATTAGAGGCGCATTAAAACGTTGTAGAATTGTAGTACAGAAATACAATTGTATAATTGCATCACAGAATAGCAAAATAAGAGTATAATAGTGTAGCAGAACAATGGAACTTGCACGATTTATATAAATACTAGAGTAGTCGAATAGTGAAATAGTGGAATGGTGTAACTGTGTAATAGTGGAATAATGGAATAGAGAAGACGTGTAATAATGGAGTAATAGAATAATGTCATAGTGGAATACTGAAATAGTTGAACAGTAGAATAGTGACATGGTGAAGTGGTAAAATATTAGAATGATAGAATAGTAGATAAGTGGATTAGTGTAGAGTAGTAGATAAGTAGATTATAGTAGAATAGTAGAATTGTAGAGTAATAGAGTAGTAGAATAGTAGAATAATAGAATGGTAGAATAGGCAAGTAGTAGAATAGTGCAATAATACAATGGTAGAATAGTCGAATAGTAGAATAGTAGTATAATAGAATGGTAGAATAGGCAAGTAGTAGAATAGTGCAATAATACAATGGTAGAATAGTGGTATAGTAAAATAGTGGAATAGTAAAATAGTAGAATAGTAGAATAGTAGAATAGTAGAATAGTAGAATAGTAGAATAGTAGAATAGTAGAATAGTAGAATAGTAGAATAGTAGAATAGTAGAATAGTAGAATAGTAGAATAGTAGAATAGTAGAATAGTAGAATAGTAGAATAGTAGAATAGTAGAATAGTAGAATAGTAGAATAGTAGAATAGTAGAATAGTAGAATAGTAGAATAGTAGAATAGTTGAATAGTTGAATAGTAGAATAGTAGAATAGTAGAATAGTAGAATAGTAGAATAGTAGAATAGTAGAATAGTAGAATAGTAGAATAGTAGACTAGTAGAACAGTAGAACAGTAAATCAATAGAACGATAGAACGATAGAACGATAGAATGGTAGAATGGTAGAATGGTAGAATGGTAGAATGGAAGAATTGTAGTATTGTCGAATATAGATTAGTAGATCAGTGAAACACCATAACAGTAGAATAGTAGAATACTAGAATGACAGAACAGGAGAATGATGCAATAATACCTAGAATAATAGCTGAAAGTTCTGTATGTTACTGATCCTTTACCCAGGTATTGTAACTCATGTCACATTAAAATACATATACACGTACTGTATAAATACGGTATAAGTACGGTATACGTACGGTATATTTTAAAAATTGTAGTACACTCGTTTGTACATGCCAGTGATTGCACATGCAAAAGTAGCTAGAAATAAGGAGATTAAATCTATCTCACATTTCGCTGCGTTTTTGAGAAACGTGACATATGCAGATAGAGATTTCTTGAAACGAAGTGGGTGAAAATAATACAATAGCAATAGAAAAGAAGGTTTCTATTACGTAGGTATTTATTAGCCGTATTTCATTTGACCAGACAGGGCAGATCACAAGAATAAGAGCGACGCAAACGCGTTTCGTTGTGGTGAAAACAATGCGCTCGTTGCATCAGAACGAACGAACGAATGCCGATTACACTTGTAATGATCTCCGACGAATAGCGATGTCGAAATGCTCTTTGCACACCGTGACGTGTCCGAAGTGATTTCTCTCTAATCGCACAGCAGCCCACCGTGCATGCCCAGAAAATTTCTAACGGATTCATGCGACTAACGTTCGGTCACGGAGATTTGCATCTGCACAGTTTATGCTGTTCCTTTAGAAAACTATTTCTTCCACGAGAAGATTGCCGCTTTGCACTTCAAATCTATTCCTATCGTCGACGAACTTTTTTGATTGCATAAAACTCAAGTTTACCGCGTTGCATCCTACTGGTACAATTATAAACTACGAAAATGGTCTTCTGAAGGAAAATGGCGATGCTTCATTGTTCATTGCTTTTTAGTTGCACAACTCTCGAAGTAAACGTTCGAACTTAAAAGTGTAACAACTTGGAAATTTAGGAATTTGCAGACTTTCAAGTCATGTCAGCTCTTGAAATAAACGTTCGAAAGATGTAGAAATTTGGTAACTTCAAATTTACATATTTGATTCTTGATAATTGAAGGAGAATGATAAAAGGGTTGTTCAGACTATTTGTTCAGATGGCTAAGTTTGATGTACAAAAGGAATTTGCGACCTTTCAAGTTTACATATCTAATTCCTAAACATTAAAGCAGAGTGGTAAAAGCATATATTTTTTCCAATTATGATGGCTAAATTTGATGTACAAATGTAGCAGTTGGTAAATTATCAAGTTTATATATTTCCCAAAAATTGAAGCAAAGTGGTGAAAGGATACACTTGTTCCAATTATGATGGCTAAATTTGATGTACAAATGTAGCAGTTGATGAACTATCAAGTTCATATATTTCCCAAAAATTGAAGGAGAGTGGTGAAAAGAGCTTATTCAGATTATGATGGCTATATTTTGTCAATGAGTTGAAGGATAACCGGTATGAATCATTAAACAGTGATTTGAAGCTTCTGATAAAAAAGGGAATCGAGAAGGCGAAAGAAAAAGCAGCTCCGTATTTGCTGTTACGAAAGCAGGAAATTATTATTCGCGTCATCGTTGTAAAATGTCATCGCCTGGTAGAACATTAAGACCATTTCTCTGCTGAGATGCACAGAGAGGACGATTCCGGGCCATTGAACGAGGAAGAGAAGGAGGGTGAAACACGAGTTATTGACGTTTCTCCTTGTTTCGAAAGTGTATTTCAATTAACAGATGATTAACGATCGACAAGACGGACGTTTCCAAGATGGATGCCATCAGATTTGAAATTATTTACCGCGTTTGTACCTAACGACTCCTGTGATCGATTATTCCCTGAAACTAATAATTTATTTTCCATACTTTATTTCGATATTTTTGTAGCATGAAACAACGCAATCTCGTTCCTTCTATATGCAAATACATGTGATCAAGTTTTCCATTGAACGCGTACGAGTTTCATTTTTTGTGTTCTCTTGTGAACATTAAAAATTTCAGTTGTAGCGAAAACGAGTGGACGATATGCTAACCAGGTCACGAGATTTGTCTTTAGTCAAGACAAGTTTTCATGTAAGACCTGTTCCGGGTCTCCTTATCACAGTATGAAACGTGTTTCTTTTATTATATTGCACAGAACCTATACTTCATTTTCTCCTTTTCGATTCATGTATCCACTGCTTCATTTAACCCTTTGCTTTTTTGTTCACCTACCGACTCCTTAATTTACGAAATAGATCAAGGGGGTTCTCATTAAAATATATTGCAACAGGGCGGAGTATGTGACAAATACGTTTTATTACAAGCAGTAAATAAATGATAATATACATATCAATCTATTTATCTGAATTACTTGTGAGATCAAAAAGAAATGTGATGTTGAACCACACATGACACAGGAGTGCAAAGGGTTAACAATTGCGACCGTGTCTCCGTCAATTAACTTTGTGAATGTCTGTCTGCGATAGGAAATTCTTCACCTTCCTTACATAGCATTTTGGTAATAATGCATAATGCTTATAAACGAAGCAACGAACCGGACTTTGAAATTTCTCTACGTATTCATCAACATTAATTATACGTTTGTCTGAATATCGTTGCAATTATCTTCTCTCCTGGTCGATTTTCATGAAGTTCGAGCTAGTGATAGTCTTTATTATCTCTGGTTGTTAATCATTAAGGCGCATCGTAAGTGGCACTCCCTTGATGCGAACTTCCTTCTATGAAACGGTACTGATTACCGGTTTTATTTTCCCGCTAATTACTAAGGACACGATTTTGGTAACATGAACTCGCAATGAAAGGCATCTGCGATACGGCTCTCTTTCATCTCTGAACGTTCTTGGGATGTTGTGAATGCAAAGATGCTGTATCACGTATAGACAATTCGTGGAAGTTTCAGTTTTTTCTTATTTCTTTTCTTTATACTTTAATAGGCATGTTCTTATTCCTGTGTTGCACATCCATGCCAAATCATGCACGTCTCTGTATCAATCAAAGTCAATGCTTCATCCTTTTTTGCGTTTATTATTATTCGTTGTACAATGGAAACGTGTTACGCGAATACATAGATACTTGTAAGAGGACTTTACAAACTTTGACACACCGATTATATTCAAACTTTGCACAATTTACGAGGACACTAGAAGCAATAACTTTGCGAAACCATAGTGTGCAACTCTATAAAATGGACATGTTACGTATTTTCCGATGTATTTTGCAGTATATTGAAGAAATGTGCTCCGTGATTGCCATTTTTCTGGTAGCTAGTGAAGTTGCTAGCTTCAATTGGTGAATCTGAAAACAAAAGAAGGAAGAATATTATGAATTGTAGTTTTGTAGAATTTTAGAATTTACTGAACATGTGCTGTTGAGTTGCCCATAATTAGGAAATTTGGTTTTGAAATAATACTATCGTTATCACGCTTAGCAGTAATATTATTTAACCTATTACATTCGAAGCAATTTTTGCTGTTGGTAAATAGCAACTCAAAAATATTTTACTTTAAAGGGTCACTGAATTTTTTCACGTTGTTTCATGAATGTTACAATTTAATCGATGTAATACAACATTCGATATTAAGCGAATCTCACGGGTCTGAATTTTTGCTTAGACAATAAAGATTCGATATAGGTGAAAATGATCTACACATACATCACGTATACATCAAAGTAATGCAAACAATTTTTAATTTGCAGATATGAAGCTTAACTCTCAGGAGTCTGCGTTTAGGAAAATATGGAATGTGTATCGCAAACAATTCTAAGAGACCACAATTTACATCGCTATGATTCATACATTTTGCGTACTGACGAAGGTCAAGTTAACCAGTTTGAGGATCGGGCAACCGAGGCCACTAAAGAGGTAAGTTTTTCTAAAATACCATGAACTTATAACAAAGAGGTGTCCACGAAAAAGAATTGATTGCTTTAAAGACCGACAATTCGTAATGAAATTCTATCGTTCATCTGTTTCGAAACTGCATTTCTTTCAAACTGAATGAAATCGTAATCATTCCTTTAATGTAGAGTAAGCAAGGCAATAGATAGAAAGTTTAATTCCGAAGTTTACATCGATATTTTTCTTTAGAAATATATATGTTGTAAAAAGAATCGACAGCTTCGTACGTAATGATGTCTACATTTAAAGAAAATATTAATTTCATGTATGAAAATTGCTAGCGAATCAAGTTTTTTACCAACTGTTACATACATTTGAGACTTCAGAAATTCGGAAACTGAGAAAAGATAAGAAAATCAGAGAAATTCAAGATTTGGAAATTAAAAGATTGTCAAATTTACAAATATGCATCTCTAATGGTGGGGAGTTTTGGTACGAACGATTTTTTCAAATAATTGTACATATTCGAATGTGGATGAATTAAAACTTGCAATAGTTGGCACGTAGAACAATATCGGTGGAAATACAATAAAAAATCTTATTGATAGTATGTCAAATCGAATTTGCGATATAATTTGTGGTGACGGGAACACGATAAATTATTCAGTTTTGCATTTTTGTACATAGAACACGATAAATCAGTTTTCCTTAAGTGTTTGGCATATTTATGAAAGATCTGAAAGTTCTTATGCAAATCAGTTGAATATTTATGGTAATTACATGAAATTCTTTCTATATAATTATTTATTTACACACTACGAATTAGTATTTGAAGAATATAATTATGAGAAAACTCAGATAAATAACAAGAAGGGATGATATATTTTTGCAACACACTGTAACATAATCGTTGAAAAGCAGCAAACTTGTATTTAGAAAATTTTTTACTCGATACTTTTCTTGTAGCACAGGCATTGCTTTGAGTGGCCGGTTACAAAGATAGTTTAGAAAGCGAATTCTTTCGGAGTACGTTTTTTGTTCACTCGCTCTCGTTCCTCACCCCGCCCTCTCTCTATCATGTTCCTTAATAAAACAGCATAACCTTTCGTTACATTCGACTCGATGGCGAAGCGATTAATCGGAGAAACTGTTTTCAGAGAAGTGCATGACTGCGCACGAGAGATTTCGTGCCGCAATTTGTGGCCGGAGCGGTTCGATGAACGTAAAAGACACTTATCTATTGTCGAACCCTCCAGGGTCTCCATGATTCATAGAAAATGTCGAGAAACTTGTATTAAATTTAATGTCTTTTCTCTATTTGATTAATCGCTGAAATATCGCAATTATAAACCGATATCGATCGTTGAATATCGTGAAAGTGAAGTTTTCTTGCTATTAGCATACTGCGTTCGTTCTATGTTTCACGTGCAACTTAAAGACAAATCCTACTTTCGTAGTTGTTTATGTCGACTCTTGTTTAGTTTAACTCTTGACTACAGTAACTTAGGAAAGTTTATTGGTCCTCGCGGATTTAATTTAAAGTATATACAATACCACTGCATCAGAAGTTAAGTCTAGAAATTTCAGTCGCAACAATTCCTCATTCTGCAGGACAGAAATTAGGAAACGCATATTCATGAAACACGTTACAAGAAAAAATGAAAATACCCGTTCCGTTTGTAGATACGAATAAAATAATGACACGAAGGATATCGTTCGCGGACAGTTTCACATTGACAGACATTAATAACTGCTGAATATAATGGTCGAGTGACATATAATAAATATATAATGGCCGAATGACATATGACCCGCCACAAGTCCAGTATCGTTGAAGCAGCTTGTATCTCGATATCGTTTGACTAATTATTGTTATTACGAGCGTAGATATATCGAGGAGTGAGAGTTAATGGCCGTCACAGAAAAAGCGCAGGAGGAAAGTGAAAAAATCCAAGCTTGAAACACGAACGGGTCCAAAACCTGTTCAATAATTAGCAGACTTCATAGTGTCGGTTAGAAACTGGCGACATTAGCAGGATTATAAATTACGGTATGCATTCACACCGGTGGCTATACAGAATCTTCCGCTATCGGCACCTTACCGGTTCTAGCAATTTTTTCAACGTCACCCCGACCGTTCTGGACAAACAAATCAACTTGGAGTCACTGGCTGGGTCAAATTCGTTTTTCTGTCACGGACGATTTGCTTGCAAATATCCGCAGCGAGACGGTGTTTCAACAGGCGTCTAGAAACAGGTTGTCACGTGTGCGAGTAGCTAAAACGTTCATTACAGGGTGAAAAGGAGTAATTTCAGTCACTTAACCGATAATTCGATTAAAGGGCAATATGTCAATGCGCCATCATTTTTTTTTCATTCATTTTTCATTTAAGTTAAAGTTAATTATATCGAAGAAGTGTCGATAATTTTCTGACTACTCAAGTTTCTTAAACTTAGATCCCAGACAAATAAAATATTTTCCTATAAACAATTTCCTTGGTACACAATATACTTACGAAAAGTAGTTTCAGGATTTGTTTCATGTACACAAAAATTAATTTGTTATGTTTTGACAAAACGGATGTTTTCTCCAAATTCATGTATGTGAATTTTTTCCCATTTCTGTTTACGACTCTATGATCGATAATTTAAGAAATACTGTTCTAGAGTACATATATAATTATCGTGAGCAAAAATCAGAAGTCTACTGTATTTTACTTCGAACTTATTTTATACTTATTTTGTCGACTTAATTTTTATTTTTTTATTTTATACTTTCATGTAAATGTATGTAAAGGTGCATGCGTAGATGGTAAAACTATTTTGCGAAAGACAGAACGTAACAATTTGGTGATTACAGACTCTTGTTGTCAGGGTACGGAGCCATTTTGGAAGCGATGCATTGTTACGCTCTCACGGAGTTCTGCGTGGCATCCGAGCAGGTCGTTGGAGACTAAGATAATGGACTTGGTGCCTGCAGCGTTCATTTGACTCGGCAAGAATTTAACTCAAAACGTTAACTGGTCGGTACACACCTCTTTTCTGCATTCTAACGTTCCACGCGATCGTCCTCGTGCATCTGTATACTGCATACGCGTCCCGACCCGTTCAAGTATCTCTGCTGACGTGACGGCACTTGTGAATATTGAAAATTTTGAGACTGTTAAGACTTTGGGATTTGGAGATTTAGAGACTTTGAAAATTGACGTGGGAGGTGTTGAACCTAGAAATTTCCGGAACTGTAAGATATTGCAGCTTTGGGGCTTAGGGATTTTGGAGTATTGAACTTTGGGACTTTCGAGTTCTGGGACTTGATGATTTTGAGATTTTGGGGTGTTTGGCATATTGGAATTTTGGGGTATTTGTGATATTGGAACATTGGAATTTTTGAATATTGTAACTTTGAGATATTAGAACTTTGGGACTTGATGGCTTTTTTGGTAGCTGGGTTATTGGAATTTCGGGATTTCAGGGTATTTGTGATATTGGAATTTCAGGATTTTAGGATATTGTAACTTTGAGGTATTAGAACTTTGGAACTTGAGGTCTTTGAAGTTTTGGGGTGTTTAGGGCATTGGAATTTTAAGATATTAAAACTTTGAGACTTGAGGACTTTGGAGTTTTGGAGTGTTTAGAGCATTGGAATTTTAAGATATTAGAACTTTGGAACTTGAGGACTTCAGGGTTTTGGGGTATGTAGGGTATTGGAAATTTGGGATATTAGAGATATTAGAATTCTTGAATTTGATGACTTTGGGGTTTTGAGTATTTGGGGTATAGTAGTATTTGTGATATTGGCACATTGAGATATTAGACCTTTGGGACTAGAAAACTTCAGGGTTTTGTAGTATGTAGGATATTAGAATTATGTCATTCCTGCTATTTGTGATATTGGAACTTTGGGATTTTTGGATATCGTAACTTTAAGATATATCAACTTTGGGACTTGATGGCTTCACGATTTTGGGATATTTGAGATATCTGAATTTTAAGATTTTGTAACATTTGGTATATTGAAACTTTAGGATATTAGAACTTTGGGACTTTAGGTCTTTGAGATTCTGGGGTGTTTGGGGTACTTGAGATATAGGAATTTTAGGACTTTGTCACATTTGGAATGCTCAAACGTTGAGATTTTAAAACGTTGGATTTTGAGACATATTTTGTTATCAAATTCATATTTCTAACACGTTGCGTGCCACAGTGAAAACTGACGTTTGTGGTCAGACACACTACAATATGGGAGAGCACGAACATTGTAACAGCCTGATGAAAGTGACACGCCTTTTTCCTGCTTCTACAAACGTGTTTAGACAATTTGTTTATCATATTTGCATGCGCATAATATCTGTTTTGTTCTATTGATTGACACTGAGCCGTAACATGAATCGCATGTGGTAACTGCATTGGTAATTCAGATCACTCACGTCAATTTCTACCGTTTCGACTTTCTTGTTAATATTCGTAGTTAAACTATTCGTATTGAAACAATTACTTGTTAAAGCGTTCTAGATGATATCTTTACAAGTTCCTATAGTTAATTTCGATAAATTATGTATAGTTTGCAGGTCATAAGACTTCAGTTTTGGAAAACGCGGTTGGGTAAGTAACATGTTAATATGAGAACGGAACTGTGAAAACTGTACCAAGGGTGATGTATTATACACGTCATAATTGTAATTGGAAATAGATAAATAAACCACGTCCGTAATACCAAAGAAATGCTCGAAGCTAGTTATGCGTTCTATTTTCCGTTATTTAAATGTACGACTATTGTTTTCAACGTTATTTGAAATATAATGTTTATTTAAATGTTTCTTTTTATTGTTTCTCTTATTAAAACCCTATTTTGCGTTAAAAAAAGTATTTTCAGTGAGGTTCATTTTGGGATTGTGAAAGTTAGTGAATTTCATTTGTTATATCTGTACAGAGACGATATACGTACTATTGCTGGACAGATTAGACATCCACGCAATTATCTCCTGAATTACCGTATTCCCTTGTTAATTGATCGGAATCGAACGAGTCTCCGGTGTTATCTATGTATAGAGGAACATCCAGAATACTGTAAATTAATACAAGAGATACGTTTATCACTCTCAAAATGTGAAAAGAAATTTCTCACTTCTTATAACTCATACCTCCCTTGATAACTGATCGGTTTCGGCCCAGAACTTAGCGAAGTAAATTTGTCACTCACGTGCTAATGATACGATTAAAAAAGTATTTTACTTTAATCCTCTATAAAACGACATCCTGTATTAAATAGCTGATTAATTTGTGCAACAAGATCGCTTATAGTACCAAGTATCAATTAATTAATTGTCTTTAAGTAACTGTAAAACGATTATCGATGGCTGACGGCAACTTTCGCCAGATTTACGGGTACAGTTATGTAAATTGCATATAATTTACGCTTGTATCGATCAAAAATCGCTGAACGAGTGCATCATCCGTTCGCCACGATTATGCGAGTGCACGAGTGGCCGAGTGCAAGAATGCACGTGCAGGTGCACGTGCACAGTTTCGAACGTGTAGGATCGCTTTTCTTTTGATTCGATCGAGATCTCTCCGGATAACGGGACCGAAGACTATACTTTAGATTGGAGAAGCATGGTTCGACTTCTTTCATAAATCACGGGTAAATTGTTTTAATTTATCGAGCGATCTGGGTTGAATATTCTAACACTCATGAGAATACTCTTCATATTAGAGTACTATGAAACTTGATAATTATTTTGTCGGATGAAGCGTGTTAAAATAATTCGTAATATTATATCCTTATAAAAATATTGAAATATTTTATTTCTCTTCCTTTTCTAATTTATAAGTTCGTTTTATATATTATATTATTTCTTACATAACGTATCATTTAGCTTTTTTATTTTAAAACCAATATTTTCCATAAAACAATTTTAATTAATAACTTAATTTTGGACTTAATGATCCTCCGGTAACAAGAAGTACAACTTGAAAGTAATTAAAATCAAATTTTCGAGTTATAACATGAAAGTCGATAAACAATTTAAATAATCCTTATTCTACTTCATTGCTATTAATTATCATTTTATTAAATAATTTTTAAATTGATTGATTATCGCATAAGCTATAAACTAATATAGATTTTCAGACTTAAGTTATAGATTTAAAAATGTTTTAAAAGTAAATTTGAATCTGTTAATGTTTGAAATTTTAATTTCAGAAGTTTACTTTCAAACTTTAAAAAATATAATCTATCTAAATTCCACAAAGAAATATTTCTCTTTAACTACGGCTTCCTTATTGCTCTCAGCACATATGTTACTGAACTCCACACTTGAATAAGTATAATTTGCTTCTATAAAATGCACGTCGGAATTAATTAATACTTCCATAAGAAGTTTGCATTTGCATAATCGATCTAACGGACACATGCAAATACGTGCATAAACGCGTATTACAAATTGAATGCATATCCATATTTTCTTCAAATCTATTTCAGTTCTGTAATAGATGAGATTCATCAAAATTTCACTTCACGCTGATGAATATCTGTAATAAAAATTATATATAGTGTTCGCAAAATAACAACAAAAACAAAGATTACATTATAAATGTTAATTAAAGAAGAAAGAGTATTATTCTTTCCGTTCGGCTCACATGTTATTGATCATATCGTCAAACCGGGACGACGTTAATTTCTTTTTACAGTTACTAAGGGCAGTCACGAGAAACTGTATCGTGGGCCAATTATTTTTTATCGCTTTTAATTACAATCGAAATTGTTTGATCTTTTTCATTCGTTTCATTATGAACTCGTTTCGTAACGCTCGGTTTGATTGACGAACGTCAAGCTTTCGTCTTCGAGTCGGGGATAATGAAGAGAGAGGTACGTCGGAATTGATTGAGCTGGCCGAGAAGAAAGGTAACTTCATGAGAAAACTTGCGATTAACGGGTTTATATGTACTTATGGCAGTGCACGCGAACGCGTGTAATGTATAATGCAACGTATAATTAGTCAAATTGGTGGAACAGGGACGAGAGGCCCTGCCACGGTACGTTCACCAACTTAAACGAACTTAACCGGCTGAATTTTCTCCTTCGACTCGTCTCTGTCCGTCGAATGAACTCGTCCGAATCCGGATTGAGACCACCAGATGTCCCAAATATCTCAGACGCTTTGATGATACAAAGTACGCGAGCGCTAATCGAAATGGGACTTTGAAATTTGGAAGCTTGTAAATTTAGGACGTTAGATTTTAGGATTTTGGGAAGTTGCGAGTTTGGGACTTAAGGAGTGTGGGATATTGGAACTTCGAGATTTTCGCAGTTTTGGACTTTTGAATTTTGGGACTCGAGGACTTTGGAACTTGTGTATTTTGAGATTTTGTGATAATGCAAGTTTTGGACTTTTGGACCTTAGGATGTTAGAAATTTTGGGATTTCGGGAGTTTGGAACATTCGGACTTTTGGATTTTTGTATTTTAGGACTTTGCGACTTGAGGACGTTGGGACTATTGGTACTTTGGGATAGTGGAACTTTGAAATTTTTAGACATTTAGGACATTCGAACGTTGTGATTTTGAGACTTAAGGACTTTGAGATTTGTGAATTTTTGATATATTAGAACCTTGCGATTTAGAAAGTTTGAATCTTGAAGACATTCGGATTTTTGGTCATTTAAGGTATTGAAACTTTGGCATTTTTAGACTTTGGAACTTAAGTATACTAGTATTTTATGTCACTTGGAATATGTATTGCAATTTTATAATTTTGTATTTATTGGCACTTCTATGATTTGTGATATTGGCACTTAAGGACTTTTGAATTTGTGATATTGGCACTTAAGGACTTTGGGACTTAGACACTTTAGGACATTCGCAATATTCAATGTATTGTATCATTCGACTTTCGTGAAAATGATATTTGAATTTCATTTCATTGGTACCGTATGAATAAAAAATCTTTAAATAAAAACAATATGTTATCTGAAAACAGTATTCCTCCCCTACAAAACAAACCAATCGTTATTGGAATCGAACAACCAATTGTAAACTTATAGTGTTTAAAGCGATAGAACCTTTCGTCACCGTGTCACAAAATCACGACGGAGCAAAGAGCGAATATTAAATTCTGCTCGGTAAAGCTCGGTAAAACTTTTACAGAAACATTTGAATTAACGAAAAATGTTTATGGCGACGATTGTTTATCCCGTACACGTGTGTTCGAGTGGTATAAGCGATTCCAGGATGGTCGTGATACTTTGGAAGACAACCCAAAGTCAGGTTTTGGGTTTTTCTAAATTCTAAACGATTCTAAAGGTATTATACTTCGGGAATTCGTTCCACAGGGACAAAATGTTAATGGCGAATATTATCTGGGTGTTATGGAACGTTTGTGGAAAAGAATCGTTCGTGTGAGGCCCGAATATCGAGCGCCAGGGAGTTGGTTTCTGTTGCATGATAATGCACCATGTCACAGAAATGTCGCAGTTCGTGAATTTTTGGCGAAAAAACAAGTCTGTGTGCTCCAACATCCTCCAAATTCGCCCGACTTATCTCCATGCGATTACTTCTTTTTTCCAAAATTGAAATTAGCCATGAAAGGAACGTTTTATGACACTGTTACACAAGTCCAAGCAGCTGTGACAAGGGTGATTGAAGCGATTCCGCAAAACGACATAAAACAATCTATGTTAACGTTGCCTGAGCGTGCCCAGCGGTGTATCGATGCGGAAGGGATGTATTTTGAATAAAAGAAATTTATTTTGTCAAAATATCTAATACTTTCTTTTTTATTTAAAAAGTTCCGTTACTTTTCAGACATACTGTGTACACATCATCATGATTTCAGTGGTATGAAAACTTAAATATAATATCTCAAAATTGTGGAAGAAATGTAACATCGAGCAATGTTAGGTTGCATGAAACGTTTCTGTGTCGAATACCACAAGCACGTGCTTACTTTGTTTAATGACTACTCGAACGGTTCGTCCGATGAGTAAAATCAATGTTATGCAAATTTGACTCGTGTGCTTATATCACTGGTGTAACATTTAACGTGTTATTTTCATTATATAGCGCCGACAAATGTGATACAACAAGCACGGACCTCTTCGATATCTCTGTGTTAACTTCAACTTTATCTTTCAGCTCGGCCCATAAATCTTTCATTGCTGAATTAATTTCCTCTCTCGTTTGCCGCGTACGTGTCGGACAGTTAAGCAATCGGTCAATTAAACATAAAGGTGTGCTAATACATTGTATTTGGAAAATCGACTTCGTGAGTACGGATAATGGGTTAATCGCATCTCGTGTTCCGTGTTCGAGCGTTTCGTACACAAGATCATTACTGGATGATTGAGAAAATTGTTTTTGTGCCATGTGAAAATAATGAAGTATCGATTCCGATATATCTTGTTTCGTGCATACTTGTTGCTACGTACCGATAAATTTATGGCTTTTCACGACGTTCGTTTTTCTGACAATTAATCTGTACACGAAGCTGTAATTAAATTACATTGTATCTCAGGTTCACTGTTAATGAATTATACTCTAATCTCATTACGTTCTATTTTAGTTAAATCGTGAATGATTTGTACTCTGATTTAATTAGTTGATTATGCAGTTTAATTTCATTAATTAATTACAAAATGAATCTATGTAAATTACTGTAATTGGTTAATTACAAAATTTACTTCTATAACGTTTAATTAATTATATCATTTACTTACGTAATTCGTTTAGTTTCTCTCAAAATCTGAATATGTAATTCAATTTAATTAATTACAGACTTTATTTGCAATTTAATTGATTTCAATATAGAATATACGAATGAAATTAATTCGATTAATTAATCACAAAATTTACGTATTAATTCAGTTTCATTGATTAATTTGCATGTGTAATACACAATTTACGTATGCAATTTAATTCAACTAGTTAATTACAAAATCTACTGATGCAATTCAAATTAATTAATCATGAAATTTACTTATGCAACACAATTAATTAAGTACATAATTGTGTAGATAATTTAATTAATTGCATAATTTGATTGTACGAATAGCGTTAGATTTATAGGTGTTTAGTTGAAACACCTTGAAAGACTGGAACAGTGAGATTTCTAAATTACTTAAATCTTGAAAGCGAAGTTTCAGAATTTTGGAACTTGTCCAAAGTTTGATAACATTTTTCAATTCTGGAATTCCGTGACATCGAAACTCTGAAAAACTTAAGACGAAAACTTACGTTCCTTTGATTCAGGTTTCAACGTCCGTTTCACTCATTGTGAGACCGGTCTTCGTACATGGTCATCCAGAAGGTGAACGACACCATCTAATAAGGTAGGTACATTCATCCAACTTCGTCCTCGAGGGCTGTATTCTTTTTTCCGTGGCTAGTACCTATACCGATTCTCTTGTTGTGAAGCGGCTCTTGCCTCTGAAAGCCGTTAATCGATCTTGTTCCCTTGAAAATGTTCGTTCGCAGCAACAGAGGAAAAAAAGCACGGAGGAGGAAGAAATATTTGAACGATAACGATACGAGGCTGGAGATTGACTTGACAACGATCGATCTTGACCGAACTGGTTTCTGGTGATCGATAGTAAGGTAACTGTACCTAATATGGAACACTCGAATTTAATCGTTCGCTGAAAACGAAGACATGCCCTCCTTTCGACGAAGCAAATGTGAAGACACGTCAAAGTTAATATTCGTATGTTATTAATGTAATATGATCAAACTTAAGTATTTCGATGTTAAAAATGTTAGACTGGGCGAGTTGACAAAATGGTACCCAATATGGTGCATCTAGAAAATTATAAATAAATCTCAAAGTAAATCTTTATGATGAAAAATGAATATTTGTATTCATAGAAAAGACAAGTAAACACGTACCGTGCATTTTTTGCAATTTGTATTCAGTTTGTACACGTTGGCCACGTGGATGGCGCATCTGAGGTGCCTCACTCTTCATGACCTTGAAAGCAACGATTACATTGAACGCATTTTTCACCGTTAGTGCCATTTTTATAATTTCCACCTGGAGATAAGCATTCTGTGTCTTCGTCACTCGTAGCATCTTTGACATCGGCGTCTGGTGACACTTGACGCGTCATTTTTACGACCATGGGTCTATCTTTTAAAACTTTGTTTCATTACTATCTCTACTATCGCAATTTTTTGATCTCTTGTTGATTCCACGGAAGCTTTAAGCATTCTATAAAATAATGAATTGAGAACACAAGCTGAACTTGTTTCTACTTCCATCTATCATATGTACAATAACAATATTTACATAATATTATGTAACATGACAGTAGTACAATAATATAGTGTATTTATGGTAGAAAAAATATAAAAATAGTAATATTAGATAGTATTAACACGAATCTGCAGACAATGGATGTTGCGAATATGCAACCTGTTCCATATTACGTGAAACGTATACCACATTGTTCAAATTCCTATATTTATTACTAAATTTATAAATTCCCAAATTTACAAATTCTCTAAATTTTCAAATTTCCATGTTGTCAAATAGCAACATCTCAAAGTTCTCGTTTAATTTTCGCATTCGCGAATTTCTTGAGTTTGCAGATATTAAAATATACAAATTCTTAAATTTACCAGATTATCAAAATTCGAAATTTCCAATTTCTCAAATGTCCTATGCCTGCAAATATATGCCCAAATTCCTAGGTCCAAATCCCTAAATAGTCAAATCCCTAGATTCACAAATTCCCAGGTCCCCAAATTCCTAAACTGCCGAATCGCAGGGTTCAGAAATTCCTAGGTCCTCAATTTTGCAGACCCTGATATCTCTACATCCTCAAATCTCAAGTTTCATAACATACTAGATCCTAAATTCCTGTGCTTGTAAATATATGCCCAAATTCCTAGGTCCAAATCCCTGAATAGTCAAATCTCTAAATTCACAAATTCCTGAGTTTCCAAATTTATAGGCCTCGATATCCCTAAGTCCCCAAGTCCCACAGTCCATAACTTATTACTTTCCTAAATCCCTGTATGTCCAAATTTCTAAGTTCTCATATTCCCAAACCGTGAAATTTCTAGATCCATGAATTCCTAAATTCACAAATTCCTAAGTCTCGGACCCTGATCTAGAGTCATTAGATCCTTAAATCTCAAGGTTTTCACTTTGCCAGATCTCAAATTTGTAGGACTACATGTCAAAATTTCTAGACTCTCAATTTCCTATATTCCTAAATCCATATATTTCTAAATTTCTAGGTTCCCAATTTCCCATACCCTCAAATCTCTAGATTCCAATACCCGTAGACGTCCTAGTTCTAGAACCTCCAAATCTGAAGATACACAAATTCTTATCCCATTCTTAAATGTTCAATTCCTCAAAAATCTTTGGAATTCAACAGGTAAAAGGCCTCTTCCCGTTTTATTGCCATATTTTTCTTAGGTAAACCATGTTTGCTGTTGACTGTACATCAATTTTCGATAAAGAACAACGGGATCCGAGGCATTCTAGGTGCGGTGTCCGTTGTATACATTTACAGGTTGTTTCTATTCGAAACTCGTGCCGGTCAGCAGTTCTACACGTTCTTACACCTGAGCTAACCTCCTTGCAAGATGAATGTTCGAGTACTCCTTCGATCCTTCGTTTCGTGCCAGGAATAAAATCAATTTCCATGTGCGTATTAAGCTTAAATGGGAGAAGAATCGTCGACCTTCCAACGTGAATTCTTCCACGAAAACTAAGGACAAGAGCAACGTGCTATGAAAAAATTCGGACGTGCTCTAGATATTAATCTACATTAGTGCAAGAGTTTGGAAATATTCAAGTTTGAAAATATATCCTTATCCGATTATTTAACTTGTGGCATTTTCTAACAGGAAACACCCAATCTATTTAGTGTACTATGTTTATGAATATGATTAATACTTCTTAGTTTAAATTTCTTGACATTATAAAACAAACTGACAAAATCGAAAATATATTTTATAATATCCCAATCCTTTATGAATAAAACAAAAATGTGGTTAGATGGAACAAGTAGTTTTTGAGAAACAAAATTCGTAAAGCCCATTTTCGTGAAAATGATAAAAAATTGCGAACTTTAAAGGCTTGTTATTTCTTAAAAAGTTTGAAACCGATAGAATGACAACTTGAACCTTAATTTCACACGGACTATACATATTTCGATTAAAACTAAAGTCGTTAGTTGAGCTTACCAGACTGTCCACCTCAGGAAAAGTGTTTGTATTAGACGCACTTCTGTGCCGAAGTCTGGTATAGAACTGTATTGAATCTCCTTTTGCTTCACTTTGCTTTATCATTTTTGCAATGATATGTTGACATCTAAGAACTGATAAGTTAAGTCAACTGAATCCTTCAAAGTATATCTAGTCGATATAGGTATTTACAGCTATTAGACACTTTGCAATAATAATTTAGATTTCTTCAGATTAGAGACTTAAGAATTTGAGAACATGAAATTTTTAAATTTGAGATTTTGTATATTCGAATTTTTATAATTTGCCGTATGTTACATTGTTACTCTCCTATCAGATAAGGGAGACTATGGACACTCCAGGAGGTGCAACATAATAAATATCAATTTGTAAAGTACAGGGTGTCTCACAACTAGTGTAGGTCCCGGAAATGGGGGGCAGCTGACGTTATTCTGAACAAGATTTCCCTTTGCAAAAATGGGGTTTGAAGCTTCGTTTTTGAGTTATTAAGGAAAAACACTGACCAATCAGAGCGCGAGAATAGCGCGCGGCCAGATGCGAGAGCGATAGCTTCGAGTATGACGGTCGATCGTGATCGTGAACAAGCGTATCGATACGATGAACTTTTCTGCGATTTAATTAAAATCATAAAATGACCATCAAAGCACATCTATTTTATCTACGTATTTACACGAAGCTCTCTTAATCAAATAATCTCTTTTTCTTGCAATTTACACGAGTATGGCGGTGACCACTCAGCATCGTGGACACGGTTTTCTGTCGCTCGGTGGAAGTTCACTATAAACATTTGACGTTGCGCACTTTCTACGACAACCGATTCCCGATAAAATTTCTTCCGAATGCGTGGCGCGATACGTTACATGAAAAGCATCGAAAGCATCGAGAAACACACGGTTTACATGCGAAGAACGCGTGAAAAGGAACAGTGTCTGTGCAATCGTCGGCATCGAGCCTTGCAACTGTGTTACACGACAGTGCTGAAGAAAAGCGAAGAAAAAAGAAAAATGGTCGAGATTCGAATAGCCCGATTTCATGGCTGCGATTGAAAGTTGCCGTGAAATTTTTTCAATCGTTAATTATATAGCCTGTCAAGGTCTTTTTACATTCCACTCGGCCAAGCTAGCAAAGTGGTTTAACGTCCGTGCGAGCGATAGGATTTTTAACCTAACTAATTGTAACACCGATTGAAAGGACGATAAAAGATTCGTGTAACAATTAAGCAACTTTGTTTTCGTCCAAGAATGCGTCTATAACTAATAGAACTATTTGCAGCAGTCAAATATTGTAATTTATTGAGAGATATTTAACGGTTTGTATTTTCCCAAATTTAACACTTTGACAGCCATTTTACTCATGGGTGACACTTCTATACAGATATATGAAAGAATTTGTTCACCTAACTGAAAATACTTGTATTAATTTTTTGAAACTATAGAAAATAAATATAACAACGTTTGTTGAAATAATTCCTAATATAGTTTTTAATTATTTCAATGTGGCAGTCAATGTGTTAAAATTGTTGGTAATGTAGGTGTACCTTGGGTTCGGGGGTCTAGTGAGATGGTCAAATAAAATTTATTCTTGAAGATGGCTACGAACTTTTATTTCGTTTTAATTTTACTATTTACAGTAATATATAAATTTTGCGATTTTGCGGTATTCGATGATGTGTGTTTTGTTGTGTGCTGCCAACGTTTACCATTGTAAAATAATATTGAAGAAACGAAATCTATGTGCGATAGTGGCGCCTCTAGCGGCAAAATTTGTAATAATGCGCAAAATTCAAAATTGTAAATATGAACACTAGGTAGATTAGAATTTATTGTAAACTTTCATGGACAAATTGTAAAACACTCGTTTAATGTTTAAACAAATTGTAAAACAAATTTCATTTTTTTGTGACTTTCGTTTTTAAATCTGTCATTAAAATCCTAGAATTTAAAGTAGCTACACGTATTCTTAAAGTCTTAAATATTAAAATTCAATTTGTTAATTTAGTTAGTTTTATTAGTTTCAAAGTTGATTTTGTTAAATTAAATTAAATTGTTTATTAAATTAAATTCATCTTTTAAAATTTAGTCAGTTTCTTTTATTTTAAATTATTTACGGGATTACAAATCAAGCGCCCATAGCGCTTTGAGAACAGAACACGCCAAATTCCCTAAATTACCAGAAGAAAACGCAACAGTTTATTATTTGACAGTGTTTTAAGTGGTGGCTAAAAAAGGATTTATTAAACCCAAATCCTCATTTTCAAACTTAATGAATTGTAAACGTTAAATAAACGGTATATTTAAGTTGTTCAGTTATTCTCCTTTATTCCCTTCAATCATTTTATTACCAATTCTCATGGGTCTTGTTTCTATGAACATAATTTTGGCACCACGCAATGGAAGAAAAATAATTTTACATTCTTTGAATACTATAAAATGTTCAGTAGTTTATTAATTATCACTTAACACTCTTACCAGCACATTTTATTGTGGAAACAACAACACAAAAAGTTGGTGCCAAAATATGGCGTGCTTCGTGAAGTTATAGTTATGATTAATCGTTGCAGATCAGACCATATGTTTTGGCAATGTCCTTTGTTAAATATCCAAGGAACCGATCTGATGGAAAAATTAAGTAAACTCATTCTATTTCCACCGTTTAATGCTAAATCCTTGCTCCATAAACCGAACATCGAAGCGTGTCTCGCAATTTACAGCTTTTTAAAAAACAAACAACATAGAAGTGTAAAATGTCATTTATCATAAAATTACGTATACTCTACTGTAACGTTTCACAAAAAGATATTAAGCCCATAAATCTGTAGAACCCCATGCACAACTAATTCTCTTATGAGAATTCACCTTAAGTTTAAATAAAAAAAAAAAATATGGGGTCATGCTTATTTTACGATTTCCTATTGACTCATTTTTCTTACCTCCTGATAACGATTGATATAAATAATGAAGTAACAGCGGGGAAGGGGGAAACGTTCACAAAAAGGGCGCCATCTAGTTGACAGTGCTAGTGCATACAACAATCTACTAACAGTGAGTATAACGAAGTTCTTTTATCTGTAAAGTAATATCCAACAAATTTCTGTCAATTATATCGCTTTCGTTAACACGTTCCATGCCAAAGCCGTTTTTGACCAAAATGATCTCCAGGCCATTTGTATTTTCAACGCAATATGTTACGAACACGTAAATCTACACTTGGCATGAAAGGTATTAAGGTGGCTGTTTCGCGTTTGTTTAGATTAGCATCTGTCTCAAACTAGCACCGGATATATTTCCGAATGACGCCCATGGGGTCAGTGCGGAAATTTTTTTTGTATATATAACTTTTCATGAGCATTCATGGTCCCTTATGGTTCGCATTCGTATTTTAATGCTTGAATTGCTTAGAAGGGTGTCTTAAGTGTGACAGGGTGATATTTCATAAACTATTGATGACACGAAAAAGTGTTTATATAGGTTAGATATAATAAGGAGATAACCTCGCGTTCGTTTCACTGCGGCTATTTTGTCTTTGAACATCTATATCTGTCTCATTGCACCTTCGAAAATTCGACTTTATTAAACATGTGGTATTTATTACTGTCTAAAAATAACTGACTACCCTCTGGTGAAGTCTAGTGATGAGTGCTCTACTCGTAAGAACTTCATTTTTGCAAACATCGAGTTTTATAGTTGAATTTGCGACATCGACTCGTCGAACGGGACCATGTATATGTTGTAAGAGGTACCGATGACTCTTTGAGTCGCGCCGAGGTGCCGATGATTGTTTTGCGTTCAACCGAAATTACGGATCGGTAATTTCCAGTTTTTTTTTTACAGTTTTTAGAGCGAAATCGCAAAATCCGGCTCTGTACGACTCTTAAGTAGAGTCTAAAGAATATCTCTAAAAAAAGAAAGTATGAGAAAATATTGCTTTTTAGCTTCAAAATTTGCGAATGACTTCGTCGTGTTTTTGAAAAATTTTCATCTACCTATCCACCGTCTAGGAAATATTTCATTTAAAGTTTGTCGAACGCGGCGATCGTAATGAGCTGGCGCACCGTCATGCTAGAACCACATCCGCACTCTGGTGGCCACTGGAATGTCTTCTAAAAGGATTTGCAACTCATTACGAAGAAAATTATTGTATCGTTCTCCAGTTAGTGTACTACTAAGAAATATGGACCCACTAAATAGTCACCAATAATGCCACACCAAACATTTAGAGACCTTTGACGCTGATGTTCAATTGCTCGATGCCAGTGAGAGTTTTCATCACACCAATAGTGGAAATTGTGACGATTCACTTCTCCTGTGTTTTTGAAAGTTGCTTCATCCGAAAATAGCACGTAGGAGAAAAAGAAAGGATCATTATTTTACGCTGAGACCATTGGCAAAATCTCAATCTGACACCATAATCGGCATCACGTAATGCTTGATGTAAAGAAATGTGATATGGGTGAAAATGATGTCGTCGAAGGATTCTTTACATCGTAGATCGTGATACGCCGATGCTATTTTCTATGACCCGAGTGCTAGTATGAGGATCTGCTGCTACTAGCGTTACAAGTTCCGATCTTTCTGAACGATGGCCACGACGATGTCGATGCAAAAATCTCACAATCTGAATCTCACAATTTCCAATAACGACGCTACTTGGGTGCCGGCGATTCGGAAATCTTTCCTAATACACTCCGGCAGCTTGCCTATAATTTCGCTGACATTCTCCTAAAACTAAAATCATGTCAACAATTTCATATAATCAGCCATCGTAAAATTAATCGTTATCAAAATGAAGAACGCTTATAGTATCTGTTATGGCGTGAGCAAAGGTTACAATTTTAAATTTGAAAGAAACTTTCTGTTATGCTCAGCTTCACTCGCTGACTTAACGGCGGGTGAATGTTGTATATGTATAAAGAAAAATGGATGCTGATTTTTTGCTTAACGAATACTATAACACTTATTTATTAAGTATGGTGACAGTGAATTTTGAATTAATGTTTTGGTGTTGAACTTGTTGCGTGCTTGTTGATTTCTGCTCTTTTTTGGCATATTTTGCCATATTTAATACCTCTGTTCTCCCTTCCTTTGCGCCCTTGGCGTGGTACATTTTTGGAAGGGGAACAGGGTTGGCTACATGGGGGAGGACGGCGGTATCTCGAAAATTCTGGGTTTTTCCAGACATCGATGACGTGGTTCCTTGGGGACCTGGAACCGTTAGTTTCCAGGCCCAAGTTACCTTTCGACCTTTGGGTCATCGAGGTTTATGGCATGGCCTGTGCCGCTGAAGCCAAAAACTCTACTAATAAATGAATCAATAAATGAATTTGCTAAAAACTAAAATTGTCACGTACCATCCTAATGCTGGCACACAGATGGTACGGATACTAAATCGAAGGTTTTCAAAAGCGGTTATTTTCTTCGCCATGTCGTAAACCTCTTCTCAATAATTCTATGTTTTATATTGTGTATGATTGTTACGCCGTAACAGTATCTACCTACTCACCACTTGGAAGCAACTAGAACAACTAGAACTTGTAACATGAATATCAATAATTGTTACGGATAGAATCGGCTCTACGAGGAAATATCAGAGCATAAAGTAGTAACCAAAGACACACAGATGATCGGGTGTAATTAGAGGGGTTTTCGGGGGCGGCTGATCAAAAGCAGCAGGTATGGGAGCCATACCTCGAAGCCCTACGTGCACAGGGAAACCTGTGGCCGTATTCGTCGAACATCATGAGTGTCTCGGCATGAAGAACATCACCATAACACCGGGGGTACGGAAACCGCCCGGGAGGGGTGATGCTTACCATAGCACCGAGAGCCACACTGCTCGGGAGAGGTAAGAACCCGGGCGGGGGCGAGCTGGCTCGCCCTGCGTCCGGTTGGCTGTCTGCGGGATCGCCGGCACCCGAAAACGATAACAAACAATTAATTTTCTAAGAAGTACACGTGCCCGGAGCACGTGGCACGCGACACGTGGCACATGCTCTGAGATTCCAAGTAAAGCGCAAATTAATAAGTATTTGATGCGGCCGCTGTATTTCGGCGAACCTGGTGCGCACTTCGGCGAATAAGAAAGACATTCTTCGGCGACGTCTCCTGACGGGCATTTCCCAGAAACCTGGACAAAAGCGGGGACCGCTCCGTTTGACAGCGGATACCGGCAAGCGGCCGGCGAGCTGCCGGTGTCGGCACGCGGCATAGCGGCGCGGCGGCTCGGCCGCAGAGGGAGGGCGGCATAGTAGCGTTCGGCGGTTCGGCCGCACAGGGATGGCGGCGCAACAAAGATCGGCGGAGGGCGCGCCGCCGGTTCCTCGGGGAATCGGCGTGGTTGCTAGGCGACGTCGCAGGGGAATGTCCAATATATAATGCGGGAGGGCCTCGAGGCCCACACTTCGTTTTTCGATATTGTGAAGAGACGTCAGTATTGCTACGCTCGAACACCTTCTGTAATTACCTATTGTGGACTTTGTTTTCGTCACGGTTGCGAGAATCCCGATCGGGTCTACTCCAGGAAATAAACTGAACAATTAAATAAACGACTTCACGGTTCGATCATTTAATCCCACCGAAGTGCGACTTCGATTGACGCGATACAATAATACTAGTACTCGAGGTCGTTGTGCTAGCTGGAGAATATCGTTGTGATATTCTGTGTTTGTAAACGTGTCAACAGCATTCAAATTCGTCTTGTTGAATTTAAAAGATAAGAAACATTTTCTGGACGTGCAGTCGTGCAGTGAAGAAATCTCGGAGGCGCCTCCACCCTGAAAAGAAACAGTGTACATCATTGAACGTCCCCCGTCAGATAGAGCATATTTCGTTTAAACATTTTTTTCGAACAATGAATATTTCATAATAACTGTTCCGCGATATCGCGAAAAACACAACATAATAGAAATAAAATTATTTTTGCATTAAATTACAGTCCACTCATATTAGAATTCCATTCAGTTTCGGGAAAAACCTTAAAGACACATCATTGAACTGGCTTGCACCATCTCTAACTCTCTGTCTCTTGTCTTCACCTGACCTGTTGTGGTGCGTTCCGCAATGTCAGAGATAAGATCTATCAAGGGGTCTTCTCATTAAACATATTGTCAATAACGTGGGTTCCCAACGTGAAGGGCTTGAACCATATTACCAGTTACCACGTGCACCACAGCAGCAGGATTTACAGCGGGCATACAAGGGAAGCGTCTACTGCGTTTAAGAGGCTAGAGCAAGCTAGCCTATCACATTTTGTCAAAGGTCAAAAAAACCACACAGATTGGTTACCTTCATTGACATTCATGCTAGACCAACTCCCTGAAGCTCATTCGCTAATTATGTTGGGCGGGGACAGAGAGGTGAATTGGTTTACAAGAAACCGAAAAGAGAACAAGTTCAGTTCACATAATCGTAAAGAGCACTTCAGTCAATAGCGAATAGTCACATTCAGACCATTCAAACGCTGAATTGACTATCACCGATATCGATAGCTATCGTTGCTATGATAAAAAAACAAAGTGAATTTTTTCGCTCTGGTTCGTGATCAACGACATAAAACTGTTTCCTTTCAGTCATTTTTCTCGTCTCAATTAAAAATATCAACACCTAACTCATTCATAGAATACCATTATATCAAGAACAGTGAATAATAAAGAATAATTCAATAAAAAGTTGCAGTGTATTATCCTTATTACTCTAACAGGGGTAAGGAAGCGCGGCAGTGCGGGGATTAACCAAAGGGTTAATATCCCGACCTCGTGCAAAAAACAATAATTATTTTTGTCTCAGAACTGATAGATAATTAGATATTCATTAAAAACGGTTCCATTTCAAAATAAAAAACACAATGTAATGTTTGTGGCCGCTAAAGTGTCGATTCCTTTTAATACGTGACAGGATTAATGTTTCGCATAGGTAGACAGCTACAGACGATTAGAGATCTTGAAATTACAGTAGACGGGCTATTGCTTAACCGATGGAGACGTAATGCTCAGCTTGCACTGTCTAGGATTACCTCGTCCATTTCGACCGCTGTCTACTCTGAAATCGCGGTAAAGACGATAATATTTGGAAGCCTGTTTGGGGAAAGAGTTAACGAGTTAGGGACTTCGTCAGACTAGTTCAGCGATAATACCCATTGATCGAATGTAAGATGAAATCGATAAGAATTTATCTAAGAACCTTGTTAATATTTGCAAAATCTCTTCATACAGTAGTGTTCTTCTACCGCTTTTACGCGATATAGCAAAAGATAGGGTTAATGGTATTATTCATAAGTAGACTTTAGACTATTAGCTGAAAATTCAATGAGCTTACAATTTTGACCAGCGGTGTACGTTGATTTCAGAATTTTCCTAGCCTGATTTCTTTACGCGGCGTTTATTATGACTTCTAGGAAGAAAAAGAGATTTACAGTGCGATCAACTCTCTACTTAGTACGTTTCTCGCTTCACTTTCTTGTTTTCTCGCGGGACACTCGAAACGAAACTACTGCACAAGTTACCATACGAAATCGATCGCAAGATTTCATCAACAGGGCTTTCCAGATCGAGTTAAACCGCCGGAAAAAAGTGCCTGTCCGCAAGTATCACGATTCGATTCACCATGGATCCGTGATCCGTTTGATCGAGATCAGTAACCCAGCAGACAGTCTTTTTATCGACGATACCTCAACATATTAAATTATTGCATATTAAACGCTCGATTTCTAAATGTTACAAGTCATTGTGACTGAAACACTTAAAATACTGAAAAAGTCATCTCGAATTTTTCGAAGAAAAGTACATCAATGTAATCTATGTTTGATTTTTGTATTGATGCGGAGTTCAATGCATGACATTTATCTTTCGTTATTTCGTTGTGGTTCGATTTCATTATTTTTGTTCGCCTATATCATTCTTGTCCCGTAAAATAAATAAGTAATATTCCACAGCTAAGTTATTTCGACTAGTAAAACCAGTTTATTCTTCCACAGTAAAAACTATGGAAATTATGTTATGCTATACAGTAATTGGCTTCTCTGCCCTAACCAGAACCAAAAAACTTTCGAGCAAATGTAAAATAGAAGGTTGTAAAATGTCTTCCAAATTCACGAGTATTTTAGAGCGAAATTCCAGATGTGGAATACTTTTCACATTTCAAAAGGCGACGTATTCGATATGTGCAACATTATTTTTTCTCTCATCGCTGCATTTGAATATTTCTGTATGATCGAGGGTCTCCTTTTTCGAGAAATCCTACACCGACACGAAATGACTCCTTTCACCCGGATCCTACCAACAGAATGCTATCGTTGAAACGAGAAGGAAATGAAAGGCAGAAAGAAGCGCACGAATAAACACGCGCAAAGATGCCTCTGACTGGCCGAAAGAAATAATACACGAAGTGGAAGTGTGTGTAAAATCATTTTGACGAAAGTGAACGGCATAATTTCACCGCGTAACGTCATCGTCTCTTCTCGATGTTGGAAAATACAATGCGTTGCATAAATATATAATCGCTCCTTGTTCTTATTTATATGAAATTTCTTATAATTATATTCTTCAAATACTAATTCGTAGCGTGTAAATAAATAATTATATAGAAAGAATTTGGTGCAATTACCATAAATATTCAACTGATTTGCATAAGAACTTTCAGATCTTTCATAAATATACCAAACACTTAAGGAAAACTGATTTATCTTGTTCTATGTACAAAAATGCAAAACTGAATAATTTATCGTGTTCCCGTCACCACAAATTATATCGCAAATTCGATTTGACATACTATCAATAAGATTTTTTATTGCATTTCCACCGATATTGTTCTACGTGCCAACTATTGCAAGTTTTAATGCATCCACATTCGAATATGTACGATTATTTAAAAAAATCGTTCGTACCAAAACTCCCCACCATTAGAGATGCATATTTGTAAATTTGACAATCTTTTAATTTCCAAATCTTGAATTTCTCTGATTTTCTTATCTTTTCTCAGTTTCCGAATTTCTGAAGTGTCAAATGTATCTAACAGTTGGTAAAAAACTTGATTCGCTAGCAATTTTCATACATGAAATTAATATTTTCTTTAAATGTAGACATCATTACGTACGAAGCTGTCGATTCTTTTTACAACATATATATTTCTAAAGAAAAATATCGATGTAAACTTCGGAATTAAACTTTCTATCTATTGCCTTGCTTACTCTACATTAAAGGAATGATTACGATTTCATTCAGTTTGAAAGAAATGCAGTTTCAGAACAGATGAACGATAGAATTTCATTACGAATTGTCGGTCTTTAAAGCAATCAATTCTTTTTCGTGGACACCTCTTTGTTATAAGTTCATGGTATTTTAGAAAAACTTACCTCTTTAGTGGCCTCGGTTGCCCGATCCTCAAACTGGTTAACTTGACCTTCGTCAGTACGCAAAATGTATGAATCATAGCGATGTAAATTGTGGTCTCTTAGAATTGTTTGCGATACACATTCCATATTTTCCTAAACGCAGACTCCTGAGAGTTAAGCTTCATATCTGCAAATTAAAAATTGTTTGCATTACTTTGATGTATACGTGATGTATGTGTAGATCATTTTCACCTATATCGAATCTTTATTGTCTAAGCAAAAATTCAGACCCGTGAGATTCGCTTAATATCGAATGTTGTATTACATCGATTAAATTGTAACATTCATGAAACAACGTGAAAAAATTCAGTGACCCTTTAAAGTAAAATATTTTTGAGTTGCTATTTACCAACAGCAAAAATTGCTTCGAATGTAATAGGTTAAATAATATTACTGCTAAGCGTGATAACGATAGTATTATTTCAAAACCAAATTTCCCTAATTATGGACAACTCATGTTCCCAATGATGGACAACTCAACAGCACATGTTCAGTAAATTCTAAAATTCTACAAAACTACAATTCATATTATTCTTTCTTCTTTTGTTTTCAGATTTGCCAATTGATGGTAGCAAGTTTACTCACTACTAGAAAAATGGCAGGTATCAGAGAAATGTTTTCTTCAATGCACTGCAGAATAAATCGTAATTACGCAATTTGTATCTTTATGCATTGCATAATAATACTAGCACGTGAATTCATACGAAATAAAGCTCATGTAGCAATTGAATCATATGTGGCGAGAATACCTAATACGACACACAGATATCGTAAATTTGCGACTATCTTACAAAAATGTTTTGATTTTTGTATAAATGAATGCAGTGATATTTGTATAAATAGATTATATTCTATAATGCAAAATTTTTGTTCATAAATGTACCAATAAACCGCGGAGACTTTTTATATGACCCAAATACTAAAGATATATAAGTATTTAAATAAGATAATAAAATAATAAAAGTTGTATGATTAATTGAAGAATAAGCTATAATTTTTTTATAATTTTCTTCATTAATTGCCCAAATTACAGATGAAATACTACAATATAACCGGCGGTTATTGTCTCCTTTGAAATTAAGTGTTTCTTTTAAACTTGTGGACAGCATTATCGTTTAATTTATCTGCAATATTATAAAAATATCATGTAAATTCATTACAATAAATTTGGTTAGTAGTAATAAAAGCGAACCATTTTATAAAATTGTATAACACAATTCCAAATTTTCCTCAAATTCTCCAAATTTTTAATTCCCAAATTCCCAAAATTCCCAAACTTTAACTGGCACCATACCATTCATAACTAAAGTGATAATTTGTTATAACTAAACTAGGTACATCATATATCGACCCCGTCTAACTTAATGTAACCTAAATATTTGGGCCATTAATATTTTTTTCGACTTCATCAATTTGTTTTATCGAAAACAAACGACAAATTTAAACAAACTCATTTTTTTTCAATGAAACCTAACAATGACGCCTTTTTTGTAGAACATAAGCAATAAATGTAGGAACTAATATCTATAATTGAAGTTATGCATAAAAAATGTGTCATTGGTCAAGAGTGAGTACTAATATGCGAGGGGAAGTCAAAAAGTAAAGAGACATTTGAGAAAAGGGGCATTTATTCTAACGATGGTCTGCTACACTCCAACGCCTAACGCGGGAATAAAAGTTACACGTTGTGTAGAAGTGTTGGCGACTACACTCATTCAGAGCTGGATATGAGCAGTGTTACCAAACTCTGAAAAGAGAAATTGAAAAAATCCCTTTACTTTTTTATTTCCCCTTGTACTTTGCAAGGTATGAAAGCGGATAGTAGAACGTACGACTCGCTTACCTAAAACGGAGGTACACCGCGTCCTTTTCCACGTGACGTCAATTTTCGAGGCTCCATCCTTGGAGCCACATCCATGAAGCGCGCATTTTAAAGAGAAAATTTCGAGGAATGTGACCATATTTTATTTTTAATTTAAAACTTCACGTCCTTCATTGAAAAAAAAGCAAAAAAGAATTTGTTTAAATTTGCTGACATTATAAAACAAATTGACAAAATCGGAAATATATTTTATAATAGCCCAAACCTTTACGAATAAAACAAAAGAAAATGTAGTTAAATCGAACAAGTAGTTTCCGAGGAAAAATATTTGTAAGTGAAACCTGTTTTCGTCAAAATAATAAAAAATTACAGAATATAGAATGACAACTTGAACACTCCGTAATTTCACATGGACTATAACATATTTCGATTAAAAGTAAAGTCGTTTGTTGAACTTCCCGGACAGTTGCAGTCCAATTCCAGCCAAGTGTTCGTATCAGACGCACTTCGCGAAATGATCAGTTTTGAGCCCTTGTTGCCTTAGTTTGCTTGATTCTTGCAATGATAAGTTAATAGTAAAGATAAGTCGATTTAATTGTATCTTTCATAGTTTATCTAATCGATGTAGGTATTCATCGCTATTGCACACTTTGCAGTAATACTACAGAAGTATTATCAGTATCAGTGTGTTCTTGGATCCCTTGATAAAGCTAGCTGCAATTCTGGCGAAACGTTGGGAACTTTCTTCCTTTAGGACACGGCTTACACCCGAAAGCCTCAACAGCAATAATAATACAGAAATTTTCTGATTACAAGTTTGAAAATGTAGACAAGCAAAAGCTGTAGCTCTTCTAAACGCTTGGGTAAATTAACTCCTCTTACAAAAAGAATTCCTCTTGTAAAGAAAAATTCGGGAAAGGTTCTGTGTGCAATTATTATTGTGTGTAATTGTATTTTACAGATTTTTCAGCTCGGATATAAGTACACTTCTGTATGACGTGTTTTTAGAAATTAGCCCTTTGCACTCGGTCGATCCCTTTGAGGAACATTTTAAATAGAAAAATAAATGTCAGAGTGCAAAGGGTTCTATTAGATTTTAATCTCCTCTAAAAATCGGTACTGACTGTATCGTTTTCATTCGTTCGAGTTCCATGATTCCCGATGGTGTAAGACTTGAGACATCGAGCAACCACCCGCGTCACGCAGCAAAACAAGAACAATAGAAGCCGATTTTTTTTAGAATGAAAAACAGTATTGCCATGCACGCATCATTTTTCATCGTCACTCGAATTGTCAGCGTACGTCCGACATTATGATTTGTCACGAGCGACACGGACGGCTCGCGTGCTTTCGAAATGCCAGACAAATGTCAAACGTAACGTGCGTTTTCTTCTACGAATCGGTCGCGTAGAACAGAAACAATTCGATGTTATCGATTCAGATCCGATTTCACTCCCAGTAAGGTTTGGCGTTCCGTTGCAACGACAGTTTACTTTGCTTCATAAATTTTCATTTCCCCCATTAAACGTCTACGAATTTTTCCAATTTCCAACTCTTCAAATCTACCGCTTGCGAATTTTTAAATAAACAGTTTATCGAATTCGAAAGATTTCAAATTCTCGAATTCACGAGTCTTTGAATCTTCACATTCTCAAGTTTTTAAATTCCCACATTTTCGAATGCTGAAATTATCAGGTTGCGAAATTCGTCAATATCCAAGAGCTCAAATTAACACCCGAATTTCCAAATCATCAAGTTCCGTAAGTTCCGAATTCTCAGACTGACGAACTAGCAAATTTTCAAATCCCTAAATCCTAAACTTTAAAAATTCCCGAATCTTCAAATTCGAAAAAACCTGAATTTCCGTGTTCTTCTCAAACCCAAAATTTTCAGAGCTCTAAATCTCGAGTTCCCTGATCCCCAAGTTCTCCAAATTTCCAAACTTCGGATAAAGTTCCTAAAACCGTAACCCTCCGATCGTGCTAAAATTTCAACCTCATACTTGATCAGAGAAGAAAATCCCTAAAAGAATTTTTAGCGACAAAGCCTCGTTCGTTACCAGCCTCATTCAAAGCCTCCTTTTGACAGTTTTTATTAAATATCTCCAACAGTATTGATTGCAGAGAAAAAAGTTTCAAACAAAAAATGAAGTTCTTAACAACTTCTACAAAAAATGTTCTATATATTTTTTATGTATACCTATCACTTCTATCATGAAGAAGAAAGAAGCACGTACACACACACGCAGGAATGCAAGGGGAGCCTTCGTCCGCATTATTTTGTGTCATAACAGCCAAAATAATAGGTTTATTCTAGAAATGTATACAACCTTCTTTGTAGGTCTTTTTATGAGCTTCATTTTTTGTTCCAAACTTTTTTTTCTAAAATTAATATTTTCGGGTATATTCAGAAGTGTAAAAAACTTCGAAGTAGGTTAAGGAGTAAACGACGCTTTGTCGCCAAAAATCTTTTTAATGACTTTCTTCTGTAATTAAGCTATGGTTATTGTTTCATCGGTGCAACTGTACCGTAAACTTCTAAATCCTTCAACTCTCAAATTCTCCAATTTCTCAAATTTTTCAATTCCCAAATTTAAAGTGTTCAAATATCCGATTTCCTAACCTTCCATATTTCCAAAGTCAAAAATTTTCGGATCTTTATGAACCTATATTGCGGTAGCCTCTTTCTGACCATGATCGGCGCAAAAGGTTCGTTTCTAACTCATGTGGCGACCACGCACGCCATTTTTTCTGTGCTTCGTTTTCGCTTGCTGCACGCCTGTTGTTCGATCAGTGAAAGGTCACGCAAATCCGGATGTAAAACCTGGTATAGGTGAACGAAAAGACGTCAAAGACTAGGAAATGTTGTCCGTGTGCCACGTTACTTTTTTCTTTCTACGTTCGTGCTTGGTCAACCGAAGAAAAGTGCATTTCTCAATTTGTCATTCCGCAAGTACGAGATTTCGATTACATTTCTATGCAAGGTTTTCTTCGTTTCAGCTGTATCCATATCCTCTAAATTATATTTTTGGGAAGCTTCTTATAATATTTGCATTTCCTTTATCATTGTACGCCAATTTCACGGTATTAAAGGAAGCATTGGCAAAGAGCAGAAAATTTCTTCTTCCATTTTTTATATTCACTCTTTCTGTCAGTCTAACTAAAGTATAGTTTCTTCATAATTTCTCTCTTTTCGTAAAAATTAGACATACAATAACATGGCGAGTGATAGTTAAAAAACGAAAGAAAATAGTTGTAGTTAAAATTGTAGTATTGTTTTTGTAAATATGGTCGATAAAATATTACTATAATGGACATTTAGATTTTCATCAAATTTTTGGAACTCTGCGTAAAGGAAAATTGAATAAACATTACATGAACTGCTAATTTCAATGAATTACATAAACGAGTTATTTGAAGAACCGGCCATACTTCCCTACCGAAAGTTCAAATCACTGAAAATGGTCTAGAAGTGAGGGGTATACTGTACTGCATTGGCATCATTGTGTCATATTGTATTAACATGATTATTTATGCTGTATATTATAAAGAAAAATGTAAGGAAGTCATTTCGTTAATACAAGGACTACTGGAATTAAATGCACACTTTCAAATTGAAAATGAATAAGTAAATACCGAAGTATTAACTAATAACCGTTTTTTATCTTAACAAAACGTGACAGTTATTTTGACGAAAGGACGTCAACAACATTTTGTAGTATAAAATGTAAAACCAGTGATTTTGACTGGTTGGTAGGTTCAATGCAATTCAGTAATTTAAACGCAAGAGTTAGTAATTTTCAGCGGAAGTAATGGAGATTAATGAATCAGTGGATGAAAACCGAAAATGATCTCGAAAGGCACAAGGAACGCATACGTCTGTGAGCGTAAACAACCGATGGTGTACGAAATTACGTAACATTCTGTTAGAAGAAACCAGCACCTTGAATACGACTAGCGAAACATCTTGGAGAGGGACATTCTTCTTCCCTGTTTTTGTCTGGCAACAGCGATACGCGTACCACGATCAAATCGCAGTTAGACGTCAGACCGACCAATGTTTGCTGTACACTCAATCGCCGATAATTTCTAACGCGCGAAATGAGCCCGTTAATTGCGATCCTGTACAAATTCGCAATCCCAAAGTGATTAAAGAGTAGAGATACAACAAGAGGCGACACTACGGGCGGCACCTTTGATGTTTAGAAATTCTGTTCCTTTAAATTTGTTGTGCAAACGAGCGGGAAATTTAAATCAAGTGAATTTCATGTCAACCTCTAATAATTAGAAATCTGTCGTAAATTTTCCCTATAGTGTTAATATTGATTTTCGAAGTATTTACATCAATTTTAAAACATTGAGTTGAAAAAGAAAGACATACTAAAATTACTCTACACAATATATTTTAAGCATATATATTACTGAAATGATTATTACAAATAACTTATAAAGAAATGAACTATGTATCACAAGAAAATACAGATGAATGCGTTACAGAGAAATGACAAAATATTTATTACAAATAAATTACTGGTGCAGGTTTAAACCGTTCTTTACCGACCGCCATACTTGCACGCTATGCGCATGCGCATTTCGAAATACCGCGTCGAAATCGTACTCCTACTCCTGATTCATTTAACTTGGACATTTCACTGTGTCCTTTGTCTCTCTTTAAAAAATAATTTCTTTACTGAGTGTTACCTCTTGTATCTCTACTTTTTGAAGTGATGTTTTTATTCATACATCTACCACAAATACTTGTTGACTCTTTTTTAGTTGATAATTATAATTTACCGATTTGAGACTTCGAAAACCAGAGTAGAAATCATACTAAAATGTCTTTAATACTTAATAATTAATTGTCCATAAACAAACTCGTTAGAAATCTTAATACGAATTATTTCTTTATTTACTGTTCTACAAAACGAATTTCCGAATTATTCAGGCCACTGTATGTGATGTAATCGTGGTACGTTCTTATACGTTTGTTACACGTTCGTTACTCGTAATATGTCGTTAAAAGAATTTTTGGTTACAACGCAAAAATAGAAATACCTCGATGGAAACAGAAAGAGAGGCAAATAGCAGCGGCAACTTTTCTACCGAGTTCCACATAAAATTTCCGCGTTTCGTGCACACGGAGTGGAACAAATTAAAATACCTACACACCAATTTCCAGGCGCAATTATAAAGTCAAAAAAGAGTTCACTTTCTCGTGTTCCATTCCAGTAACTGGCAGGAATTTCCTTCCATTCGAGATATCACAAAGCAATCGCACTTTGTAACGTTCGAATTCTTACCTGTTGCTGAAACCGACGAAAGGAAAACAGGAAATCAATAATCGGTTTAACATGTTCGAACGTGAAAAATTCGAAGCTGGACGATTGCGAAGAATCCAGGTGACTTTTCCTAGGTGACTGAAACTAGCACGTTTAAGGTGGAAGGCGCTTGTACAGCACTGACATTTTTCGACAGCGTTTTAGCAACAGAGTTTCATAGAGAATTTGGAAAAATTGTAGTTGGGAGATTTGGAAACTTTGAAATTTGGAGATTTGGAGATTTGGAAATTTGGAGATTTGGAGATTTAGAAATTCAGTAATTTGGAGATTTGGAAATTTAGAAATTTGGAGATTTGGAGATTTAGAGATTTAGCAATTTGGAGATTTGGAGATTTAGAAATTTAGCAATTTGAAGATTTGGAGACTTAGAAATTTAGCAATTTAAAAATCTGGAGATTTAGAAGTTTAGCAATTTGGAGATTTGGAGATGTAATGACCTTTGTCTGAATATTAAGACAGTAATAATATTTAATATTTTATAATAATATTTTTTTGTCTACAAAAAACTAAATATGAACAAACGTGTTATAATGTGAAGGTAAGTATTCGGGAGCTTTTCTATCGAGTAAGAAGCGAGTACGTGTTTGCGAGCACGATCGATCGATCTCGTGCGGCTGTGAAATTACTACGTTCAGATTAAATGGCAAAGGGATACGTACGGCTCGGAGAGCAAGCTGATTGTGAGTCAGCATCGAACGAACAGTACGGTGATTACAACGGCATGTAATTGCATTGCGGCTCGTTTAACATCGTCGCCGCCGAGCGGTGTCAATTATAGGTGTTTGATAATCACCTACAAACGTATACTAATCCCGTGGAGGATGTGTTGCGAATCGCTGGCTCGATGCTGCAAGAAGATACGGTGAACGTCGCTTAAGGGTCAACTCTGCTGACCGAATACTCCGATTATTTTTAGGGATTTTTCGGGTCTCGCTTTTTGGTCCGATTTAATTTATGTTAAAAAAGTAAGTCGAGTACGCTCGAATTTTAGGATGTTTAATCCATTATGGGATATGGTCCAAACTTGGACCATAGTCCAAACTCAGTCAAAGTTTAAAATCAAGTGAACTATACAGATTTGTATTAATATAGAATATAAGCATAAAATATAAAATTGTATAATAAGTCTGATTACATTTAACGCTTTCAAAAACAAATTTCTTCTTATAACGTTTATATGTTTCGAATTGGGTAAAATCCAATTAATTTAAATTCGGCATATAAAAAACTATGAAATTTTGTGTTTCCATCAATTTCTATTGAAAATGGGTGAATAATAACAGTACTCTTTTATTTTTTAAAGTATGAACTTTATTTAAGGTTCGAAAGGACGTCTTGACTCTTTCAGTCCTCTTTTTCGCTCCTTCTTTATCTTATAGTGTATTGGTAAGGAGAGACAAGGATAGTTGATGTTTGTGTTTTTGCACCGGGAAATTTTGAAATAAAATAATATCGTAATTTTAATATAAGTGGACCGTATCTAAGAAATGAATTTCACTTCGAACAACTAGAGTTTATTTAAAAAATGCAGGAGTGTATATTCATAAAATGTGACAATTTTGCATAAAACAAATGTGTCCTAGAACATCTGGACACGGGCGTAGTCGAACTATGAGGACGTAGTTAGGAAACTAGACAGGTTTAGTTTTGACACCTAAGTAAAATACAAAAGGTATATTGATTTCTGTACGTGTCAATGATTTTGTAAAATAAGTAGTATGATAACTAATGTAGTATGATTGTATGTGAGTCGCAGCGTCAGCAGTAGTAAATGACGATTAAACGATGCGTGGAATCATTAGGATCCCCAACAAGGGAGTATGAGTGGACTGTATTTAAGAAGTGAATTTGACTTCGACTAGAGTTTATTTTGCTATGATGACTGTTCGAGAGTGTCTCTTCGAAGATGTTTTACGTTTTACAAAAGCTCGAAGTGGGCGTACAATTTTGTGACATTGGCGAGGGAAATCAGTTTCTGGTTTTTTATTGATTTAGCTAAAATTCGGGTGGAGATGGAAATGCGAGTGACGTATGTTGTGGGTCTTTTTCTTCAAAGTGACCGTAGTATGTAAGAAAACCAACACACATGGATCGAAAACTGCAAACAAAAGACTCTACTGCTAAGGTTAAGGATTCTGATAGCCAGATGTGATTAATAATGAACCAAAAATTACTCGCTAGAATGTAATGACTCCTTGCATCTTATTGCTGCTACGGGTGAATTGATTTGAAACTACAAATGTGAAGGAATAAAACCGTTAAACTATTGTTTCGCTAGAAACTTGTACCGAGATCCAATCCTCTCCCTGTAATATGCATTCTAAGACCTAACAATGATAAAGTAATCATCCGTTGCATACAATAACAAATACACAAGTAGTGCAGCGTACGGATATTATCGCGAGTAACTGTATTTGCAAAAGCTATAATTTGCAACTAAAGCAACGATCGAATGTTGAGCAAGATTTTCTAAATGTTGCAATTTGAGAATAAATTGGCTGGTTCGATCGGAGTGCAATCGGTCGTGGAGAACCAGAGCGCGTTCCTAGTTATTGCGGTAATAGTGTTACAATTTTGTAACTCATTCGACCTTTTCCCACTTTCTCTCGTTCGGTTCGCAACGGTGCGAGCAGAAAGGACAAACATGTCTCGCTGACAACTTGCTGCCAGAACACGTACGGCCTTGCCGAGGAAAGTTGGCCACCGGTTCTACCACGCCCTACTCTGGCATTCCCTGCAATCGTCTACACGAACACGCACCCACACGCACCTATGTGCACCCACACGTGTGTCCACGGCTCACACGACGTGCACGCGATCTCCTACCGTCGCTGAATAATCGAGTCGGTTCGCTAGTTTCGATTAATGGCCAAAAGTGGGCTAAACACGATTTCCTGTACCGACTGGACGAACCGTGATTTCACTTCTCGTTCGTCTCATCCGTGTCTTTGTCCGCCCACGATCTCGATGCCGGATGTATTGGGAATTTGGTAGTTCGCGTACTTTAGACTTTTTGAAATTTTGCGCTTTGAAAATATTCGGAATTTGACAATTTGGAATTGTGGGAACATGAAAACTTGAGAACTCGAAAATTGACAAATTTCATAATTTGGAATTAGGAATTTGAAAGCTTGGAAATTTGGGAAATCGGGAGTTTGGAAACTTTGGAGATTTGCAAATATTGAAAATTTAACACTAGGTTTACGGACGTCTGTTGGTCACTTATATTTAAATTTGAACTAAAGTAGAAAAATAACTAAATTGGGGATGATATGTGAACTGCATAAGACATTGATTCTTTAGCTTGACGAAAATTAACATACATTTTTACAAAAATTTCTTAATAAATTTTGTCATTTAAAATAAGAGATCTATGATCTGTCATTTTGACGGGTTCCGTAAATCTAGTGTTAATAACCTAGATATTTAGAAACATGGGTGTGTAAGAACAGAAATGTGGAGATTTGGAAATTTGAATGATCGAAAATGTAGAAATCTAAGAATTTAAAAAAATTTCGAATTTAATTTTCTCCAAATCAAATCGAGAGACCGACAAATTTTATTTTACACTTTCTACTTAGAATCACTACGAAGAATCACTTCTTTCGCGGTCGTACCACCAGTTATGGAAGACCCTGTACGACGCCTTTTACTTAATAACGTTTTCCATTATTTTGGATCCCCGTATCATGCGGAGATCATGAATGCAACAAAAAATGCAATGTAACTCGATTCTCCGGGGTCCCATGTATTTGTGCAATCGTAACAGTGAAAATTTTCAATCTGGGTATAAAATGTCGCTTAACCACGACGAACGGGTCCGGACTGGATTAAAAGTTTCCTTTCTCGATGAATACGTTGCCATTGTTGGACACTTGATGATCGCAAAAAAAGCGAATGACCTCGAATATGAAATTTGCTACGTTCACCGTACTCTTCGAATACGTCTTTCATTGGCACTCATCAACGCTTTTTCTGTCGCTCGTTCAACTTTCTAAAAGAAACTACTGTTCCCGATCAGATGTAAATAAACGTTTTTGGAATTCGTAGCCATTGCGATTGTAACGCAGCGCGTTAACCAATTTCTAATCATTGCAATCCGTTGTAATCCTTGCATTCCTTGATGAAACTAACGATCAAAATTATTTTCTTTACCACAAATGATTTCTATGAATTTGATGACCAATCTAATGCTTGAGCTCCAGTAAAAATATCGGAACCCTATATTTGAAATAAGTCGGCCTTGTTTTTCGGATTCTCTAAGTACAAAAATCCAAGAGAAAGCAGACACTAATGTCCTGGAGTAATCAGTAGCAAGGGTCACAGATAACCCCTCTTCTCCAAGAAATTTAGCGTATAAGAATCAAAAATTCAGAAGTTCGGAGAATATTTCTTTAATCCCCAAGATACGTTCGTGTATGAACAACATTCGTGTATGAAATTATAGTTCACTATCGAAAATAATATTACTCCTAGATTTATTTAACAGAAATGTTTTCTTCTTCAAAAATGATCGAGTCGTAAATTTTCTCTAACGTTGAAGACTCCAGAGGATACAGCTGTGTTCCTTCAGTTTATTTCAACTGTGGGACCGATCTGTAGGTCTGACGAATTTTTTAATTTTTTTAACCGTTCTCTCGATATATTATATGTTATATATTATGTATTATATATATGCGTGTGTGTGCATATGTATATATTATAATTTTTCAGAATAAACTCTCGAAATATAGTCGGGTCCTACATCCTGGTAACAAAATACGTTCCAAATGAAGATATAAACGTTTGTAACCATAAATACGTTCGTAGACGACCAAATAGTTCGCTTATCCTTGATAAAGAAACCGATGGAAAAATTTGTATCAGGAACGCGCCCGCTCCCTTTCGAATCCGAGACAATATTCGCGTCCACGAAGGGAACAGGTTATAATATCTATAATTTGCCATTCGTGCAATTGCACGGCTGCCGTTAGAAAAATCTGCCTATCAACGAATCGCTAACTGTATCCGTGTAACCCGTTTTGCACAATGTAAAGCACATTCTCCTGTTACAAATTACACGTTCCACGGACGTCAGCGCGGTCATTCTGAACCGTGATAATAATCGTGAGCGTACAATATGTGCCGAGGAAGACATTCTAGTAACTGCACGAAACGTGTCTGTTTTTCTTTACTATTCTATGGTGTATCATCTTTCTTGGGGGAATGGATTTGTCACCAACTGTTTGATAACGGGACATATACACCAGGATTAAACATACTTTGAGTATGGATACATATGTGCTCCTGATTATGAAAGTGGTCTAAGAATGTAAAGGAAGTGATTTTATTATTTCGCAAATATTGTCCTCAAATTGATTTACTACTCGTAGATTTAATTCTTAACCATTAAATACTTGGATCCAAGAATTCCTATATCTTTAAGCTCTTAGAATATTCACATATTTCCACATATTTCCTGAATCTACATGTTCGTAGGTTTCGATATCGTTATATTATCAGACTTTAGATATACACTCAAGTAAGGTATATACACCAAATATACACTCTCAAATTTATCAATTTACAAATACCTAGGAACTCAAATTAGAGGGTTTTCAAATTTTCGGACCCACAAATTCCTGTATCTTCAAATTCCTAGGCTCACAAATACCTAAATTACCATATTTGTAAATTACCATATCCATGTATCTTCAAATCGCAAGCTTTCCAAATATGTATACCTTCAGATCTCTAGTTTAGCAAATTTCTAGAGCTACAAATTCCTAGATCCCTAAATTCCAAGGTTTCAAAATTCTTGGACCAACAAACTATACCGTCAAATTCCTAAACCCCCAAATCCCTAGATTCGCATATTTCTGTATTTCTAACTATTAAGCTTCACAAATAACGCCCTCAGATTTCTACTTCAGCAAATTTCTAAATCACGACATTTGAAGTCCCTCAAATCCCTGAATCCACAAATTCTTATATCTCCAAGTTTCTAATCCCCCAAATCCCTAGAATCCCATATCTCTTAACTTCCATAATCCTAAGCTTCTCAAGTATGTACGTCCTCAGATCCTTACTTCAACAAATTCTGGATTCCCACATTTGAAGATTTCTAAACACCTGGATCCACAAATTTCTATATCCACAAGTTTCTATACCCTCAAATCTCTAGATTCCTATATTCGTAGAGTGCCATATCCTTGTATCTCCAAATCCAAGCTTCCCAAATACACCCTTAGATCCATAATTTTAGATCTCCACATTTTAACATCCACAAATTCCATATCGCAAATTCATACACCACCAGATCCCTAAATTCTCATATTGATCTCCCTCATCAAAGTCCCTAAATATATACTTAAATTCCTAAGTCATCAAAACCTTCTCTAAAACCATATCCGTAGATCCTCTCAATGGCCACAGATTCCAAATACCAAGTTTCCTAAATTTGTATAGGTCTTGAAATGTAGAAATACCCAGAAATTTCTGGAAGTCTCTAAATGTAAGGTCTCCTTTTCCTTCGTCGCTATATTTTCACTAGGGAAACCAGATTTGCTCTTGACTGTACGGCCTTGTCGGGAATAGTTTAAACACCGTCCTGGGTCTGGCCTCACCACGCCTTGCTCTGGCATTCTCCACAATTATGCTTGTGCACCCACACGAACTCACCTCGGTACTTGGCCGTTATCCCGCGCACTACTGGTTCCGTGGGCAGACTATTCCTATGGTGAAAATGCAAAACAGCAATAAGGTAATAGCAAGGTTTTGCCGTGAATTCGTGGGCTTGAACGGTGGCATCCGTGATATACGATGAAATAGCTACGCGTATAAGTATGCACCAGGATAATTCGTAACTTCCTACGTCTTAATCGCCTGTTGCTTTCGAACGATCTCTTACGTGTACACTCACTATGTCACCATACAGTGGGTGACCAAATTATTGTACTCGAACAGAAAGGTCCATAGTTTATATCGTTTATGAAATAGGGATAGAAGTACGATGGAACTATTGTTATTGTAATTTTACAATATATTATTTTTACGATATAAGGTATTGTATATCTTAGGGTGCATTATTTTTTAATAATATTTCCAAGTCTTTCTATATTATCAAATATATTCGTACACTTGTAGGTTACTATGTTTATTAAACCTTTATGTTAGCCAAATTTCTGTATTTCTAAATTGTTTATATTTTCAAATTTCTACATTGCGCAAATATTCTCAAGTTTCTATTTAGTCAAATTTTTATATTTTGTACTCTCCACATTTTCGAATTTCGATATTAGTCAAATTTTTATATCTCCAAGTTTCTACGTATATTAGAAAATGCCCATATTTCCAAATTCCAGCACTCCCAAATGTCTATTTCTGAATTTTGCAATAATAAAAATTCAGAAATTTTCGAAATTTCAAAATTTACAAATCATCAAAAAATTTCTTTAATTTTCTTGATTTTAAATTTTTTCTTTGTTATTTTTGCATGTTTAACAAAAACCAATCGAGTAATCGACGATTGATAAGCAAAAGCATTCATATTATAAATAGTTTCGTATGCAAGAAGAAATAGATATATTTCTATAGATTTAATTTAGTTAATAGATTAGTGACTGACGCACCTGACATATTAATCATAGGACAAGGGGATAAACCCATTTCCGATAGTTAACGTTTCGTTATCTTTTCTGATTACGACCGGTTACTGGATAACATCAAAAAAAAGCTTACTTCTCTATCACAAGTTTACAATTTCTAAAGACGTATTAATCACGTCTTAATAGTACTCGTTACATGATTATTATTATTATATTTACTCTATCGCGAGATACGTGGCTACCCTGGCTTTTTTCGCGATAAAAAGTGCACGTGCAACAACCTTGAGTGCAAACGCGGAATGCGAGTGCAATTCGGTGTACGGTATATCGACTTGATGGATCTGCGACGCTAATTGAATAATTCTGCATATTGGTTTTGTTATCGGATCGACACGAGTTCCCTCTATCAATTCCGAAGGAGCCGAGCGAGCATCTGCGACAACGGTAAATGGATTCGATGCTGCACGATATCTCGATTTTCTCTTCGTTTCGTTCTCCTTTCATCTCCTCATCCCATTGTTCCACTTAAAATGACGTGTCCTAAAATGGCGTAATGATGACATTTAAATACACGTACATACAGGCAGACGCAAAAGCACATACACCGTGAAATTTTGCTTTATCATCATTAACATTATATCTAACAAAGCTCACTACGATGATCTAACGATCGTTTTACTAGTTATTCTGTTCAGATGGCTTTCTTTAAATCTGGTAACTTCAGTTTTAATTTCGTAACGAGTGTGTATTTTTTACTGGTAGGTTTAACGTTAACACTCAAGCTAACAAAATGGTCAAATGGTCATTTGCAAGTTATAAAATTTGTTCAGATGGCTTTCTTCGAATCTGGTTGGTTCACTTATTAACTCCATTTTTAATTTTGTAGTGAGTGTGCATTTTTTACTGGTAGGTTAAGTGTCAACACTCAAGTTACCAAAATGGTCAAATGATCATTTTGCAAGTTATAAAATTTGTTCAGATGGCTTTCTTCAAATCTGGTTGATTCACTTATTAACTCCATTTTTAATTTTGTAGTGAGTGTGCATTTTTTACTGTTAGGTTAACTGTCAACACTCAAGTTACCAAAATGGTTAAATGATCATTTTGCAAGCTACAAAATTTGCTAAGATGATTTTCTTGAAACTGTCGTTGATTCTTAAGATGAGAAATGTTCACATTAATTAATGTTTGATCTTTGGTTTACTTATTATTTAACTTCATTTTTAATTCTGTAGTGAGTGTGCATTATTCACAGGTAGGTTGAATGTTAACACTAAAGCTAACAAAACAGTCAGATGATCATTTCGAAACCTGTACTTACTTGAAATTCGTACAGCTTTTGAGCTGGACTATACCAAGCTGCTGTAATAAGAAAAATATTGACACACAATCGACGAAAAAGCAGAAGCTGAAGAAGCAAAGAAACTGCGTTGTTGTTTGAATCATTTTGCTACTCTCAATATCGTTTAATAACTCCTTGAAATTTCGACATTTTAAGAATAACACTTTGTAAAAACAACACGAAACCGTGCAAGGTGAAGAAAGCGCTCTGAAAAGTTACAAGGTCTCAATTGAGAAATCCTCTGACCATTCATCATCTTCATCGGACATTGCCCTGACTGAATTTACAGCTCTCTCCAAGTTCGCAGAAGTTATTTGGAAACAAGATGAGACTGCGTTTAAGAATATAACAAGGGCTCCTTTTCCGAGAATGAAAGCCCTGGAATTTTCGAGAAAGTATAACATTTACATTAACATTTATCGAATATAAGATTTATCTCATTTAATGATAGCAGGAGGAGAATACTTTGTATTTTGATACTTTTTGAAACATATATTTCACATATAAATATTTATTTATTAGGAAACACGATGGAATTATTTGGAACCGAAATGAGACTGTATTTAAAAATATAACAGAGGCCCCTTTTCCAAAAATAAAAGCCCTGGAATTAGAAAGTGTAATATAAGTTTTCAGGTATTCGTTACAAGTATTTATTTAAATCGGCAAAAATTCTGAAAAACGTAAATGTAGCTGTACACGTTACATGCGAATTCTCTTTGGTAGAGAAAGTGCACAGATCGCTTAGGCGATACTGTGGACACCTCTGGTAGGCGATATTGAGTACATGTTAGTCACGACACTAAATAATTGTCTCTCTCAGCAAAACTGTATAGTTTAAATATAGTTAACAAAACTGTATAGTTTGACTGTACAAGCTAACTATGCAATTAACAAAACTGTACGAAGGGTAAGATTTCGACGCAGTGTTTCGAAATGCGCATGCGCGTAGTGTGCAAGTATGGCGGTCGGCAAAGAACGGTTTAAACCTGCATCAGTAATTTGTTTATAATAAATATTTTGTCGTTTCTCTGTAACGCATTTATCTGTATTTTCTTGTGATACATAGTTCATTTCTTTACAAGTTATTTGTAATAATCATTTCAGTAATATATATGCTTAAAATATATTGTGTAGAGTAATTTTAGTACGTCTTTCTTTTTCAACTCAATGTTTTAAAATTGATGTAAATACTTCGAAAATCAATATTAACACTATACAGAAAATTTACGACAGATTTCTAATTATTAGAGGTTAAATTCACTTGATTTAAATTTCCCGCTTGTTTGCACAACCAATTTGAAGGGACAGAATTTCTAAACATCAAAAGTGCCGAGGGTCGTTTCTTGTGTCCCCACTCTTTAACTGTACATACAATTTTTCTTGCATCGTTTGTATAATTATGTACTCTCTGAATTGCACTACTTTTTTATAGTTTATAAGTATACTGACTGAGTAAATAAACAAGTTTATCTCCATTGAGTGTTGTGAATTTTCCACCGATATAATCAAAATGATTTGTACCCATATTTTAAGTATATTATATTTCAGATATATTTAACATATACTCATAAAATATTTTTTAAAATCAATATTTTAAGAATGATATTCTTTACAATATCATAGACTAGTAACTTAAAACGCCAACTATTTAATACTACAAAAATTGAATGCAAAAGTCTGTAAATATGTGAAAAAAGTTTGCTATCGGATTATACTTTACAGCACAAAACAGGACACGGAATAGAATACCTGGAATGATTTTCACGGAAGAAAAGGATGGAGGAAGTGTTTCGACCTTGCAAAAAAGGAAAAGAAGCGAAACAAGTCTGTCGTAAGTGGTTTGCTGCATCGAAACGATGCCACAGAACGAATCGAAGCTAACGTTTCGGTGTACACGATTGTATATCTGTGAAACAAACAAGTTTACTTTCTAAAATCAAATTTGAAATGCATAATTGTTTCATTTCCATATTACAGATTAAAAATCACGATATAATCCTGGTTGCTACACGATTACTTTCGGAGTTGTACACCGTGATCAGGTTGCCAACCTGTTTAACAGGATGTAAGCGTTAACACGATCAATAAGATTCGATCAGCGTAATTTTAATTAACACGATCTTCGCAAAGAAAACGAAAGCATCCATGACGAAAAAAGAAACTGGTTCGACTTATGTTGGTATACACCTATTCAAAAGTTGGATACCTTTTCGCATTTTCGTGGAGAAATTTTTTGCGGATATGGAGTTTAGGAATTTTGCAATTTGAGGATATGAAGAATTTAGAAATTTAAAGATTTCGATTTTAAATATTGGAAAATTGACAAATTTAAAGGTAAAAAGTTGAACATTTCGAATGTGTAAGAATTTCAAACGAAAAATTTAGAGTCCGTTTATTTTATAATTTGGAAATTTTGTGAATTTAAAAATTTTAGAATTGAGGGAACTAGAAAATGAAAAAATTCTAAAATTTGCCAATTTTTGGAAGTTTTGGAATTTTGGAAGTTTTGGAATTTTGGAAGTTCTCAAAATTGCTAATATTTTTCATATCATTCTGTTGCGTCAGCCAACCATTAAATATCTACCGACGTATCGTTCGAATAAATTTTTAAATCGTACTATCGTCGAAGTTCTTATCACGATAAGAGAAAAACTCAACCTGCACCACTTCTTATCACTTGCATTCAAAGTAAACACTGAAACATAGTTCTGGTATCTCTATACTCGAGTCATTTGAACCAATCAGCGGTATTTGTACAGTGCAACCTTTCGACTAGCAACAAAGTCTCTCACCGCCCTCATTTTCGCTAGTAGAACCACGAAAGAAAGGAAAGAAGCAAAAAAAAAATGGGAACCTGTCGTACCATAACAGCAACCCAATCTAGCTTAGCCAGGTCCCAAGTCGCTCCAGTTTGCGCAACAGCAACAATGTTGGTAGCCCGCATGGAACGGTGACTTGTCCAGGAGGGAATGTTTAATCGTATTCACGGTAATTAATATTCATCTTTGCCAGTTAATATTCAACCTTGCACAACCGGGAATGTCCAATCGCCGAGCGATTTTCAGACAGCCGCCGCTCGTTCAGTTGTCCCGTTAAGAAATTGCATTTGTATTCTATCGAACGGTCCAATCTCCCTTTGAACGGCTGTCGACGATCGCGTAACAGCCATTTCGTTTCGCGATTCATGAACCCGCGACCCGACACTAAACGATTTACTATTAGACACACCGTCATTGACATAAGCACTCGCAACAAGATGAGCTATGGCATTCAATCTTTTTTCTTTGGCCATATACACGTAACAGGACGCAGGATTATTTAACAAAAATGTTATGTAGGTTTCTATTAACACTAGATTTACGGAACTCGTCAAAATGACGGATCATAGATCTCTTATTTTAAATAACAAAACAAATTAAGGAATTTTTGTAAAAATGTATGTCAACTTTTGTCAAGCTAAAGAAACAATGTCTTAGGCAGTTCACATATCATCCCTAATTTATTTATTTTTCTACTTTAGTACAAATTTAAATATAAGTGACCATCAAACGTCCGTAGACCTAGTGTTAAAGAACAAAAAATGTTAATGTTACAACAAAGGTGGCGGATATGAAGGAGCTATTAGAGTTAGAGGAAGTACTTACCTTGTTTAAGTTTGACTGTGTTGATTGGACTAGTAACTACTGCAATTATGTTAATGACAAAAATACACGTTAACAGTTTATTTTGAAAATTGTGCAAGTCTGTTGTTTGTTATTGACTAGATAAGGGCTTGCGTTTCAAAAAATTGAAAAATATTGGTTAGCGTTAAGGGACAAATTTTTGTATTTTGTGGTGTTGCATGAAGTATATTTATTACTTAATAGTGTTTAAGGAAGGAGGTTAAAAAACGCTTTTAAATAATATTTTTATTATTTTCGTAGGTGTACATGAACATAAACATAACATAACACATAAATATAACACATGAACATAACACATGAACATAACACATGAACATAACACATGAACATAATACATGAACATAACACATGAATATAACACATGAACATAACGCATGAACATAACACATGAACATAATACATGAACATAACACATGAATATAACACATGAACATAACACGTAAACATAACACATGAACATAATACATGAACATAACACATGAATATAACACATGAACATAACACGTAAACATAATACATGATCATAACACATGAACATAACATATGGACATAACACATGAACATAACACATGAACATAACAGATGAACATAACATATAAACATAACACATGAACATAACGCATGAACATAATACATAAACATTCTTAATTTCTTCTGCTTCAATAACAATATCAAAATTCTTAATCCTATTAGTCTCGACAGCAAGAATTGCGTAAGAACTATACCAAATCTAAGCGAATTGCAATTTAGTAAGATTTGAGAAAAAATCATGAAAGAAGAAAGAATATTTACAAAATTCAGAAAGTATTTTACGAAATAAATAAAGAATAAACGAATACCAATTTCACAAGTGTTGCTATCGTTCGGTGGTAAAACCTAACCTAAAAGATTCAAAACGCACTTTTTGATTACGTCTAGTTTTCCGTGACATAGAATTTCAAAAGTTCTAGTCAATGTAAGAAAGTATTTGAATCCATCAATTTAATTTAAATTTGTTAATAAAAATTAAGATACCGATAATTTGTCAAGTTAACCCGGGGATTTTGAAATGTATATTTACACATTAAGTCATGTTTCCAAATACCATAGTTTCATTTTTTATAATCTGCGATTATGTAAAACATGCTCTATAATTGTGAGAGTACTACGCATTCTGAACACGATGCTGTTTCCGCAGCGAAGCAAAATTGCGAAATGAGTAATCGAGAGAAGCTAATTTATTACTCGAAAAATCGTTAATGTGCAGTCTATAAATAAACGGATGGAAGAGTAAGTTGACTCCGGCGCAAAAACGGATTTTCCACGTCGCGTTGCAACAATCAGACGACACGTTTAATGGCAACGAAAGTCGCGGCTACACACTCTATAATCACCGGTTAGCCAGCCACTTATTAATCCGTCGATAAATAATGCTCAGTCGTAGAAAGCTGTATGCCGGCAGGAGGTTTCGAATTAGGCTAATGACGATCGCGATAAGAATTCTAGCTCGTCACCGTTGTGAGGAGCTTTGCCCTATTAACGCTATGCATTGGCGTAATTCTCAAATCCCTAAATCCTCAAACCCCGAAATTACCAAATTCCTATATTCATAAATCTCTGAATTTCCAAGTCCCTAAATTACCAATACATAAGTTCCCAAATCCCTAATATCTTAAATCCCGAAATCTCCAAATTACGAATTTTCCAAATCCCTAACTTCTCATGTTCCCAAATTCCGAAATTCCTAAGTTCCCAAACCCGTAATGTCCTAAATCCCTAAATCTCCCGATTACGAATTTCCCAAATCTCTAAATTCTCATGTTCTCAAATTCCGAAATTCTCAAATCCCTAATATCGCAAATCCCTATATCCTCAAACTCCTAATTTTCCAAACCCCTAAATTACTAATTTTCTATATTCCCAAATCTCTGAATTTCCAAATCCTTAAATTGCCAAGTACATAAGTTCCCAAATCTCCAATATCCTAAATCCCTAAATCCCTTACAAGTTTCTGAAACCTCCTATTTTCCGAAATTTCTAAATTCTCAAATCCCTAAATCTCCAAATTCCTATTAACGCTATGAATTGGCGTAACTATAATTTGTCACGTGGACTCACTCAGAGTGTATCAACTTCGAAAGTATTTTTGACACTTGGGACTTCGTTCAGCTTTTTAATTACAGATGCGGACTAATTTATTCACTGCATCATACAGAGATAGACGATAACGATCGTAAGCATTTTCAAAGCGGCAGAATTTTCTTTGTAAAGGCTTGTCGTGTACGCCTGAGGCGTTAAACACGATTACCTTATCGACATACAAGGGAAGAACCTTTCGATCGGGAGAATCGATCGTAGGAATCGATCGAGTATACTTATTTACGTATACATGCCTATCGTCCTTGTCCGGCAGGATGGAGAGGACCTTTGCCATGAGGACGCTCCCACTCACGATGAGGAATGCAACATTCCCGATGATAACTCTATATCGTTTAATATTTAAAACAGATAACGGCGTATCGCTAATGGCAATAAACGATATTTTATCCCTCGTGAATAGTTTGACGTTGAATATTCTTTATTTACAATTCATCTGGAAATTACGAACGTAACAACACGTTTCTGACGTTTATTGCGACATTCTGTAAGAGTTCAAGAATTTTACGGTTCGTTATTTCTTGAATAGTTTGTTCAATGGTTTAGAAGGATTACTACAACTTTTGCAAAACTAATTTCTGTCATAACAAAATAGAAACGCAAACTTGAGTGATACATTGTATGTTAGGGATTACGTATGCATGATTTATAATAGATACCATCTAGATCGTAAACTATGCGAAATAAGATTTCATAGAGCATTAGTAAACAATGACGCAACATTAATATACGACATGATTCGTGGAATAATTCAAAACTATTTAAGACAGGGATATTCAACTGCAGCGGTGTTCAAGAGAAAGTTTGAAATGTTAACGACATGAGAAATGACCATAATTTTATTAAATAGATCTGTGTTTTATAAAAGTAATGAATTTTACAAATATAGACGTATGTGAAGTAAAGAGAAGCAAGAAATTCAAACATAAAGAAAGGAAATTGTATGTTTTATTTAAAAGTAGATTCTCATACATTTAGTACACTTGTTTAATTTTAAGGATTGTAGAAGCTGAAAATTTGAGGATCAGATTTGGGCATTTTAGGGACATACAGATAAGGGAATCTAGGGATTTGGTGATTTAGGAATTTGATGACCTAGGAATTTGGGCATACAGGCATTTAGAGGCCTACGAATTTGGAACTTAGCAAGTTGGGGATCTTGGGATTTGGAGATCTAGGGGTATCGAGGTTTGCAAGTTTGCAAAATCAGGAATTTGTGAATTTAGAAATTTGACTGTTTAGGGATTTGCACCTAGGAATTTGGGCATATATTTACAGGCATAGGAATTTAGGATCTAGTATGTTACGAAACTTGAGATTTGAGGATGTAGAGATATCAGGGTCTGCAAAATTGAGGACCTAGGAATTTCTGAACCCTGAGACTCGGCAGTTTAGGAATTTGGGGACCTGGGAATTTGTGAATCTGGGGATTTGACTATTTAAAGATTTGGACCTAGGAATTTGGGCATATATTTGCAGGCATAGGACATTTGAGAAATTGGAAATTTCGAATTTTGATAATCTGGTAAATTTAAGAATTTGTATATTTTAATATCTGCAAACTCAAAAAATTTGCGAATGTAAAAATTAAACGAGAACTTTGAGATATTGCTATTTGAAAACATGGAAATTTGAAAATTTAGGGAATTTGTAAATTTGGGAATTTATAAATTTAGTAATAAATATAGAAATTTGAACAATGTGGAATATGTTGCATATGGAACAGGTTGCATATTCGCAACATCCATTGGTTGCAGATTCGTGTTAATACTATCTAATATTACTATGTACGTGTCATATTTTTTCTACCATAAATACACTATATTATTGAACTACTGTATGTTACATAATATTATGTAAATATTCTTATTGTACATATAATAGATGGAAGTAGAATCAGGTTCAACTTGCGTTCTTAATTAATTGTTTTACAGAACAGTGCTTGAAGACAGCTTAGCGGAATCAACAGATCAAAAAAGTGTGATAGTAGAGATAAAAGATGCGAAGTAGAGACAAGAGGTAGAATTATGTACGTAAGTATAACGTATCAGAAACAATCGAGCATTGATATTAAAGAGATTGCTCACGGCTGGAACACAGTCACATAGTCCAAGTGATAACGCTTATCTTGAAGTAGTATTTATAAAAATGGCACTAACGGCGCAAAATGTGTTCCACGTATTCATTGATTTCATCGGGGAACATGGAGGGTGCGGTACATCAGGTGCGTCATTCACGTACCCAACGTGTACAAGGTGAAGAATAATCTAATACAATAGAAATAACTGAAAATGCAAGATATACTTGTCCTTTCTACGAAAATAAATATTCATTTTTCATCACAAAGTATTTCGAGACTTATTTATAACTTTCCTAAATGTACCATATTAGCTATCATATTTTCAACTCGCGTTCACCATTTTTTACGTCGAGTCATTAAAGCTTGCGCATATTAAATTAATAACATACGAATATTAACTTCACGTTTATTTCGTTAAAGGCAAAGCATATTTTCGATGAACGATTAAGGTCGATTGTTCCATATTAGATACAGTTACAGTTCGATAAACAAGATAACGGGAGAAAGAAGTAAAGAAAAACCTAAAGCGCGGTAACTTATTTACCAAGGCAATATATCCGTTTCAGGATAGAAATTGCGACAACCAATGGATGATCGGTCAGACAGACTAGTACCAGACTATCCTTGGAGCAGAATAAGAATACTTTCTCCTCGAGCTATGCCTTTCTCACGGTATTAAAGCCGGGGGATCTCGGTCCTGCGCAGGACACTCGTACGATCCAGGCCAGCCGAGGCTCGAAAATAGTTTTGTAATTGAATTTAAATTGAATCGAGCCCGCCGGCATCTCTCGCACACATCCTGCGTTGCGAAAGTGTGCTACGATGGACGGATAGACGAGCGATTCGATCGAGAACCGTTCGTTTCGAGCTGTACCACCGAGCAAGTAAGTAAAAGTGAGTAACGGTGGTTGTTGCTTACTTCTGTCGTGTGTTCGCGGGACTGCGATTACACGTCTGCTACCATTGTATGTAGTTTGTTTCAGCAAGAGTAAGTGGATCGGTTTCTTTCATTTCTTCGCAGATAAACCGGCTCGAACCGCGGGATGCTTGCCGCGACTGCTTTTCGAACGAGGCGACGAAATCGTGTCGAAGAAATGAAAAACGATTCGAACTTCTTCGTCTAGGTGGATAAAACAAGATCATTTCACCGATTCCGTGAGCTCAACAAATTTCTAGTACTCGGTGAAACGTGGTAGAGGCAAGTACAAATCTTGCTTACCTGGAGAAAATGGAACGAAGAGAAAAGTTATGCGATTTGTTCTGATTTTTGGGGATTTGTTTGGATTAAGGAATTGGGAGCATAGGTACTTAGATTCTTTGGGATTTCAGGATCTAGGATCGGAACATAGGAATTTGGGGATCTAGGGATATCGGAACATAGGAATTTCGGGATCTAGGGATATCGGAATTTGGGAACCGGGTGATATGAGGATGTCAGACTTTATGAAAGTTGGGGCATACGGATATAGGAATATAGGAATTAGAGTATCTAGGAATGTCGGAATATAGGAATTTCGGGACCTAGAGATGTTGGAATCTAGGAATTTTGGGATATAGGGATTTGACGATCTTAGGATACTGGAATCTACAAATTAGGGGTCTAGGAATGTGGAGTGCAGAATGTTAGAATCTCGTAACTTCAGATTTAGCGATGTCGGAATCTAGGAAATTAGAGGTCTACGGGTGTTGAAATCTAGAAATTTGGGGATATAGGGATTTGAGGATCTAGAGATATCGGAATTTAGAAATTTAGGGAACTAGGAATGTCGGAATCCAGGAATGTGGAGTGCAGGATGTTAGAATCTCGTAACTTCAGATTTAGCGATGTCGGAATCTAGGAAATTAGAGGTCTACGGATGTTGAAATCTAGAAATTTGGGGATATAGGATTTGAGGATCTAGAGATATCAGAATTTAGTAATTTAGGGAACCAGGGACGGAATCTAGAAATTTTGGATGTGAGGACGTGGTTATCTTGGAATTTGTGATCAAAGGATGACAGAATCTACTAATTTAGGGATCTACCAATGTTAAAATCTAGGAATTGGGTGATACGAGTTGAGGATATAGGAATATCGGAATCTAGGAATTTGTGGTCTAAGGATGTTGGAATCTAGGAATATATGGTCCAAAGATAGCAGAATCTAGGAATTTCTGGTGTTAGAATGTAAGATTATAGGAATTTCTGATCTGAGGATGACGGAATCTATTAACTTGGGGGTCTAGGAATTTGGTGATACAAGATCTCACTATCTAGGGGTATCGGACTCTAGGAATTAGGGTTTTCGGGATAAAACCGAGGAATTAGCGCTATTTCTACCGCTAGTTTGTGTATACCTATCAAAAGGTGTCTTTTGACACCTTCTCGTTTGAATGCAAATAATTGTCAAAACTATTAGGATTTTAAATTATCAGTTAAATGTAGTTTGAGGAATATATAAATTGATCGATTTGAATTGACATCGAATTGACATCGATGTGTTTTTATTAGAGATTATTTAATCAGGTTGTAAATTCTAGCTTAATTCATCAATCTACAAAATATAAATGTAGCGGTGTACACTAAATTGCAATATGGCGGGAAATAAGCGAATATCAAGGTTATGTCGCAACTCCTGTATTTTCCGTTACAAAAATCGGGAAATCTGATTACTCTAATCTGATTATAATTGATATGATGTTGCAAAATGGTGTTGATATTTATATGTAAAATTGTTTAAAATTAGACACTGTCATGAAATCCTTAAGGCGTCAAAAGATACCTCATGGTAGAAATTTTTAGATCTAGGATGAGTTTGAAGAAAATGATATCGCCGAATTGATTTAACAATGATGGAAAGTTAAAAAATTAGTTGTGAAGAAATTCGACTTAGAGAATAATCTTAAGTTCAAATTTGAAAGATGTCTTTTCACACCTCTTGGTAGAAATAGTGTTAAGAGTACAAAATCTGGTAATTTGTGACCCAGCGATGTGGAATCTAGAATTAGAGAGTTTAGCGGTGTCGGTACGTAGGAATTTAGAGATCTAGGTATATCTAGGAATTTTCACATCAATATTTTGGAAATACAAAAATCTGAAAGCATAATGAACGATCTAAAGATTTACAATAGTCACAAAAATATTCATTTTTATATTTGTTACAAAATAGAAAGTAGTCACGGTAATTTCTTCACATCGCTGTACATTTTACTCAATTCCGTCCACGATCCGCTAAAAATAGAGTTTCGTTATTTGATCATTAAATTAAACGTTTAGACGGCAGTATCGTAGCAATTTATTTCGTTATTACATCCAGATCTCTCATCAAACATCGCGGCTGAACCATTAATCTTGCGAAACGAAGGAGAATTATTTTCCAGCTCTCTCGATCTCCAAAGAAATATAGGATTGATAACAGCGGTGTCTGGAGATGAGCGCAACCGTGCTTTCGAAAGATACCAACGCGCACGTGATGCGTGCCTACATACGTTTCAGCTTGACTTCGCAGACAAATGGATAGAATAGGATAGGATAGACAGGATACAGTATGTATTCTGTTCTGGAATCTGCTCTCGACACTGTTGTGGGTGAGAGTCAGAAAACTAGGACTTGCGTACTCGCTAAGAATGCGAATCTAACGGGTGAGACATGTTTTAGTAGCCGAACACGTTCACTTTACATTCATGCGTGAAGCTGCTTCCGCGCCGTGTTTATAATCGTGAAATATCTTTCTATCCTTCTGATACCAGTTCGAGCATTCTTGTTATATACGGTGTTTTATGGTGGTGTCATAGAAAATGTTTGTGTGAAGAAAGCAAACATGTACAATTTTTTATGCACCTGAATTTCTAAAACTTCGAATTGGCGAATAGTTTGATTACCACATTCCTATACACTGTAATAATTGAATTCCCAATGTCTAAACCTCTAAATTCTCTGATATCTAAATTTTCAAATATTTAAATTTATAAATTCCTGAATTCTCAAATCGTTCGATCTTCAAGTTTCCAAATTCCTGAATTCCCAAAACGTTTATTTTTCAAAATTCAAAATTCCTGTACTTTAAATTCAGAATTCAGATATCCAGTTTTTAAGTTTGTAAATTCTGAAATCTTCAAATTTCCAAATACATAAATTCTCAAATTCTTGAATCACCTCAAATAAATTCTCAAATTCCTAAGTTTCCAAATATTTAAATACACAAATTCTCAAATTCTGAAATAGCCAAGTGCCAACATTTCCAAATACCTAAATTCCTAAGTCCACGAATTCTTAATTTGCCCAACCCCCAAATTACCAAATTCCTATATTCCCAAATCTCTGAATTTCCAAATACATAAGATTCCAAACCCTAATATCTTAAATCCCTAAATCTCCAAATTGCTAATTTCCCACTTCCCTAAATTACTAAATTCCTATATTCCCAAATCTCTGAATTTCCAAATCCCTAAATTGTCAAATACTTAATTTCACAAATCCTTAATATCTTACATCCCTAAATCCCTGAATTACTAATTTCCCAACCCCTAAATTCCAAATTCCTAAATTCTCAAACCCCTAAATATCCAAATCCCGAAATTCTGGAATCTCTAAATTCTAAATTCGTAAATTCCCAAATCCCTAAATTCCCCAATATCTGAATATTAATGTTACCATAAAATTGTTCTAAATACGTTTCACTGTATAATTACATTCTTGAAGTTTGTGCAATACAAAAAACTTTCTTCTAATTCCAGAAAAGCGTCATCCCCGTGTCCATGTCTAAACGATAGTTTCGTAGTCAAGAAAACAAGATGGCCGCGTGTCGACAAACAAGAAACTCGCATTTTTTCATCAACACATTTCCCTCGACTTTTTTCCCCGTTTTCTCGGTCGGTGATTTGTTTCGCACATTTTCATGCAACGCTTTTTCTGTATCGGCGCATATTAGTTCCGTTAGAAAGTGAATGTCAAAGGTTCGCGTTACGTTTCAAAGCAAAAGCCGAGATAAGAAACGGCGGCCTCGACTAGTTACAGTTTTTCTTTCTTCCCTTCTCCCGGCTGCTCGCATTTACATTTAATGTAATGACTGTTTGTACGAAATTAATAGAGTTTTAATTTACGAGGAACGATTACAGTAATTATAGCGGTCGAGCAACCACTCTGTCGTGTCGAGTTGATGCATAAGTCCGCGTCAGGTTATTCTATTAAAATGATTTATTTTTCATGGATGAAAGTTTGTAATTAATCAGTCCTGCATACTCATGTACTCTTTATGGTCTTTTCTAAGTTGTGATCTTTTCTATGCTCTTTTCAGGTAAATTTTTCGGTATGCTGACTTTTATGGGGAAAATGATGATAGAAAAATGGGGAAAGAGTCTTTATCAATGGAAGGAATCCCTAGATGTGGAATGAGTCTTCATTTCGTTGGTAATTGAGGAATTTGTAAATTTTTAATGTTTACAAATTTTTTAATGTAGATCCGTAGAAATTTGAGGACTTTGGAGTTTATTTCATATTCTCACGAGTCCACCCTCAAAATTTCAAGTCGAAGGACCCACAATTGCGGTCTATAGCTTGATACAGGCAAACAAACAGACAAACGAACAAATGCAGGTGGATTTTTCTATTCTGACCAATTGGAGTCGTAGCTATTTGTGGACATAGCGATTTGAAGACGTAGCGACTTGGGAATGTACCGATTTGGGGATGTAGTAACTTGGGGACATAGTGATTTGCAGCTGAAGCAATTTGTGTACATATTATTGTTAATTTGAGCTTCTTAAACCACGGGCCGCTCCACCGTACCTGAGCTATACATGTATGTATACATGTATGTATGGCTCATACCGGCAGGTGTTCGAAATATCAAGGGACGGATTATGGTCAGCCAGCGAGAAGAGACTTCACTTGACTTTATTGTTGCGTAAGGAATTTTGCTCTTTGGTTCACATTAATTCTATTGAGTTAGGAATCCCTCAATGGAGTTTTGGAGAGAGCCAAAGCAATTTGGGTATGTAAGAATTTGGGAATTGTAAGAGCGAGTGGACAATGGTTAGAATAGGTTTGGGGCACCAGAAATTAAGGAGTCCCTCAGAATGTTCAGGGACCAGGTTTGAACAAGACTCGATTGATATTTTCCCCTAGTAACAGCAAGAGTTTGTTTATCCCAAAATGCAAAGTGGGGATGCGTTCCCCATAAAACCTTCGGGAAAGCCTGAGGACAGGGCATTTGGTTAGAGAACGTGAAGGGAGAAATCGAACGATAATAATTTTTGTAGAAATTCTGTGTGAAGTTTAGACATCCTTACAGAATGGAGGAATTTTTCTATTCTGACCAATTGGAGCCATAGCTCTTCTGAACACCTATGTCAGCCTTTTCACGCGCCAACTCGTGGGTTGACATCGGTATTTAATCAATCACCTCGAATATGTATCAGAGTCTTGCGGAATTCTCGAGCAAATAATAAATTATATAGGAGCGAGGACACACGTCAATTCGGGTATTTGCTAAAATATTTGGAAGCTTGTTAAGAGTCCAGCGTATCAGAACCGATCTCTTTGTTTTTCTCAAAGCCGTACTTTCACGGTTTGCAAAAGTCAAGGAAACCGAACCGTGTAAGGACCGAAAGAGAAAGAGGTAACGGTAAATGTATGAAGATCATCGATATTCCTTTAATTGGGTGGAACGTTTTTGCCCCGTTTTTGTTGTTTCGATTCTTTTAACTCACTCCGCGAAAGTGTACCGTTGTTTGTCCGCGAGATAAGTGTGTCGGAATTCTTTTTCTTGGGGGAACAAGAAAAATGTAGAAATTGGGACGTTTATGAATGTTAAGATTTACAAATTAAATTTAGTAGTTTGGAAATTGTATAATTTGGTAATGTAGATAGGTTGTAATTTCTTGGCTGGGAAATTTGGAACTAGGAAAAATACGTAAAAATAGTTTTTCGGCGGAGATAATAGAATGTGTGAACTTGGAAATATGGGGATTTGAGAATGTAGAAGTTGCGTATTTAAGAATTTCGAAATGTAAATTCTATTTTCCACAATAAAATTTGGAAATTTGTCAGTATGAGTTGGGAATGTAGAGATTTAGAAATATAAAGTCTTGGTAATGGAGAATTTGTAATTCGTGTAATTCGTTTTAGTAATTTGAGAATTTAGGGATTTGCAAATTTGTGAATCTATAGATTTCAGAATTTAGTAGTTATAGAAATTACTGTGTTAGAAATATATAAATTTCAGAACGTGAAAATTGGAGAATATGAAATTTTTCGAATGTCAGAATTCAAAAATATGAGATTTTTAGAATGTGGGTATTCGAAAAGGTGAAATTTTTGAAATGTGACAATTCGAATGTGTAAAAATGTGGATATGTGGAGATTTAGAAGCTTGGGAATTCGGAAATGTGCAGATTTAAAAATGTAAACATTTGAGAGTTTGGGAATCAGAAAATGTACAAACTTGGAAATGTATAAATTTGAAACCTTGGAAAATTGGAAAAGTACAAATTTGAAAATGTGGAGATTTGAAAGTTTGGGAATTTGAAAATACAAATTTAAAAATGTGGTAATTTAAATACATGGGAATTTGTAAATGTACACATTTGAAAATGTGGAGATTTGAAAGTTTGGGAATTTGAAAATGTACAAATTTGAAAATGTGGCGATTCGATAGGTAACAAAATATAGGTAACTCATAGGTAACAAAGCCTTATACTAACAAAACTAGTAATTGCATTAACTTAGTTTGTACATTTATTTTGTTATCTTTACTTTGATATACAAGCATGTAAAATGTCTCACATGCTTGTACACGGTTTCAAGTTTCAACAGCACATTATCAAGAAATTCCAATGAAACGTGGAAGGCAACGTGGCAAAAAGCAAATGATCAATGAATAAAGAAGATCTACCTTGTAATTTGAGCGGAATTTTTTTCTCCTGTTTGGTTGTGGCGAACGGTTAAATGCAGTCTCGCGAGCAAAATCAGCGTGGTTGCCTTTACTTTAATAGTCCCAGTCACATTCCGCGTCTAAGTACGTAATGAATGAAATTGCTGGCCACTAATTGATCTAGTTTTAATTTTCCTCGCTGCCGCTTTTTTTTCAATCCGCCGTACCGGTAGTTTTCAGTCATGTACAATTTATTGCCACCGTCTCATTTAATTGGATATATCCTTCGATTAGCATTATTCAATTTTGTCACTGTTATAGATCTTTACCATTACCTTTATAATTTTCTCATAGACGTTCATGTAATTCAATCATTTTCGTCGTGACATATAATCAGTTTTTGTTAATCGATACATTAGTATTATTTATTATACGGTCATTCGTAATTTGGGGTCCTAGGATTAGCGGAATCTAAGAATTTTAGATTTAGGGGTGTTGGAAGCTAGAAATTTGAGTCTCGGCTTTATAGAAAATTAGAATTTGGGCATATAGGGACTGGAGGATCAAAGGATAACGGAATTTACAAATTAGGGGGACTAGGAATGTCGGAATCTGGGAATGTGGAGTCCAAGGATGTCAGAATCTTGAATTTTCAGATTTAGACCTAGGACCTAGGAATTTGAGGGTTTAGGAATGTTGAAATTGGAATGCGAGATTTTCAAGATCTAGTGACATAGGAATCAAGACAATTGCAGTATAAAAATGTCGGAATCTAGCAATTTCGGATGTGAGAATGTAGAAATCTAGGAATTTGCGATCTAGAGATGGAATTTAGGAATTTGATGATACAAGGATTTCTGGATCTAGGGATATTTATATTTTCAATAGATATAATTCCATTCTACGTTTGCATTGATTTTCATGTATTTTAAAGTAATAAAGTTAATTAATAAACAGCAACAATGTTATTTTTTAATAACGATTATATATTCAAGAATTGGTAACTAATTCTTATTAGTTGAAGAATTAAGAATTGGTAACTAATTCTGGTTATTAAATTTCGTAACCATTTTATGTTCACAGAGGTATTTTTTTTATAATATAATCACTGAAATTTGTAAATTGTCGAAATATACTAAACTTGTCAGTAGAAAACTTTTCAATAGAATAAATACCTTAAGTTTTGTTTAAGAAATTTTCTAGTGTCTGAAAATTGAGTCCAATAACAATTTAAGATGTAAACAAAATGTGCGTAGATAGTAATGGACTAAAAAGAATATGCATTTATTTCTGAAGGAAACATTACAAATCGATTCTCCGAAATCTACCAGAAATAGTATTCAATTTTTCAAATTTCAAAATACATAATCGAATGAAATTGCTCTTCGGCGAAGTATGGAATTCGGTATTCATTAATAAACACGACAAATTTTATATCTTTATTATTCTGACATACAGGCATTTGCACACGAAAGCAATACCGTGGCCATTAAACGTAGCATAAGATTAACCAAATTTCCATAATGTCCGTATTCAAGTTGAATTATCTGCATATTTCGACGCTTCAAAGGATCTTAGAGTCGTCCTAGCGTCGAAACAGCATATAAAAATGTAACCAGCAGCAAATTACATACATATTCAATTCTTGAAACTGATATTTAAAAGATTTAAATAGGTACAGTATTGAACGCATTTATTGACAATAAATCTAGACAATTTATTGCTTACCATTAACACAATATATGTGCTTATGTCAAATTTATAATAAATCATACGGATTACAGATAGTGCCACGTTAGTTAAGCGAATGCAAAATTATCGCGATGCCTATAAACAATTTCTTGCCGAAGTACCAGCCATTCGACACAGTTTCAAGTATCACGGACTTCCGTCATAGTGTTTTTACCACTTTCACTAGTTCCGCGCGTTTTGCTCTTACTTTCGACGAGAACGAACGTCCTGAAGTCGTAAAAACAAGTACGCGTGACGAAAAAATTAATGGCGTTAGTTCGATTCTCGCGGTCCGTAGAACACATTTTACCTGCGTCGCCATTTTGTTGTAAAACAAAAATTTTCAGCCGTAAATTACAAGTCGGGGATTGGAGTCGAAGAAACAAGAACCACGTTTTTCCGGAACTGGGGAAAAATTTAACGGATCAAGTAAAATATGTTACAAATAGGAAACGTGTTCATAATTGAAGAATAATTATGAAAAACTGGAGAATTTCAGCTGTTAGTACATAAATCAGGTAAAACAGAAATGCTTATTCAAAAATTGATACGTCTTCCAGAAATCGGCGATATAGTAATTAAAGGGTTAATTATTTTCCACCCCTTGTATTATATCATCAAAATATTAAATTTTACTAAAAATAAGTAGTTACTGGTGAAATTTCGCGTTATAAAGGGTAAGCGTAATGGTAGAAATATAAAAAATTGGATGTTTGGATAGATAGGGTGGAAAAAAATGTTCGCAGCCGGTAGGATTCGAACCTACGCTCCCAGAGGGAATCTGATTTCGAGTCAGACGCCTTAACCACTCGGCCACGGCTGCTCACCCCTTGTACGTTCGTTGCAAACTGGAGGTGAACTACTGAAACCAACCCCTTCTGCACACCTTACAATCGAAATATACTGCATTATCGTACTAACTACTAATCTTATACAAGTTAATTACTGTTGCTTGTCACTATGTAAAAATTGTAGAGTAAAAACAACCCCTTCAATATACTTTATAACTGATATTTACTGCATTATAATATCAATTATTAACTCTTTATGGTTCAATTCATTTTTTTTCGTAATTATATTAATATTACAGGTTAAACTTAAGAACAACCCCTTCTTCGTTCTTCATAACTGAAATTTGCAGCATTATCTCATGAATTATTAATCCTGTAAGATTCAATTATTTTTGTTTCGTAATTATATTAATGTAACATGTTAAAAATAACAACCACTTCTGTATACATTATAACTGAAATTTATCACATTATTGTATCAATTATTAATCCTCCGTAATCCAATTCTTCTTCTTTGTAACTAAATAAAAGTAACAGAGTAAAAAACAGAAACACAACCCCTTTTGTATGCTAATCGAAACTTATTGTATTATCATATCAATTATTAACCTACTATGATTTAATTCCTCCTCTTTGTAGCTACACTGAAATAGCAGAGCAAAATCCACCCCTTCTACATATTTTGTAATTGAAATTTAGTACGTTATCATTAACCCCCTATGATCCAATTCTTTTCGTTTGTAACTAAAAAAAAACAATAGTATCAGAATCAACCCCTCCTATATAGTTTATAATAGAAATTTACTGAATTATCCTACAAATTATTAACCCTTTATGATTTAGTTCCTTTCTACTGTATCAAAACAGATAACAAACTAAAATTATTTAATATTAAAAGAGAGTTTGTATTCGCATGTGTGCTCGCATACTTTCACGTTTCGAAACTTCAAAATCTCCGAATTACGAAATTCTAAAATTCTAAAATTTTCCAAATTCCCGAACCAAACGTTTCCTACGGAAATCGATGCTGTACATGAGAGTACATGTATAGTCGACTGTGGAATATCGTCATCGCATGAAACGACAATTGATCGGCGATCGAAGGTCGGCAACGAGGAGGAGCAATACCCGACAACATTCGCTGACGGACTCGCGATTGTCCGGTGTGCTCGCAGACTGGTGGCTAACTGTAAAATGGCAAGTTCCGCTATTCCGTCAGTCAGAAAAAGGACGACGAGGCGTCTTAAGAGGCGTGTGGGGCACCAAGGTGATCGTACGGCCTTGTGTCACGTGTTCGTCCATTAACGTCGCAGTATGTATGTAGGCTATGAGCAACAGACCGACAGTTCACACGTGCATCTTCTCTAGGATACGTTTACGAATTTCTTTCGAAGAAGATGTAACTTTAATCTATAAATCTTCCTCGTTCTTCTTTCATGAGTATCATCATGACGAGTTATTTTAATTTTATGGCATTGTAAACCTTTTAACCCCTTTGGGCTCGTGACGCATTCGCAAAGATATGTCACAAACTTTTCCTATATTTTTTGTTTGTATTATTAAAGTCTAATTATAATTCGCATATTCAAACATCGTTGAATACGGAATACGCATATTTTAACTTTCTTCGTTCGTTTTAAGATTGCAGCAGTAAATATCTAAGGCAGCTGCCAAATCGTAGTGCAAGTCACTTTGTAGAGAATTAAGTAAAATACTTTTTCTAACCGTATCATTCACACAACAGTAACTTTTTACTTATCTCTGGATCGAAACCGATCAGTTATCAAGGGAAGTAGGAGTTTGTAGAAATCGTGAGGAATTTCTTTTCACTTTTTAAGAATGATGAACATATCTGGCTCGTGTATATTTTACACTATTTTGGATGTTCTTCTATACATAGATAACACCGGAGGCTCGTTCGATTCCGGTCAATTAACAAGGGAATACGGTAATTCAGGAGATAATTGCGTGGGTGTCTAATCTGTTCAGCAATAGTACGTATATCGTCTCTGTACAGATATAACAAATGAAATTCACTAACTTTCACGATCCCAAAATGAACCTCACTGAAAATACTTTTTTTAACGCAAAATAGGGTTTTAATAAGAGAAACAATAAAAAGAAACATTTAAATAAACATTATATTTCAAATAACGTTGAAAACAATAGTCGTACATTTAAATAACGGAAAATAGAACGCATAACTAGCTTCGAGCATTTCTTTGGTATTACGTACGTGGTTTATTTATCTATTTCCAATTACAATTATGACGTGTATAATACATCACCCTTGGTACAGTTTTCACAGTTCCGTTCTTATACTAACATGTTACTTACCCAACCGCGTTTTCCAAAACAGAAGTCTTATGACCTGCAAACTATACATAATTTATCGAAATTAACTATAGGAACTTGTAAAGATATCATCTAGAACGCTTTAACAAGTAATTGTTTCAATACGAATAGTTTAACTACGAATATTAACAAGAAAGTCGAAACGGTAGAAATTGACTTGAGTGATCTGAATTACCAATGCAGTTTAACCACCACATGCGATTCATGTTACGGCTCGGTGTCAATCAACGGAACAAAACAGGTATTATGCACATGCAACTATGAAAAGCAAATTGTCTAAGAACGTTTGTGGAAGCGGGGAAAAGGCGTGTCACTTTCATTACTCAGTTATTTTTGTCCTCGCTCACCCCTATAATAGTTTGTCTGACCACAAACGTCAGTTTTCACTGTGCCGGTCAACGTGTTCGAAATACGAATTTGATAACAGAAAATGTGTATACGAAGAAAATGAAAATTACGAAGGCAATAAATTAGTTTGCAGGAACATTTATTAATTAGAAAATGCAGCTACTGGAATATACTCTTGAAATAAATATTTGTTATTAATCGATTCATTTTTGTGAAGTTTTTTTCTTTTTAAGTGAAATATATTGAATTTCTGAAATATATAAATATTTCCAAGTGCCATTTGACAAGTCTGACAAGTTTGATAAATCTGACTCGTGACTCACAGTTCAAAGATGTTACATCTTACATGATAATTTGAACATAAAGACTCCGTAATTGATACGTTTATCCTATGATAATCAATCATTACGATATTTTTCAGTTCTTGTGTTGACCTCCGAGGTGATATATGACACCTTGTATATTACTTCGATGACAGGCTATTTGTATCGATCGATGATGAACTCTCGACCCGTATGGCTTCTATACATAGAATTGTTCGAGCACAGCTGTGATGATCCCGCGATTCGGAGAGGGTCATTGTTGATGATGATCGGTCGAGCTGATTCAGGATAAATGCAGACAATAGTTTCGAGAAAGGTTTCACCATGAAATGAACCGTTTAAAAGCCGACACTAGAAAACGGCTCGCAAGATAGTCTATGTTCGATACGTATCTTTGTTCTTGCTCTTTACAGCTCTTTAATTCGAATAAAAATCTATTACACCTGGATATTAGCGCGGTCAATGAAAACCTATCGTTGCCATTCGATCTGCGAACTAACATACGACGAATACCGATCTATTCCTAGCGATAATGTACTGTTAATCACTCGACGGTCGGATCTATTTTAAAGTCAACATATAAAATTATATCTTATTTCTTATCGTATTTCGTTGTAGCTTTCATTTTTTTTATACTGTGGATAGAAATTTAGGGATTTGGACATTCCGAGATTTGAATTTTCCAATTTTTTGTTTGGAAATTGGGAAATTTGGAGATTTTAGAATTTCAAATTTGGGGATCGGAATATTTGATAATATGGAGATTGGTGGGATTGGAAATACTACAATTTAAGGATTTGGGGATTTGGAGATTTGAATTTTCCAATTTTTTGTTTGGAAATTGGGAAATTTGGGAATTTGGAGATTTTGCAAACTCTGTAATAACAAACAACGTTTTCATGCGTTCCCACTTTGGAATTCAATATATTCACATTACTGCGCGAGCTACATCGCGGTGATATACAAAATTTGTCTTCGACAAAATTTGTCATTTGCATGTACGAATCATTTCGTTCGATCGTAGTCTATAAGCAAGGTCTCGTTAGTGGTATTCGCGAAGACCCGCTTACCTTGTTTCGAAGAACAGCCGGATCCTTTTCCTTTCCCGAAGGTCCCCAAGATCGTTTCGGCTAATTTATTACAGGATCATTACTTGCGAAAGTCGAAATTCCTGTTCAGCCCCTTTTGTTCGATTTCTGCACTCTACGTGCGTACTCCGGTTCCGAACATACATACTTACGTCCCATTTCACGAGTAAAAATTAATCGCTGCCAGCGAACCAGCCCGGAGAGAAAGTTTCTGCGAAATCGATCGATTTCAGCCACGTTTCAGAAAGGATACATACACGGATATTCGTTTACTCGTGTCCTGTTCGAGATTGATAAACGACGCGTTGACGATAAGAAGATTAGCGAAACATCAATCTTTATTGCGTTAGGGTAAAGGAGCCAATTACTGTAACCCGTAATAGGACTCCCATAGTTCTTGCCAGTCAAGATAATTTTGACTGTAACTTAGGTGAAGTAATTCGATCGATCTTTCTTACGAATTTGAAGTTACATTTGTTGGGTTAGGTTAGACCGGCCAATTACTGGGATCCGTGATAGGAATTTCATAGTTCTTGTCAGTCGAAGTAACTTTGACTTAAATTTAGTTCAGGCAACTCAGTTTATTTTTATTATGAATTTGAAGTTATTGGATTAGGGTGAAGGAGGCAATTACTGTGATCTATAATAGGTCTCATAGTTTTTGCTGGTTGAAATAACTTTGACTTCTAGTTGAAGGAATTCGCTTTATTTTTATTAAGAATGTGAAGTTAAATTTATAGGTTGGGTTAGAGTAGCTAATTGCTGCGATCTGTGATAGGAATTTTATAGTTTTTGCCAGTTGAAATAAATTTGACTTAAATTTAGTCGAAGGAATTCACTTTATTTATATTATGAATGTGAAATTACATTTCTAGGTTAGATTAGAGCCAACTGCTGTAATTCATAATAGGAATTTCATAGTTCTTGCTAGTAGAAGTAATTTTGACTTTAATTTAGTTGAGGCAACTCAATTTTTAAAAAATATCTTATAATTATAGTAATTTTGCATACGAATGTTATTTCAAAGATCGTACACTCCTCGTGCTAAATAACTTCGAATAATAAGAAGATATAAATAAACTTCGAATAAATAAGAAAGTTGGAATTTTAATTTCAGTTTATTTAATCTGTATGATCGCAGAAAGAAGCAAATAAAATATACAACTCTGGTCCATATTTGCGTTTGTATCGGAATGCTGGGAGTAAAACATGAACACGGAATGCAATTGATTGAATATCATAGCAATTAAGAATCCCATTACCGAAACGATTACCACCATCGTTTCTTAATGCGCGCACTTTTATAAATCATCGCGTAATTTTCGAGTGTGTTTTCGGCACGTGATTTACCGGCCAGTGAAATCCATAAATTATATGGCGATAAAAGTGCGAGAAAGGTGCGACAGATGAACACAGTGCGGATGCCTTTAACTTGACTCGAAATTAATTCTCTGATATCACATCCAGATCGGGAGTAATAATTAATTCTGTAGTGGAATTGTAATAACATAATCTTTCCATGTGAATTGCGAGCGAACAAGACAACAGGAAGTCGAACAATATTCTCCGTTTGTAGCATCGTATATTTATCTTGAATTAACTGCTGAGTATTAGTAACAACGTTGGTTTCTTTTGTATAAGGACACTCGTGTCGACTTACACGTGTTTTAATTTTGCAATAGAATTAATGGAATAGTAAAATACACAAAAATAGTAAAATAATGAAACAGCAGAGTAACAGAATACTAAAATAGTGTAACAGTTTTAATATAAGTGGGCCGTATCTAAGAAATGAATTTCACTTCGAACAACTAGAGTTTATTTAAAAAATGCAGGAGTGTATATTCATAAAGTGTGACAATTTTGCATAAAACAAATGAGTCCTAGAACATCTGGACACGGGCGTAGTCGAACTATGAGGACGTAGTTAGGAAACTAGAGAGGTTTAGTTTTGACTCCTAAGTGAAATACAAAAAAGTATATTGATTTCTGTACGTGTCAATGATTTTGTAAAATAAGTAGTATGATAACTAATGTAGTATGATTGTATGTGAGTCGCAGCGTCAGCAGTAGTAAATAACGATTAAACGATGCGTGGAATCATTAGGATCCCCAACAAGGGAGTATGAGTGGACTGTATTTAAGAAGTGAATTTGACTTCGACTAGAGTTTATTTTGCTATGATGACTGTTCGAGAGTGTCTCTTCGAAGATGTTTTACGTTTTACAAAAGCTCGCAGTGGGCGTACAATTTTGTGACATTGGCGAGGGAAATCAGTTTCTGATTTTTGATTGATTTAGCTAAAATTCGGGTGGAGATGGAAATGCGAGTGACGTATGTAGTGGGTCTTTTTCTTCAAAGTGACCGTAGCATGTAAGAAAACCAAGCAATACCTCGACATGAATCGAAAACTGCAAACAAAAGACTCTACTGCTAAGGTTAAGGATTCTGACAGCCAGATGTGATTAATAATGAACCAAAAAATACTCGCTAGAATGTAATGACTCCTTGCATCTTATTGCTGCTACGGGTGAATTGATTTGAAACTACAAATGTGAAGGAATAAAGCCGTTAAACTATTGTTTCGCTAGAAACTTGTACCGAGATCCAATCCTCTCCCTGTAATATGCATTCTAAGACCCAACAATGATAAAGTAATCATCCGTTGCATACAATAACAAATACAGAAGTAGTGCAGTGTCCGGATATTATCGCAAGTAACTGTATCTGCATAGGCTATAATTTGCAACTAAAGCAATCGAATGATCAGCAAGATTTTCTAAATGTGGTAATTTGAGAATAAATTGCCTGGTTCGTTGCAACATCATAGTCGTAAAATACTATTCTGGAATATTAAAACGATAAAACAGTAAATTAATAAACTAACAAAACAACAAAAAAGTAGAATATCTTAGTCTTGTAGTAGAATTAATGGATTAGTAGTATAATAGTACAACCATTCAATGCAATTATGGATGCCTTATGTGGCATTCTTGCATTAGGAGGCAGATCATTGACCCTTGGCAGACGAACCATCCAAAAATCATCGGCCGGACGTGAATGTATTCAGAAATTCAAATTGTATTCAGAACCAGGCCCTCGAACCTGCACGGATTACTAACTCGTCATCGAAATTCTGCGCGAGGACCAGTGAAATTCTCGTCTGGCTCGGATCAAGTATCGACGATCCGTTAAAAAAGGAAATGGCGATCGCGATCGTCGCGCCACATCGATCCGATGGATACAAATCACGTATGCTTCAGAACTTATAAATAGCCATCCTTAAATTAAAATATCGGTTTTACGACAGAAACCAGTTAGTTGTCTCGCGGAGAACTCGACGAAACGTAAACCTTTTTATTATCCGTTTCCAGCTAAATTTTTTCACCAATTTCTTACGATTTTTCAGCAATTACGCTCTGAGATTTTTTGTTGGGGAAAGTTTTCCAACTTTTTTACGTGTTCAAATTCGTAAGTTCGCAACTTAAAAAATTTGCAGTTTTATAAATTTTCAAATTCTCAAATCTAAAAGATTAATCTAAAGATAATCTAAAAATTGTCACAGTTTAAAATTTTTAAGTTTTCAGATTTGAAAAATTTTCCAATTTTCAAGTTCTCCCATTATTAGATTTGCACACATTCAAATTGTCAACTTCTTAAATCTGGGAATCTTTACATTCTCAAATTCTGAAGTTATCACGTTTAAAAATGTTTACATTTTCAAATTCTTAGCTTACAGTTTAAAAATGTTCACATTTTTAACTTTTGAAATTTAAAAACATTGGCATTTGCAAATGATCAAATCTTACAAGTTCCGAATATCGAATTAATAATAATTTAGTGATTAGTTCTGCTATATCTTTTTTTAGACTCAATTATCTTCTTTTTATAGAACACTGCCGCTACGCACAGTAATTCCGTTATCCTAAACCCGAAGTCCAGAGTGAGTCATAAATTAGCACATAATTACACGGCATAATAAACAATACAGGCACTCGAAGCCGATGACCGTTCTAGGTTATGTTACATATTCATTTTCTCGAAAATCACCGCTGGATCACAGCAAACGCGTCTAATTAGCTTCCGTTTCATTTAATTATATTCACTGGAAGCTGAGCAGAATCACGCCCATAGATTCCGGAGCAAAAATTAACTCTTTCTTCTTTCCGCTTTAAGATAATTGGTTATTTAACACGTTACTTAAGAGCTGTAGTGAAAACTGATGCGATATACGATAGGTAAGTTAGAACTGTAATCATTGTTATTTAACATTTCCGTATATTAATTTCTCAAATTTAAAGAAAAATGTATTTTTCCACTTTTAGATGTGGCAATAGTTGAAAAATAACGAGAAAGAAATTTTGTTATATTACCGATTTTATTATATTGTTATAAAATTCAGAAGTTGGAGATTTGGAAATAAGGATTTTGGGAATTTGGGAATTTGAGAATTTAGGAATTTGGGAATTTGGAAATTTGGAAGTTTAGAATCTAGAAATTTAGGAATTTGGGAATTTGGAAATTTGGGAATTTGGGAATTTGGGAATTCGGAAATTTGGAAATTTGGAAGTTTGGAATCTAGAAATTTGAGAATTTGGGAATTTGGAAATTTGAGAATTTGGGAATTTGGGAATTTGGAAATTTGGATTTTGGGAATGAGGAAATTTGGAAATTTGAGAAATATGTCAATCTGAGGAATTTGGATAATGTGTGGAAAATTGGTGAAAGTGAGAATTATTTAATATCAGAAATTTGGGAATCTGGGAAAATGAAAAATTGTGAAATTTACGAAATTTGTGAAATTCAAAATATTGAGGAAATGTAAAAATTTGGAATTATGACAGAATCCAATAAACACAGAAATTTCGATAACTCAAAAACATATTTTAAAAATGTAAGAATTCGAGATTATACAAATGTATAGAAAATTACTGGTTGCAGCAGTAAAAAAAGTAACTGTTCAAATACACCTATATGCAAATTTCCAATAATTTCCTGTAACAAATGTCCAATCTTGTACGTGACAAATTTTTCTCTAGTTGATGATTGAAGAGCAAGAATTTCCCATTACTGTGTCACATGGGTTTACAAGCGAAGAACCGAAGAATCGCGTGTTCATTAATCACTTTGACGCGTCTCGCGGTACACAAATGTACTCGGTGAAAACGAAAAGCACAGTTTTCGCTTTTCATTGCTCTCGACGCGAGAAAACACGCAATTATCTAGTAACGTTCCGTGTAAATCACGATTACGTGGCGACAATTAAACTAGTGATGCTTACGTGAGTATCATGCTCGTTCAATTAACACGCAGTTGCAATTATCTTGCACTCGTATCATGACGATGATTTTTCCATTCATTACTTTATAGTAACATTAGTAACATTCCCCTGTCAAGCATGACGAATGACTATCATTTGAAAAAACATCGTTATACTTCTATTTATTTATTGTCTAGTTACTCTTGTAGTCTTTCAACTCCATTTTATTCATCTCGGATTTGAAGTCTTCGAAGGCCTTCATTTTTCTCACTATTTTTCGTGCACGTAGAATTTATTATACACAGTATGTCTGAAAAGTAACGGGACTTTTTAAATTTAAGGAACACTATTAGCTACATCTATAAAAACAATATGCTATCTCAAAACAGTATTCCTCCCCTACAAAACAAACCAATCGTTATTGGAATCGAGCAACGAATTGTAAACTAATAGTGTTTAAAGCGACAGAACCTTTCGTCACCGTGTCACAAAATCACGACGGAGCAAAGAGCGAATATTAAATTCTGCTCGGTAAAGCTCGGTAAAACTTTTACAGAAACATTTGAATTAATGAAAAATGTTTATGGCGACGATTGTTTATCCCGTACACGTGTGTTCGAGTGGTATAAGCGATTCCAGGATGGTCGTGATACTTTGGAAGACGACCCACAGCCAGGTTTTGGGTTTTTCTAAATTCTAAACGATTCTAATGGTATTATACTTCGGGAATTCGTTCCATAGGGACAAAATGTTAATGGCGAATATTATCTGGGTGTTATGGAACGTTTGTGGAAAAGAATCGTTCGTGTGAGGCCCGAATATCGAGCGCCAGGGAGTTGGTTTCTGTTGCATAATAATGCACCATGTCACAGAAATGTCGCAGTTCGTGAATTTTTGGCGAAAAAACAAGTCTGTGTGCACCAACATCCTCCATATTCGCCTGATTTATTTCCATGCGATTACTTCTTTTTTTACAAAATTGAAATTAGCCATGAAAGGAACGTTTTATGATACTGTTGCAGAAGTGCAAGCAGCTGTGACAAGGGTGATTGAAGCGATTCCGCAAAACGACATAAAAAAATCTATGTTAACATTGCCTGAGCGTGCCCAGCGGTGTATTGATGCGGAAGGGATGTATTTTGAATAAAAACAATTAATTGTGGCAAAATAACTAATACTTTTCTTTTTATTTAAAAAGTTTCGTTACTTTTCAGACATACTGTGTATTATTTTATACTAACAGAATTTATTTGACTAGTACTATTCTCTTTTTTACAGTTTTCTCTTTAGATAAATTACCGTAACTGTTTAATTTTTTGTGGTTGTTTAATCCATCGTAATTGAAAGTAACCGTAATTCCGTAATTCGGGTTTTAATGGCGTCACGTTTCGGAGGTGGCGCCGCTGTTCGGACATCTTTGAAGCTTCGCATAATCGTAACCTCAACTATGATTGACCTCAACCACTTGTTCGAAACTTTACATTACGATTGACAGTTGATAAAGCAAAATCACCTTGTACCTATTTTTTTTAGGTCAATCAATTTCACTAAATTTTTTAAATTAATCAATTTCATTAAAATTCCATAAACTTTTAAAGAATATGATACGTATTCTTTTACACTCTACTAAAAGTACAGTGAAAAAAATTTGATTTATAATTCAAAATTAAATGTTACATTTATAGTTTAAAATCATGTGTTATAATTAATATGAAATATCAATTATTGATTTTTTAAATATCGTGCAGAAAGAAATACGAGCAATACAAAATTTACGTTTGAATTTTCATTTTCTGTCTACATTTACATTTGCAGTTTCTCGAGCACCGTTGCATTTATGAAGGAAACAAAGTCGTAGAAAAATGGATATTGTGATACCATTCAATTTTGTCCTACACAGTTTTTTTTTTATTTTTTACCAAACTTGGTAAATGATATGGGTATCGATATCAGTATGGGACAACACGTCCCATGCGTGACGCACCCTCCTACAAGTGTATGACGCACCCTGTGCATAGCAGTACATTTAATAAAAGATAAATAATCGCGCATATAAACGCAGCAAGGATCCTTCTAATTAGGTTGGAAAATCGTTCTAGAACGTTCCAACATCAATTTGTTAAAACGGAAATGGCAAAAAACGAAAATGCGTAAATAACCTAGGACCGATACCGACTCGTCCAACCGGATCAATATACATAAATGCTCGCCGTACGCAGCCTTACGTGCGAAAAACAGAAAAAAATGAGAATAGGGTATTGACCGCTAATTGGTTAAACGATATTCAGTCCAGAAACGACCGGTAATAATTTATTTACTATCGATATTGTAACGAGTTTAGAAGATTGTCTCGATTTAGTAGGAATGTGGTTGAGGTTCGCGAATACGTGCTGCATTTACATAACCACGTAAGTACGTTTGCGTGCAATTAGCGTTAACATCGATCAGAATATTACATAGGGTTCGCGATTCTAACGTGTGTGTACTATAATACATTATTTATATGGTTGACGATTAGCTATCTAACACTGGGTAACAATTTATACAATGAACATGACGGACGTCCAATAGAGATTAGTTTCCAAATTTATGGTACATGTTTTATTTATTACACGTTACAATCTTATCTACGGCTAATAATTTTCAAACAATGTACTTTTCTGTTATTCAAATGGAGGGCAACTAACCTAAATACAGTTATAGAAGGCAGAAGGACAATAACAATGGATTTAGGAAGATCTATACATTTGAAGGTTGTGTATATTTGGGGAGCAAGGACAAGGCAAGATGGTGAATGTATTGACATAATACATATATTTGAACATATTGAAATAAATTTTATGCGGACGTTAAATTCTTATGTAACTGATACTGGAAATGTGTGTACATAACACTTACAATGGAATATTTATTAAGTTAAAAAATTAGTGATTTAATTCTTAAGATTAGACTGTAAGTATAATTATTCATCGTCAGAATAAAAATGTTTATTGCAGTCGTATAATTTTATCGCGGCTCTTAAATCTCGATTCAATCAAGATGTTTTGGATTAAAATAAAAAAGCATATTAGACTCAAGCAACATTGTTTATCGAATTTCAGTGACCGTTGTTGTCAACAAACGTTGACATAACGCATCATTGCACATCAGTCACAAATTTTTTGCTCATTGGGCCGATTATATATCTGGGCCGAAACCGATCAGTTATCAAGGGAAGTAGGAGTTTGTAGAAATCGTGAGAAATTTCTTTTCATTTCTTGAGAATGATAAACATATCTGGCTCGTGTATATTTTACACTATTTTGGATGTTCCTCTATACATAGATAACACCGGAGACTCGTTCGATTCCGATCAATTAACAAGGGAATACGGTAATTCAGGAGATAATTGCGTGGATGTCTAATCTGTCCAGCAATAGTACGTATATCGTCTCTGTACAGATATAACAAATGAAATTCACTAACTTTCACGATCCCAAAATGAACCTCACTGAAAATACTTTTTTTAACGCAAAATAGGGTTTTAATAAGAGAAACAATAAAAAGAAACATTTAAATAAACATTATATTTCAAATAACGTTGAAAACAATAGTCGTACATTTAAATAACGGAAAATAGAACGCATAACTAGCTTCGAGCATTTCTTTGGTATTACGTACGTGGTTTATTTATCTATTTCCAATTACAATTATGACGTGTATAATACATCACCCTTGGTACAGTTTTCACAGTTCCGTTCTCATACTAACATGTTACTTACCCAACCGCATTTTCCAAAACAGAAGTCTTATGACCTGCAAACTATACATAATTTATCGAAATTAACTATAGGAACTTGTAAAGATATCATCTAGAACGCTTTAACAAGTAATTGTTTCAATACGAATAGTTTAACTACGAATATTAACAAGAAAGTCGAAACGGTAGAAATTGACTTGAGTGATCTGAATTACCAATGCAGTTTAACCACCACACGCGATTCATGTTACGGCTCAGTGTCAATCAACGGAACAAAACAGGTATTATGCGCATGCAATTGTGAAAAGTAAATTGTCTAAAAACGTTTGTGGATGCGAAGAAAAGGCGTGTCACTTTCATCACGCTTACTTTTGTCCCCGCTCTCCATTATTATAGTGTATCTGACCACAAACGTCAGTTTTCACCGTACCGATTTAACGCGTCAAAATTGGACACGGCGTATATATGCAAACTTAATACACCGGGATGAATAGACGCCACTCTACTAGCCTGCATCGCGATGCAGCAGCCTCCATTGCGCCGTCATTAACGGTGAAACTCCGGTCTCGGTGATTATGGTGTTACGGTTTGGTATCCGGGTTTCGCGATCGAGCTCATCCCCCTTGTCCCGTTCCTTCTACCTTGACAGGCCTTCTACTTCAACTTTCCATGACGAGCCGACCACGTTCTGGCGAATTATTCTTTGTCAAAGTTGTACATCGGCAAGCATCGCTTCCCTTGGAAGAATGACGATGTGGAGGAGGGAATCCAATCACTCCTTGAGTTTAATTGATGCATTCTAAAATTAAAAATTTTTCAAGTCTTTGAACGTATGTAGTATATTTGTCAGTTTTGTACGAAATTCAATGAAATTGGAGATTTTGGACAGTTGAGACTTTGTGGATTCAGAAATTTGGCAAGTTGGGAAATTCGGGAAACGCGAGAGTTTGGGGATTTAGGAAATTTGGGAGATGTGAGAATTTTGGAAATTTGGGAGATGTGAGAATTCGGGGATTTAGGAAATTTGGGAGATGTGAGAATTTGGGAAATTTGAGAAATTTGGGAGATGTGAGAATTCGGGGATTTGGGAAATTTGGGAGATGTGAGAATTCGGGAATTTAGGAAATTTGGGAGATGTGAGAATTTGAGAAATTTGGGAGATGTGAGAATTCGGGGATTTAGGAAATTTGGGAGATGTGAGAATTTGGGAAATTTGAGAAATTTGGGAGATGTGAGAATTCGGGGATTTGGGAAATTTGGGAGATGTGAGAATTTGGGAAATTTGAGAAATTTGGGAGATGTGAGAATTCGGGGATTTAGGAAATGTGAGAATTCAGGGATTTAGGAAATTTTAAAGATGTGAGAATTTTGATATTTTGGAAATTTGTAAAGTAAGGATATGAAAGTTCAAGAGTTTGAGAATTCGGTATGCTAGGATTTCGAGTAATTTAAAAAGTGTGAGAATTTCGAGACTTGAGAAATTTGGATAATGTGAGAATCTGAGGATTTCCTGAATTTGTAACATATGAGAATTTGGGGACTTGAGAAGTATTAAAGATTGAGCTTTTGCAAATTTGAAAATTTAGGCACTTGCAAATCCGAAAGTAAGGAAGTACGTTGAAGATTTGATAGCTTGATAAGGACTCGGAAATCTGGGAATTGGGGAGATTTACGAAATTTTGGTATTTGAGAATTTGGAGACTTGTAAACTTAGGAAGTTCAATATACAATGTATAGATCGATGTCGAAAGGAAATGAACGAACAAATTTAGTAATAAATCGTGCACTGATTGTAACAGATCACCCAGTAGGTTGTTCGTTTTCGAAACACGAGTCAATAACAAGACTTTTTGCTCTGTCTGATACTAGAGAGTATATCGTTGTCAGTCTGCGAATCGATCGTTACGAAATTACATTAATCAGACCGTTTCACATTGCTAACCGTTAATTGCTCGGAAGAGTCTACCGTTTGTGAAGCGTGCGAATGCGTATCTCGAAACCTTTCATCGGGAATCACTTTCGTGTCCTTCGTTCCCTCGATCCTTTTGAAATGTCGATTCGAAGTATCATATGACTTTTTTTTATCATTTCTATACGTGATTAGAGACGGGTCTCGAATTATGACGATTCGCGACGAGTTTGCAAAGTAACGAATTTTTGTTGCATTCGCTAATTTCATAGAGCGACCTTACAAACGCGATTGATTATGTCATTGAATACTTGACATTTGAAAATGGATGTGAAACTGCAGCAAGTTTACTTAATGCGGTGACATTTAATTTTCCGTCATTTTTAACTGAACGATTAAAATTACATTAAGTTATTAGCGAGTAAGTACTTTAATTGTGAGACATTTTGTACTTTTTGCTATATTTATGCTGGAGAAGAATTCCACAGCAATTGAATTAATTTTTCATTTTCGATTAGAAAGTTAACAGTAGATTAAAAGTAATTTACAGGTGACGTACAGGGTGAGATAATGATATTGCTTAACTCGTATTTTGTTGATAGCATATTTCTAAACATCTAAAACCTTAAATTTCTAGATCCTCGAATCCCTAGAGGTCGGCATGCAGCTCACTAGAGTCATACTTGTAGCTCTTGAATAGTTTAATAGTACATACTGAAAAATTAACTGCAATATTGCCAAACAAATATAATAATCCTGCGCACACATCAAAATGCGCGGCAGATCGCATGCATGTAAACCTAGCTTTAGTTAACCTTGCTCTCCACACTCACCGACGCCACATTCAAACCAAAAAGTGTTTCCGTTCTCTTTAATACGTTGACTTATATGTTCTGTTACTACGCAAAACAGAATGTTTTGATTTCACAATCAATACATGTTTCACAGCAGATATATTATTTTTTCTAATACATACCGATGTATGTACTTATATTTGGCTCTTTAAAAAAATAATTTATCACATCGGGAAAAATGGCTCTTAACTCCAGGAAGGTTGCCGACCTCTGTCCTACAGTACGGTATCTCTACGTTTCCAAATACCTAAATTGCCAAATACGTATGTCTCCAAATTCCTATATCCTTGAATCCCTAGATTACGATATCTACATTCACAAATACCAAAATATCCAGATATGTATTATCCAATCTCCTAGATCCTCGAATCCCTAGAGTATCTCTACGTTTCCAAATACCTAAATTGCCAAATACGTATGTATCCAAATTCCTATATCCTTGAATCCCTAGATGACGATATCTACATCCACAAATACCTAAATATCCAGATACGTATTATCCAATCCCCTAGATCCTCGAATCCCTAGAGTATCTCTACGTTTCCAAAGACCTAAATTGCCAAATACGTATGTATCCAAATTCCTATATCCTTGAATCCCTAGATTACGATATCTACATCCACAAATACCTAAATATCTAGATACGTATTATCCAATCTCCTAGATCCTCGAATCCCTAGAGTATCTCTACGTTTCCAAATACCTAAATTGCCAAATACGTATGTATCCGAATTCCTAAATCCTCGATCCTTAGATTACGATACTTCTACATTTTCAAGTACCTAATGATACATATAATAACATATAAAACAACCAGATATAAACTCAAATTCATGTATTCTCGAACTAGATCTTCAAATTTCTAAATTCCCATCGCCGCACACTCCAAAATCCCTAAATTTCCAAATACCTATTTATTATTTATACAATCTATCTTGTCTTTGTAATTTCAGGTAATAGCAAAGATCACAAAAATTTGCGGCTATATAATTGAACAAATTCAAGGTCATTTTATTTGATCGATTCTCACCATTTATACAAAAAGGAAGTATATAGAGACGAGGATTTAAGCTTGTTACACTTCTACAATCATTTAAAGCAGGTAAAACACAAAAAAGACGACAGAAGGAATGCAGTGTAACACAATATAAATATATCCGGACATAATTGTTTTAAATTAGCCAAAAAAGTGCTATTATACTCCCCCGTACTCTGCGCCGGGAAGAGCGTAGCGGGTAATTTAATCGTGATCGCTGGTTGCCATAAACGTTATTCCAGATGAAGGATGTGCATGAAATTCAAAGAGACATGCTAGATGCGAGGAGAAAGTAGAGACGAGAGAATTTTCCGGTCAATTATCTTCTAAGTGGCGCGCTTAGAAGTCAATCAGATTTTTTGCGAAAACTTTCGAGCGCCAGAAAAACGGTCTTCATGTCACGTCACAGGCCAGACTATGCTAATATAATTTTAATGGCTGCGCGCAAATGTTAATTTTATGGGAACTGACGAAAATCCGAGTTTCCAGGTGTTAGACCTCTGGTTTCACCTGATTCGCCAGCGCGATCTAGCGTTAATATTTATGAGGCCATTGTTGTCACTACTGATACAACGTTCGGATCATGAAATCCTGAGAACTCGGTGATTTCTCACGTTCAAGTTGATCGAAAATCAATAAACTTTTCAGCTGTGAAAAAGTTCACGCCGATTACGAAAGCGTCACATGTGGACACTTGATCAAATAAGATATCAATTTTAATACGCAGATGCTATTAATATTTCGTAATTATAAAATCAATATTACGTTCGTAAGAGTACTGCGTGTAGCTATTTTCAAGTTTGAAAACGATACATTGTATTGAATAATAAAAGAGGTATCGGTAATTTTTGTGTAAATTAGTTGCATATTTTTGTGAAGAAGATTATTTTGTTCTATAAGCCAGTGTTCGATATTTGTACGTGCTAAGAACGATTCCAAATTCTTTTCTCTAAAAGACGAGAAACGAGGTCCTTAAACCAGTTTGAACGCAATCGTGAAACAGTTCACACACTCCAGATTGTAAATTTTTATCGTGAGAAATATGATTCCGTTACGTGGTTACTCGAAAGTGAATATATATGATAATTGTATCATTAAGTCGACAATTAGTAGATACGATAAGTTGATAATTTTAATTATTCGCACCGCTAACACGTATATTATAAGTATTTTTCATGACATTGTTGAAATAGAAATGTACTGTGAAGAGCAAAGTTGATTCAACAATATTTTTCTCAGAAAATTATAATTGTAATAAACGACATAAGCTATGTATAGTTGTACAAATATTTTAACTTAACAAACAATTAATGTTTTAACTTCATTGCTTTCACTTTGTTGATTGTACTATTTCTGATTTAATTGTGTATATGTGAATGATGACTATATACGTGAATTTTTTAATACACTCAGTGGCATAAATATGTTACATATATTTATGTATGTAAATTGCAAAAATAAATGGCACTAATGTGTCATAAATATATAACTGGCGAAGTAGTATAAATATGTTACAAATATATGAGTGACAAAACTAAGTGATAAAATATATAAATAATAAAAATAAATGACATTCACATGTCATAAATATAAAAATAATAGAAATAAATGCCATAAATATTTTCCTAAAAAATGCTAAATTTAATTGTTCACTGCATTAAAACATATAGTTCATATAAAATAAACTTGACTAATTACAAAATATATATTATAACAAGTATTAAAATTAAAAAAAATGAACATAACAACATCAAGTATCATACCGTCGTAAAAAATAATCCAATTTTTCTAAACGTTTCTAATGAACAAGATTACGCGAACAAAGTATCATACACACTGTTATGTAATTAAAGCAACAGTAATTATCGGTTCATTCAGAAACACACACCATTTACAATTTAGTTTCCCAGCAATCTGTGTGTATCTTTAATCACACATTACAAACGAACAGACAGTTAAGTTGTATTTACAGCAAAACATGTCGATTGTGCTTCCTGCTAATTCTCTTAAATGCCGCATCACATTAAACGTAATTATCGCTTTGTTGTAGCACTGATTTCTATGTAAATGTATCTGCCCTTGCGTGAGAACGTATGCAAATGAATTTCACTCTTCACGATAAATAACCGAAAACTCTTTCCGACAAAAAGCGAGAACTTTTCAGCGTAAATATGATGATTTATTCGAAGACAATGGAAATGGTAATTAAAGACGATTAAAGCTTAATAAATTTCATTCTGAATATCGATTTGTGAAACGAAACAAGTTTTATTATTTTATTAACTAATAAGTTCATGCCTGGTTTCAACATACTATCAAATTATTTTGTATAATTTATTTTGTAATTTTTTTTATGAGGTGAATTTTATGTAGTTCATATTTTATATTAATATTAATTGGTATTGATATTAGTACTGGTATTGGTATCAGTATTGGTATTAAGATACTTTATCGGTATCGATATCAGTATCGGTATTGGTATCGTTATTAGTATAGATTAGTATCAATCGGTATTAGTATCGGTATTGGTATCGTTATTAGTATAACTTAGTATCAATCGGTATTAGTATCGGTATTGGTATCGTTATTAGTATAGATTAGTATAAATCGGTATTAGTATCGGTATTAGTATCGGTATTAGTATCAGTATTAGTATCAGTATTAGTATCAGTATTAGTATCAGTATTAGTATCGACATTAGTGTCGGTATTAGTATCGGTATTAGTATCGGTATTAGTATCGGTATTAGTATCGGTATTAGTAACAGTATTAGTATCGGTATTAGTATCGGTATTAGTATCGGTATTAGTAACAGTATTAGTAACATTATTAGGAACAGCATTAGTATCAGTATTAGTATCGACATTAGTGTCGGTATTAGTATCGGTATCAGTTCCGTTATCAGTATCGGTACCAGTATCGGTATCAGTATTGGTATCAGTATTGGTATCAGTATTGGTATCAGTATCGGTATCAGTATCAGTATGAGTATGAGTATCGGTATCAGTATCAGTATCATTATTAGTATTAGTAACCGTCAGTGTTAATGTTAGTGTGAATGTTAATGTTAGTGTTACAATTAGTGTTAGTATTCGTATTGGTATTAGTGCTGGCATTAGAATGAATATTACTATTAGTATTAGCATATTAATTTTGCCGTTCCCAAAAATATGTCGCTTCCAATAATTTGTTTTGCATAAATTTAAAGCAATGCAGAAAAGATGCGCGAAGATCGTCAGCAAGAATCGTGGGTCAACAACGTCGACCTCGATTTCTATAATTAAAAGGCAAAATCCTGAGACTAATTACTCTTTACGTGATACCGTAGGATCGTGGGATCGTGACGATGATCTAGCAATACGCGGGATCTCGCAGAAACGCAACACTTATTTGCTCGGTTCTCTCAATTACCGATCTAGAGCGTTGCGAGACTTCAATTTACAGATGCCACGACACGTTAGGAAATCGAGACACGCTGTGAGCTGTTCAATTGAACGACAACATGCGATCGCGCTATTACAATACCGCCATCAACTTTGTCACTGAAATTGCTGCTCTATTATGGCGCACCGCCAGGCTGCGCCACTTTATTGCCGTGTATCGAGCAATAAATGAATCCTGGGGGAATAGGATTTCTATTACAATTACGATTGCAGTTCCTCCTCTCCTTTTTTTTTTTAGTAACGACGTATTGTGACACGTTGCATTGTGCTACCTTGTTATGAATGATTGTGAACGATTTCATTGCGGGAGGCTTCGAAAACGTATGCATGTGTTATAGAGAGTGAAATCGAGGGAACGAATTTATTGGTAAAAATAGCGAAAATTACAAGAGAGAGAAGAGGTAGAATATGTTTCTTTTGGGTTCAATTTGAATATTGAAATTTTAGAATTTTGGAGTTCTGGAATTTTTGAATTTTGAAGTTTTGGAATACAAAATTTTAGAACTGAGATATTTCAACTTGTAAGAAATTCGTCTAATAAAACATTTCTCGTATAATGCGAGTATCTATAACACGAATCCACTACACTTATCACGAGTATTTCCAATTACATAACCCAACAAATTCTTAATAACACATATGACAAATTCGTATAAAAAGCGTCTGCCACGCTCGGATAACGCGGCAGTCAAAACGTTCATAAAACAGGAAAATATCATTTGAAAAAGACTGTATCCTTTTTATCGACGCCCACGTAAGTGATTTTATGAGAGCAAAGGATATAAATAAGCATGTAAAACTGAAAGTTGTACACAACGTTGTGCGCCCATGATATGATGCATCGATACGAACGTTGCGTTACTTTGGAACAAATGACCGTTTCTACGTGAAAATTTATAATAGAATGCGTGAAATTATTTCACGTGTATCAGCTAGGAAACTTTCACAGTCACGTAGGCGATTTCGTTGCATAAGTATACCTGGAGGCATGGATAATCAATTTCGATTCTTCAAGCGAGGTAAATTCGAAAGGTTTCATGGAGCACCAAATAGACTCGTTTTCAATTGTCACAAATTGTCGGACCTTTTGGCAAACCGTTCAAGGGTCAAGCTAACACGAAATGAACTTTGGAGACCTAGTACGGCGAAACTGAGAAACTCAGGTGATCCTTGTTCGTCCTGTGTTCTGCAGGAGAGAAAAACAGTCTTCACTTTCAAGAAAGCGACTTCTTTGCTCGAAGAATTTGCGACGATGCAATATTTTCCCGGGCTTTTTTTTCAAAATATTCTTCGTACAACGAAGTCCGTCCAAAGAATAGGGGTATAAGAGACGCCACTAGAAAAGGAAATTAAAGGACACAATTAAATGTCCAAGCTAAATGAATAAAGGGTAGGGGTACGATTTCAACGCGGTATTTCGAAATGCGCATGCGCATAGTGTACAAGTATGGCGGTCGGCAAAGAACGGTTTGAACCTGCACCAGTAATTTGCTTGTAATAAATATTTTGTCATTTCTCTGTAACACATTCGTCTGTACTTTCTTGTGATACATAGTTCATTTCTTTATAAGTTATTTGTAATAATCATTTCAGTAATATATGTGCTTAAAATATATTGTGTAGAGTAATTTTAGTATGTCTTTCTTTTTCAACTCAATGTTTTAAAATTGATGTAAATACTTCGAAAATCAATATTAACACTATAGAGAAAATTTACGACAGATCTCTAATTATTAGAGGTTGACATGAAATTCACTTGATTTAAATTTCCCGCTTGTTTGCACGACCAATTTAAAGGGGCAACATTTTCGAAACATCAAAGGTGTCGCCATGAATGTCGTCTCTTGTATCCCTACTCTTTGCCCAACTTTGCAGTTTTACAACTTTGTAATAAATGGAAGGATATCGAAATTTTCTGTAAAGTTTCAAAAGAGAAATCGGGCTTGGTAGCATGCTTCATTACATGGAGAAAATTCTGAAAAATTAAACACGAAGAAATGTTGTTTCCTCTTATGAGATTCTTGGAACAGCGAAATATGGTAATTATGTAATATAACGGACTACCTTCCGACTTTAATAATTTTCACATATGTCAAGGACATCTTAAGTAATGCTTGGAAGGATTTAGGCGTCGGTCGATGTTTACTTAGGAGGACAAGTATATATAAACGTATAAACGCAAGGAAAGCATAAATAATACATTTTTGCACATAGTGGGTGCGTAACCTAACCTAACCAAAAAGGTAGAAATTGGTTTTCACCTGATCAATTTCTACGACAACTCCATTATATTGAATTTGTTCCATATATCGAGAGTTACATGGGTTTGAGTAGAATTCGAAAAAAGAAGTTTATGTAAATTACTTTTCAGGTCATATCAGTTAAAGTAATAGGTCTATGCAAAAAATGAATATAACCTTTTTTATAGAATTTTTTACGAGCTTCATGTTTTGTTCGAACCTTTTTTTCCTGAAATCAACAGCTTAAGAGATATACAGTAAAAACTGTATATACTTTTTTGTAAACCGCCTAAAACCTTCACATTACTTAGACGTCCTTGATAACATATGTAAAAATGATTAAAATCGGGGTGTGGTCCGTTATGCTGTATAATGACCCGAAATATTTTTAAAAGTCTAAACGCCTTTTTGTTCCGCCTGCTGAAAGTAGTGCAGGATCAACAAGGATCGGAGTTTCTCAGTTTCGCCGCACGAGGCCCTCAAAGTCAATTCGGAATTGGTTCGTCACTTCGCTAGACCGTTAAATAGCCAAGAAATCGGAGCGAGCACGCGGCAACATCGTTTAACAGCGCTTAACCGATGTTTACGATCGGATCGTGACTTCCCTTTCACGGGACAAATAAGTCAATCGAAGCGATTCCGAGGCGACTCGACGAATTTACGATTACTCGTACCGACACGCCATTTATTTTCGTGTGACTCACGTGCATGCTCCCGATATCGCCTACTTTGTGTCGTGTATACGTTGTAGACAAAGTGTCACAGCGATTTTCGAGCATTTGATAGCTTACGGACTTTGGAATTGAAGAATTTATCGATACGGGAGTTTAGAGGTCTGGCAGTTTAGGAAATAGGGGACATAGGGATTTGGAGATCTAGGGATTTGGGATGTTGACAAATTTTGTATTCGGAAATCTTAGAATTGAGGAATTCGTAATTTGGAAATTTGAGAACTAGGGGGTATTGGAATTTGGAATTTGAAAATTTAGGAATTTAAGGATTTTGTAATTTGGAAACTTGTATGTTTAACAATCTGAGAATTTGGGGGTTTCGAATTTCTAAATTTGAGAATTGAGGATATTGTAACTTAGAAATATGGGAATTTGGGGATTTCGTAATTTGGAAATGAGTATATTTGTAAATCTGGTAATTTGAGATATAGTAATTGGAAAATTGGTACATTTAGAAATTTGAAAATGATGCCCTTTATAATATGGAAATTTGAACGTCTGAAAATTTGTTAATTCAGAAGAAACCTGGTAATGTAGGAATTTCGTAATGTAAAAATTTAGTAAATTCAGACAATTCTCAATTACTTAAACTTCTAAAAATCCCAAATTTCAATATTCATAATTATCTACGTTACAATAGTGTACAAAGAGGCGATATTATAAAAACTGTATAGTGTATATTGTGAAACATTAAAAGACGAAAATTTGAATGTGTTACTAAATTGCGGTGTATATTATTCATTATTGATTACACAGCCGTGACAGACGAGCAAATATTTCTCTTACTGTTGAAACAGCTTTTACTCTTATTTGTCTGCTCGCGTAACGCTTATCTTGTGTTGACTGCGACTACTGAAATGACGCCGGATGTTTGAAGTTGTTTGAAGTAATTTTTACGATCTTGCTATTTTTACTACCTATACAATTGTGTTCATTGTATCTGACAAGTACTGTTTCTTTTTAATACACCAAATGTTACAGTAAAAATAGACATATGTACAATGCCGTTCAAAAGTGGCTCTTTCCTTTTTTGGACAAACTCTTTTCAATACTTTTCAAATACAGGTTTTTTATTAAAGTTGTATTTATGTACCATAAATTCCGTGATTTAAATATTTTTCAGGGTGAAAGTTGCAATTCTGTTATAGATTATTTTTTGGAAAAAGAGGTTGAGTTTGCAAAATGGACGTATTTGTAAAATTAAGAAAGAGTGATCTGTAGTGTTAATATAATTTTGAACATCGTTTCAAAAATTAATATTGTAAATGTCATTTTTTGTGTCTATAATTAATAGTAAAATTGTTGTTCCCTGTATTTATAATTAACAATAAAATTATTCTCTGTATTTATAATTGGTATTTCATTTCTTTGATGGTTCAAGATCATTCGCTATATATAATTTATATTACCATTAATTAATGATACTAAAACCTAAAAACAATTTTAGTAGGAAATTTTTTTGTATCATCAATAAATGACTCTATTAAACAGTAATTAGTAAGAAAAAGTCTCTAAAAAAGTCATTTTTGAGTGGGTAATAAAAATGTTTTATAAGCCACTTGTGCATCATCAAATCATACCGGACAGAAAAAAATTAGTCTATAGTTCATTTAAGAGATATTTTACGATTTTCGTTTAGTATTCTATAATATACATTTTGAAAATAAGGTTAGGAAATTTTATAGAATGTTTCAGAACTTCAAAATGTAAATTGTACTTCGAACTGTTCAATTAAATTCGTTTAAATTAACAAGTGAATTTTTCTGATGAAATGTTGAATCATTTTTGTAAAACATACTATACATTAGTGTGTACTTCAAGTATATTTAGTATACTTTACTAGTATACAAGTAAATACTTAGTACATAATTTCTATTTTAATACTTTCTAATCAATTAGTAAGTAAACGTTTTTATTAGTGACTAAGCGTTCGTATAAGTCAGCTTTCTATTAACACAAGTTTTACACCGTAAGAAATTAATACCGCGAATTTCAAGGATAAATAACACCCCGTTCACAATCTGTTTCGATGCAAATTCGATATCTCATGCAGTACGGTGCACGCAAACGAGACCGTTCCGATGAAAGCGAAGCCATTGGGTCCTTCGAATAAATCCTATTCGCGTTGCAGAATGATCGCTCATATCGATTTCCTAGTACGAGCTGAACGTCTCAATCTGGCAGCTCGAGTACGGATCGTTAAGCTTTCGTATCGAATTCAACGTTAAATCGTGTACTGTTATCCGATAATGATTAATCAAAATGTCCGATCGGCGACGGTGTTGAATTTCCGGAGTTTCCTTGACTACTTCATTGCTACAGAAATGTTCAAGGACGAAACATACATGGGGCCTATACTAATCGTTGCTATAGATTTTCATTGTTTCTTCGACGCTATTCGAACTACGATTTAAGATTCAAGATAAGAGTTAATATATCCATATACTGCGTTAATTCAGATTTTTATATCAGATTAAAGATAATTAGACATATACATATCTGAAGAGTATGAAATAGATGTATACTGAATATATCCACATATGAAGTATATGAAATAGATGTATACTGAACACATCCACATATGAGGTATATAAACTGAATATATACTGAGTGTATACATATATGAAATATATAAAACATATATGTTGGGTATATACACATATGAAATATATAAAATGGATGTATACTGGGTATATTCACATATGAAATACATTAAACACATGTATACTAGGTCGACACATATGAAATATATGAGATGGATGTATGCTGGGTATATTCACATATGAAATACACTAAACACATGTATACTGGGTCTACACATATATGAAATATATAAAACAGATGTATGTTGGGTATATACACACATGAAATACATGACATGGATGTATACTGGGTATATTCACATATGAAATACACTAAACACATGTATACTGGGTTTACACATATATGGAATATATAAAACAGATGTATGTTGGGTACATACACATACGAAATATAAGAGATGGATGTATACTGGGTATATTCACATATGAAATATATTAAACACATGTATACTGGGTCTACACATATATAGAATATATAAAACACATGTATGTTGGGTATATAACACATGAATTATATAAAATGGATGTATACTGGGTATATTCACATATGAAATATATTAAACACATGTATACTGGGTCTACACATATATGAAATATATAAAACAGATGTATGTTGGGTATATACACATAAGGAATATATGAAATCGATGTATACTGGATACATGAAACATGTAAAATAGATGTATAACAGGTATAGACACATATGAAATATATGTTTATATCTATATGTTTGATACACACCTATATGAGGTAACACATGGTGTTAACGCACGATTTTTCATCCACTCGCAGTTATCCGCAAAAAAAAGTTTATAACAAGAGTTACAGGGTAGAGAACGTACAACACCCTGTATATATCGATGATCGTAAATCGATTCAGGATCACGCAGTGCAACGATGCCTCGCGATGTTACGCAGTCGATCGAGCCTGCAGCTTTCTATGCTCTGAATACTGAAATCGAAACGATTGCAGATACCGATAAAATACCAGTGTTTTTAGAGGATCGTTTTTTAACTTAGAATTTACTTTCACTTTGAATGCACATTTAATACGCTCCGTGTAATGTCGTTGCTGGTATCAATTGCAACGTGCATTAAATAATGACACTTTATCATTTCTTTCTTTGTGAGAAGAGAAAGTGATCGATGGCCGATGTTAGAGGTCAATTGTGCCGAGCACACGTTCTCGCAACAGAACTGAAATTATCCCAATTAATTTAGAAACTACGAATCATTCCGGGTATTATAAGTTACGTCGTGGAGATTATAACGGATACCCTAGGATTGTATACACGGAACAATTAATTTCGAATTTTTTAGTTAAATCGACGCGCTGTTGAAATCCACATTCTTTATAATTTGATGAAATAGAAAGCGTGTTAAATACCTATGAAATGAACAGAGTTTATACAATATTACGAACGATTAAAGCGGTGAAAAAAGAAAAATAACTTCAACGAAGTCGAAGTAGGTACCTCAGTCACGCTGTAAAAATTATGTTCAATAATTCGACATTTTTTAAATAATCAAGTGAAGTTTACTCGAAGAAATCTTGTAACCGTCCATTGAGGAAAGCAAGAACCGAAATAAAAATATCAACGTCTAACCGTCCACTTGTTAGCGGACATTTTCATTACTTTTCTTTTTCTGACTTTTACTATTATATCCGAGCAAGATCAAGCAGTTGTCGCGAGGTACATGCAGCTTTCCCTATAATTACACGTTGCTCTATCATACCAGAAACAGGCAGAGTTCACTTTTCCGGTTTCGCTGGCCAACGAGTCTCGATTAATGACCTTCTCGACATTCTGCTCGTTTCGAAGCGACCGACATCGAGTTATTTATGCGCTCGGTATATAAAGATTGATGGACGACGATCGATTCTTACGATGGGGAAGCCGGATCAAACTAACGGGACGCTGTGAGACACGTGTGATCGAATGATAAGTAAGCGCAATTAAGCGGAAAATAAACGGCCCTGAGAAAACGTACCAAAAACACAGGAAAATGGTAATTCATGCTACAGCTATTTCACGTATAACTCGTATCACATGTAAATGGCTGAAATAGTTAAATGTGAATAAATGTAAATATCTAAAAATACATACAAATGAAATTTTAAACAATTTCAAATGAAACTTTTTCATATTTTACCTTTATTCGAGAGAATTCACAAGTACTTTATTCACGATACTAAAGTATTTTGTGTTTCCAACAATAATAAATTATGCAGTTTGTTAAAATTTGTCGTTTCTAATGGACAAAAAATAAAATACTATGGTAAATGAATTTAGTGCAATTTGTATCAGGTAGTTTATCCACAATGCTTATACGACAGATAAGATGACGTTTGTCGTGTAAATATGTATAAGTACGTACATATTAGCTTTGCGATTGCGTTGTTATTTCAGTTCTCTATTTTGTGTTCTAACTCTAGTTTTTTAAATCAGTTTAACAATACTCACAAAAAGTATTTCCCTTCAATTATTTTAATATACTCAAATCTTTATAATATAATAATTATTTATCTAAATGATTTTATTCTGTAGAATATACTGAATTATTGTAGACAAATGGTACGTGAGTAAATGTCAGTCGAAATATAATAAAGAATGACAAGAATAACAATGAATCAGAAAATTTAATTTAAAAAAAATTGAAAATCATCAGTGCAGAAAAATCTGTTATAGACGTCTGTCAAATAAGAAGTAGTCGAATAAGTACATTATGTATTTATTTTATGAGTTTGTCTTTATTTATTTGATGAATTCCTTAATTATATACACATATAATATCTTGTAACACTATTGCGATGAAAATTGACAGCTTAATCATTTTCTAATGTTTCAGTCATCAATATTCCAGTATACAGGATGTATCAGAACATGTGGATATATAATTATAACTGTAAAAGATATGTAAATGAAAATTCATTTTAATAAATAGTACATGAGATTATAAATTATTTACATGAATAATTTCATAAATAGAAAATATAATTAAGTTCAATAATTTGAATAATTGGACGAATGTCATATCTGGATGCCTCAAATTCCTAATGTTTTCATTCATAAATTTAGAAATTATAAAAATTTTTAATTTTTAAATTTCTAAATATGTAAATTTGAGAATTTGGAATTTCTGTATTTATACAATTGCAAATTTCCAACTGTCCAATTCCACTTATTTTCAAATTGTTTATGTTATGAATCTAAGAATTTGATATTTCTAAATTTTTTTAACTGTAAAATTCTGAAATTTTAAGATTCTAAGAGTCTACAGTTTTTAACACTGCAAGAATTTAACATTTTGAGATCCTAAATTAAAAAATTCTAAAATTCTTTACTCCAAAAATTTGAAAATCCTATAATTCTGAAATCATAGAAATCTAAAAACCCGGAACTCTAAAATCCTAAAATTCCAAAATTCCACAATTCTAAAATCCCACAATTCCAAAATTCTAAAACTCTAAAATACCAAAACTACAATCCCATAAATATAGAATCAAAAATTTCTAAAATCTCAACACTCTAGAATCCTACAGTTTTTAAATCTCAGAATTCTAAAATTCCAACTCTAATCCTAAATTCGGTCCTAAAATCCCAAAATCCAAAAATCACCAAAATCCCAAATTCCCAAAATCTCAAATTCCCAAATTTCCAAAATTCCAAATTCTGAAAATGCCAAATTCCCAAATTCCCAAATTCCCAAAATCCCGAATTCCCAAAATCCCAAATTCTCAAAATCCCAAATTCCTAAATTCCCAAATTCCCAAATTCTCAAAATGCTATTACCAAATTGCCAAATTCTCAAAATGCCAAATTCCCAAATTTCCAAACTCCCAAATTCGCAAAATCCCAAATTCTCAAATTCCCAAATTCCCAAATTCCCAAATTCCCAAACTCCCAAATTCGCAAAATTCCAAATTCTCAAAATGCCAAATTCACAAAATCCCAAATTCGCAAAATCCAAATTCTCAAAATGCCAAATTCCCAAATTCCCAAAATCGCAAATTCTCAAAATTCCTAAATTCCCCAATTCCCAAATTCTCAAAATTCCAAAATCCCAAATTCCTATAATTCGATCAACAAAAAGATTCTATTCACAAACTAAAATCTCCTCAAATCGATCGTTTATTTCCAACAAACCCTATTTCAATAGAAGATAAACGACGTTCAACTCTATATCTCTCCAAAGTAAATTGCGGTTCCCTAAGTTTCTCGTGGTCGATTATACGTTTAGCAATCAAATTATTACCTGTCTACCGAAACGACAAGGATTAATACGATGTTGCATTTAACTGGTTCATCGATGCTCCATTGTCGCTATTTTTCACTTATTTTTCAAATAATTCCCACATTCCTTCATAAAATATTTCCCGCCTCCAACTCTCGAATAACAACACGACTCGTATTACTTAAAAAAAAAATGTCCTAATAATCGACATTACTTAAAAATTCTCCATCATTTTCAATTTTCAAGTACAAAGACTTTAAACCACCATGACAAGAGTATCTCGAATGACTCAGGAAGAAGCATTTTATCGAGAAAATAAGATCACCCGTTCGATGCTATTTTGCAGCTTGGTCACGCTGGCACGCCTCTTTTCGATTAATCTTATTTTCGAACACTCGAGGGGGTAATTGATTCGACCCACTAAGCAAGATAGGTACGTGCATGGTTAGAAGACGGTGTTTTTTTCTACGGCGATAGTCGACGTTCATACTGGACCCGGTGATTTCGTTCTTGAATCTCGTTACCGATCGTCTCATTAACCGCACCGATTAATCGTTGAACGTTCTACGTGAGGGGTCGCGTGACCCCTTGCAGAAAATGCAATCGCATCGTTGATCATTCTTCCACACGTTGCGGATAATAAGAGCATCATCTCAGGATGCTGCACGCGTTACAAAATCTAAAGCTAACTCGATTCATTTTCGTTACTTTAATCCATTACCTGCCAAGTTTCTATTTTCATCCAATTTTTATTTAATTTTACCGTGCGTCCATGGCCATCGAAGCACCTCTATAAATTTTCAGTACTTTTTACGTTTTCCATAAAATTAAAAGCCCTGTTTGCAATCGTATAATTTATTAGCTACTAACATGATACTACTACTGTACATAACATTATTAACACATGTTAATCTTGTATTTCCTTTGCTTTGGTCACAGCGGCATGCTCCGTATACATCATATGCTTCATATCTTCATTATTTTCCCAAATATCTGTAATTCTTTTCAACTCAGATAATGTAGGAGAGTTGTAAACTAGTCTTTTGAGTAGGCAGACATTTTCTATGGCATTCGAATTTCACCTGACGCGCTATCGATACTCGAGCCGAACGTTAACGCACCGCCCTTAATCACTCGTCACACAATTTATTATCACGATAGTAACAAATTGCTATGTATATATCGTTATCAACGTACTTAGTAATAATTTTGCATGACCTAAACCAATTTTCCATACATGACATGTTATAGCCATAAATGTGAAATTTTCGTACGTGGTCCTAATTCGATGGCCAGGGACTAATACTAAAATAAACGACACAGGGTGAATTACTATTGGGTTCGTGTGAAAATCGTTGAAAAGTTGACTGATGATACAAGTTAAAGGCTGTCAATGTTTTTCAAGATTATTCTTCAGAAAATTATATTGAAGAGGTTAATAGTAAAACAGTTATTTTAATAAAATTTTATAAAATGATCCCCTACAATTTTTATTCTGATCGAAATTAATTTTGTGTTCGATTTACTTATATAAGTTTGGCAATATTAGAACAAAATATAATTTTAAAAAACTGAATGTAAATGTTTAGTGAATACACATTTAGAAGCGATAAGAAAAAAATATACATATATATTCAAATTTGCATTTGGGGATCGCGATAACAAATGGTTGTGGTAGAGCAGAAACAAATTAGCTGTGAAATTTAAAGAAATATACAAATAACGATGTTTGCAAATTCGAAACTTCAAATCTTTTGAAAATTTGAAGTCTTTTGCAAATTTGAAATCTTCTAAATTTTTAAATTGCAAAAGCTTTCGATTACCGAATTTCTAAATGAACGAATTAGAAAATTTGCAAATTCCTACATTCCCAAACTAAATTTATGAATTGTCACATCTCCAAATTTCTATATTTTTAAATTCCAAAATTCTAGTTTCAAAATTTCTAGATATTCTAATTTCTAAGTTTCCAAATTTCTAACTACTTAAAATTCAAATTTCCTAAATTTCAAAATACCAAAGTTCTAAATTCCCGAATCACAATCAATGGTTTCGACGTAATCAGAATTTCGAAACCACCAAATTTCCAAACTCGAAAATTGCTAAACTAAAATGTTCAAACTTAAAAACTTAAAAATCAAGAATACTAAAAAATGTGAAATTCCTTTGTTTTCAAATTACTAAATTTCCAATTCCTCATTTTTTCTCTATTTTAATAGTCATAACCAGTACGTGTACCTTTTGTTGTAATAATAAATGATAAAAGTGATCGATATAAAACTTTGACTTACATTTATTATACTACTGTAAATAATTTGAAGAAAAATCTTCATTCAGATGGCACACTTTTCATTTTGCACACAGTCGTCAACAAATATCACTCGAGTCAAATGCTCTTCTTTCATACTTCCAATGTTAGACCCCACAATAAAAATCACTCTCTTATCCTTCACAACCCACAACTCGCACAATATCAAAAATTGATGTATTCAAAAATAAATTCTTATATTGACAAATATCCTGTTTCCTTGTAATTTTCATTTCTACTTACCATAAACATTAAATCATATAATTTTTATTTGCTATAAATTGCTATATCTGTTGATAGAAAGCATCGATCGATAAAGAAAATTGAAAAAATGAACATACACGTTGAGTAACAATGGAAAGGAAAACTTTCAAGTTTGTAGATAATTATATTAAGACATGCTTAGCGCTTAGAAATCGGCAGAATTGTCGGCAATGGAAGCAGAATGCAGAGAACCACAGACAACTTTCACCGGTTTTCAATCAGTTCGTCGATCAAGCCGCAAAGATCTATCGATCGATAGATCGACCACGGAACAATCTCCTTTCGACGAATACTCATTCGCTCTTGTCAGTGCGTCATGCGATCTGAGAATTGAGGGAGGCAAGAGAGAAAGCCAATCGATGGATTTTAACGGTATTTGCATACGCTCTTGCATAATATAGAACGGAAGTATTTCTTTCTTGAATCGAAATATTTTTCAATAGTTATTTATTATTACTGTTATACATCTATTCACGTATGAAATATTGGAATTATAATTTTATTAATCTCAACTGCATTTACATATCTTTTTGAGGAGTAATTGTATTTACAAATTTAATGAAACGTCTCGAAATGTTACGAAATCCTAGATCTCTAAATTCATTGATAATCAAATTTCTAAATTTCATATCCGTAGATCTTAAAATTTCAAAGTTTCCAAAACTCAAGTTCTATAAATCGCTAGATCCCAAAATCCTTACGTCCCCAAGTCCTTAGATCTTCAAATTTCTAGATCCCCGAATTCCTGGATCCCCAAATTCATAGATTTTTAAATTCCTATATCCCCAAATGCCTAGATGCTCTTATTGTCGAATCCCTAAATTCCTACACCTCCAAATCCCTACATCCCCAAATTCTTGGATCTCAAAATTCTTAGATTTCTAAATTCCTATATTCCCAAATACGTAGATCCCCATACTGTCGAATCATTCGATTTCTACATTCCCATGTATCAACATCCCCAAATTCTTGGATCTCAAAATACTTAGATTCCTAAATTCCTATATCCCCAAATACCTATGTTCCCAAATCTCTACATCCCCAAATTCTGAGATCCTCAAATTCCTGGTCCTCCAACGTCTTAGATTCCTAAGTTTCTATATCTCCAAATATCTAGATCCTCATATTACAGAATCCCTAAATTTCTAGTTTTTCAAATTCCTATGAGCTCCTAGATCTCCAAATTTCTATGTCTCCAAATCTTTAGGTCCCACGTCATTGCACACCTTAATTTGTAGATCGCCAAATTCATAGACGTACCATAGAAATACCTTCGCGATAAAATTGTTTAGGAAATCTCAAATATCCTAATTTCAATATTTCCAACTTTTCTACTCTATCGTACAATACAACCTATACTTTATCAATATATAAAGCTTCAAATGTTTCCTTTAATCTACTGCTTAATGATTTATCAGGTGCGTCAGAACTAACTAATCACAGCTACAGTATTCATACAAATAAAGAAAGTTCAAATATTACGTCAATTCTGTCTTCAGCGATTACTGACTATACGAATTATAAGTCGATTTAAACTTCAAAGCATTATTAATACAAGTGTTTTAATACGAGCAAGATTTATCACGTTTGCACTGACGTCACCAGTCAGATTCGTTAAAGCACAGCAGGGGATTAATAAGAGTACCGATGTGAACCCACGGGTTGCTGTGTGAAGAGACTAACCCAGGTGTTTAGAAGAGCTTCAATTGATCAGAATAGAAAAATATCTTCATTCCCAAAGCGCTATATCCTCAAATTCCTACGTGCCCAAATCGGTACATTTCCAAATCGTTACACCCCCCAACCGTTACGTCCCCAAATCGGTACATTCCTAAATCACTACGTCCCCAAATCGCTGTTCCCAAATTCCTAAATGCCCAAATCGGTACATCCTCAAATCCTTAGGTTCCCAAATCGGTACATTCCCGAATCGTTACGTCCCCGAATCGGTACATTCCCAAATCACTACGTCCCCAAATCGCTATGTCCCCAAATTCCTAAATCCCCAAATCCTTGTGTTCCTAAATCGGTGCATTCCCAAATCGGTACACCCCCAAATCGTTACGTCCCCGAATCGGTACATTCCCAAATCACTACGTCCCCAAATTGCTATGTCCCCAAATTCCTAAATCACCAAATTGGTACATCCCCAAATCCTTGTGTTCCTAAATCGGTGCATTCCCAAATCGGTACACCCCCAAATCGTTACGTCCCCGAATCGGTACATTCCCAAATCACTACGTCCCCAAATCGCTATGTCCCCAAATCCTTGCATCCCCAAATCGGTGCATTCCCAAATCGGTACACCCCCAAATCGTTACGTCCCCGAATCGGTACATTCCCAAATCACTACGACCCCAAATTCCTAAATCCCCAAATTGGTACATCCCCAAATCCTTGCGTCCCCAAATCGGTACATTCCCGAATCGTTACACCCCCAAATCGTTACGTCCCCAAATCGGTGCATTCCCAAATCACTACGTCCCCAAATCGCTATGTCCCCAAATCCTTGCATCCCCAAATCGGTGCATTCCCAAATCGGTACACCCCCAAATCGTTACGTCCCCGAATCGGTACATTCCCAAATCACTACGATCCCAAATTCCTAAATCCCCAAATCGGTACATCCCCAAATCCTTGCGTCCCCAAATCGGTACATTCCCGAATCGTTACAGCCCCAAATCGTTACGTCCCCGAATCGCTACATTCCTAAATCACTACGATCCCAAATCGCTATGTCCCCAAATTCCTAAATCCCCAAATCGGTACATCCCCAAATCCTTGCATCCCCAAATCCTTGCATCCCCAAATCGGTGCATTCCCAAATCCCTACGTCCCCAAATCGCTATGTCCCCAAATTCCTAAATCCCCAAATCGGTACATCCCCAAATCCTTGCATCCCCAAATCCTTGCATCCCCAAATCGGTGCATTCCCAAATCCCTACGTCCCCAAATCGCTATGTCTCCAAATTCCTAAATCCCCAAATCGGTACATCCCCAAATCCTTGCATCCCCAAATCGGTGCATTCCCAAATCCCTACGTCCCCAAATCGCTATGTCCCCAAATTCCTAAATCTCCAAATCCTTACGTCTCCAAATCGGTACATTCCTAAATCAGCACGTCCCCAAATAGCTACAACTCCAATTGGTACGAATAGAAAAATGGACGCCACACACGTATTTTCAGCGGTATTGACTCGATCGTTCGCACACCAATTAGCCCAAAACCAATAACAGTCGACAAATGTCTCTGAAGTTAGTGAGATAGTGGTTACGTTCAGCAGTTATTGTCATTATTATTCTTATTTGCCGAAATGTAACTGGAAGTGTTCACGGTGGGGTGCTTTTACTTTGCGTCGATCACGTGCCAACTCGTATGTTGTCATGTATACAGATTGGGACACTGTTCGTGAAAGAGGAAAAAGGAAAAAACGCAGCGTGTGAGACGGCGATCTAGGGAAATGAAAACCGATCGGTGGCTAACCTTCGCGGTGGAGAAAGAGAAAAGTGAATTGGGGCAAAGGTCTCTGACATCCTGGCTGGCCGTGGGAGAGAAACGAGATGTGGCACGTATATATACGACCAGCTGTTGGAACAGAGAGAGGTAACCGTTAAGATCGAAAGTGCTTTTACGAGAAGACACCTGTTGGACGATACTCGAGCACTCAACGTGGTCGTTTCGCGACCGGTAATCCGATCGGTTTAGATTTTTGTTAGGACAATGATTCTGTCGAGTTGACGCGATAGTCGCGGACATATTTTATTCCGTTACACAATTTGTAAAGGAGTGAATTTTTTGATTTACGATGTGTATGATACTTTATGTAAATTATAGCGCGGAACAGAGTTAAGCTATGTTATTAAATTAAATTTTCAAAATGTGGGGACTTGGAGATGTGAAAAGCTATTATTGTTTAAGTAATGTTTATTTTTTTATAGGATCGTTATTCGTACATTTTTTATTATTCTCAAATTTGAATCCTCATTTTTGAATGTTTATAGGTCTTATTCCCTGTTACACTATTCAAAGTTAATCGATTACATTGTAATTAAACAGTTTTAAGTAGTATTCAATTAAATTGTAACCAATAACTAGATACTTCTGAATTAGGAATTAATTAGATTATAATACAGGATTAAATCCTTTTCGATTGAGACTGAATCAATTAAATTGTAAATATAATTGAATATTGAGTACTGAAGAATTTTTAGGTACAATTCTATCAGAAACGAAATTAAAAGTGAAGAAACGTTTCTTTATTTTGATCTATTTTAGCAATATACATATATACAATATATGTATTAATATATAAATAATAACTAATTAAGAAATGAAATTGTACATTATACTTTGACAATCATAAATTACTAGTTGAGAAAATATTTCAATTTAAATTGAAAATTTTACGTGCTGAAGCATAATCTTACTATCGACCGTAATCGTTACGGACTGTTTAACAAATTAATTTTAGAGCGTGTTCCAAGAATGGTGTGTCAGTTACGAAAGATTGTTGAACTTGTTATCGGTTGACACACGTGTAATTAACAATGCAATCTATGTATCTCCCTGTGTACTCGAAACAAACTACGTATTGCAACTTAACTACATGACAGATATGCAGGTTTTATCAGAAACGGTGAATTCTACAAAATTTAACAACTTTGTACACCTTTGTTCAAATGTTATTGCACAAATACTCAAATTTTATAGTTCGTTAGAGGAAAGAAATTATTTTGTGGTTAGTATAATTAATTATGTGATTTCTAAATGTTTAATTTTGTACATTTTCAAGTTGGTTAATTTCCAAATTTCTATATTTCTGAATGCTTAAATTCCTAAATTTCAAGGTTCCCGAGTTTTGAAGTTCTTAATTTTCTAATTTTGTATATTCACAAATTATCACATTTTTAAATTATCAAATTACCAAATTACCATATTACCTAATTACCAAATTACCAAATTACCGAATTACCGAATTACCAAATTACTAAATTATCAAATTTTCAAATTCTTATATTTACAAATTTTTAAAACTACAAATCTCCAAATTTCTATATTTACAAATTCCCAAAGTAGTAAATTCTCAAACTTCCAAATACCCAAATACCAAAATTCTACAATTCCAGAAATTTCCAAATTCCCAAATTCCTAAATTCCAAAATCCCAAATTCCCAAATTCCCAAAATCCCAAATTCCCAAATTCTCAAAATCCCAAAATCCCAAGTTCTCAAAATGCCAAATTCCCAGAATCCCAAATTCCCAAAATCCCAAATTCCCAAAATCCCAAATTCTCAAAATGCCAAAATCTCAAATTCCCAAAATCTCAAATTCCCAAATTCCCAAATTAAAAAATTTTCAAATATTCCCGTTTCACAAACTTTCCAAATTTCTACAATTCTGAATCTCCAGATTCCCAATTTTTAAATATTTAAATTCCCAAATGTCCAATTTCCTAAACTTCAAAATTTGTAAATCTATCTACTAAAAATTAATTTACCTGTAATTCACATTTTCCTGATACAAACTTGCTCTTCATTCCACATTCAAAATCTAGAAAATGAACATTGTTCTAACAATACCTAAAACACTTTATGAAGAAAGCACTTATTCGATTGCTTCGTTGTCATTGATTGATAGACTATCGGATTAAGTATCAATTATACATGCACGACACACTTCATGCTTATCAGTTTCCGTGAAGCAACCTGTATAAAACAAGAACCGGTTGCGATATGTTTGCATTCGATTTGAACCCGTGACCGAGCAACCGATTTTAGGACACGAAACCCGCATAGGACTCTCGGATCGATCGTTTCAAGGCAACCGTGCATTTATTTAGGGAGACAGACGAATTAATTCAATAATAGAATGATTCAGGCAATGCCTCCAATTAATTGGGTAATAAATAATGATTTATAATGTTAGTCCACGGGGGCTAGATCGATACGACTGACATTAAATTAACAATTCATTGACATTTACGAAAGCGTATAAACGCGTTCTTTTTTATCGAACGCAAAACTAATTTCGATCAGAATAAAAATTGTAGGGAATCACTGTATAAAATTTTATTAAAATAACTGTTTCACTATTAACCTCTTCAATATAATTTTCTGAAGAACAATCTTGAAAAACATTGACAGCCTTTAACTTGTATCATCAGTCAACTTTTCAACGATTTTCACACGAACCCAATAGTAATTCACCCTGTGTCGTTTATTTTAGTATTACAGTCCCTGGCCATCGAATTAGGACCACGTACGAAAATATCACATTTATGGCTATAACATGTCATATATGGAAAATTGGTTTAGGTCATGCAAAATTATTAGTAAGTACGTTGATAACGATATATACATAGCAATTTGTTACTATCGTGATAATAAATTGTGTGACGAGTGATTAAGGGCGGTGCGTTAACGTTCGGCTCGAGTATCGATAGCGCGTCAGGTGAAATTCGAATGCCATAGAAAATGTCTGCCTACTCAAAAGACTAGTTTACAACTCTCCTACATTATCTGAGTTGAAAAGAATTACAGATATTTGGGAAAATAATGAAGATATGAAGCATATGATGTATACGGAGCATACCGCTGTGACCAAAGCAAAGGAAATACAAGATTAACATGTGTTAATAATGTTATGTACAGTAGTAGTATCATGTTAGTAGCTAATAAATTATACGATTGCAAACAGGGCTTTTAATTTTATGGAAAACGTAAGAAGTACTGAAAATTTAAAATAAACCATTCATACTCTACAAAATTAGTTTTATAAAGTTCTCTTAACACATTGCCACACTGAAGTTGAAAATTCGATGAGGTAGTATCTTTATTTTTAACAAATCTTGCCAAATATTTTAACAAAATTTTGTTATGTTTATTATTCATGTAATTGATTCAAATTGTTAGTAGTTTCCAATTAGATAAGTATATTAGATAAGTTAATTATTAGCTTTCAATTAGATAAATTAACAAATTTTTAAAATAATATGATTCATAGATTCGTTGGGAGATTTAAACACTACACAGACGTGGATGACGAAAGTGTTAAAAAAAGGCATAGAAAACAATGTTTCGATCGGTCGAAGAGCGATCTGGTAGAAATGGCCGATTTCACGCAGTGGCATTTAGGAAATGTAAATTCGCGGCCTGACATTTTGCTCGGTCTCGACGTCACTTCTGCCAGTCGCTTCTTGACGGGCAAGAATCGCTTCCTCGAAGCAGAAAAACGATTCCTTCGAAAAGAAAACGATACTTGGACTTCCTGCTGTTTAGGTTATCTCTGACTAATCTCCACAAGTTCGGAAACTAGTTTAACACTTTGACTGCGACGCACTTTCGCAAGAAAACATCAATATTCAACTACTGACATTAATATTTTTAGACTTTGCAGCACTTTTGTATTTGTTATTGTACGGAACAGATGATTTATGTATAATATCGTACTATAAAACATGCATTTATTGTACACTGAAAATATATAAACGATTTCTTTTCAATTATAACATTTCAATGTGTTATTTTGAACAACAGGATGTCACATTTTCACGTTACATTAATGTTCGGACATTTTATGAAGATTAATTTATGTGCAAAATGTAGGAAATATTATAATTTTAATATTGTGTGAACCATATTTAATTTGGGCATATTAATGATAATTGTATTAAAATATTCTGAAAAAACTGAATGCCATTCTTTCAGTCTCATTTGTAACTCTGCTTTTGAATTTATTGCTGTTCTAATTCCTTGGTCTAATTCATCTCATAATAAAATTATAAAATAGTAAATGACAGAATAATAGTAAAGTAACGAAAATAACAGAATAGAGTAGTAAAATAAAATCATAGCTCTGGTGTAAAATTAATGGATTGATAATATAAAGTATAGTAAAATTGTAAAATAAAGATAGTTAATATAACAGTGTAGTAAAATAGAATAATAGAACAGTAACATAATAAAACAATTTATTTGTTTTATAGATAAACTAACAGAATAATTGAAAAGTAAAATAGAAAATACTTTTATAGCAGAATTTTATAAAACAGTAGTATTAATAGCATACGGAAATAATAAAAACACTCTTATTATAATAAGAGAGTAGTATTCCAAATAAAACTCAGAAACTTTTATTCAGAGTTGAGTAAGAAAAATAAAATGCTAAACGATAATTATCTTCAGATTTAATCCATAAATATTCCTTTCAAAAACTTCAAAAAAATTGATAAAAATTTTAAAGTACTCCGTGAATATCGAATCACCGAGTATAAGTTTTATTTTATAGTATCTTTCTGCTATTAAATCGCGTTAGAATTTTAATGATTCGAAATCTTCTATTTAATATGCAACAATCTGATACTACATTTTACAAGACAGGTTTCAAGCATGGTAATTATTCGCTGACATTGCGAATCAACGATCTCAAAATTGAAAATGAAAGTGGCCGGTCTATTTTTAGAATCCTGTAATGACTATGAATGGATAATACTCAGTGTGGTTTCGAAATATGAGGAAATATTGAATAATATAGTGTTCATTTTTATAATATTGTAACGTTAAATAAGTCATTCTTAAATTATTTATAAGCAATGTATGTGACATTATATTATGTAGAGAAAATGGGAAGAAATTTGGAAATTTAGGAATTTACAGATACGGAAATTTGAGTGTAAGAAAATTTGAGTAATTTGATATTTGGTGATATTAAAATTTGAGTTGTAAACTTTCGAAATTTGAGAAATTGGGAATTTGGAAATTTGGAATTATAGAAGTATAGTAACCTTGGAGTTTGGGAATTTTTTAATTACAAAACTTGAGAATTTGGGAAATTTGAGAAATTTGAGAAATTTGGGAAATCTGAGAAATCTGACAAAATTTGAAAAATTTTATATTTCGTTACTTGAAAATTTGAGAAATTTGGGAATTTTTAAATAACAGAACTTGAGAATTTGGGCAATTTGAGAAATTTGTAAAATCTGAGAAATTTGGGGAATTTGAGAAATTTGGTAATTTAAGAATTTGAGATTTTTAAAATTTCGATACTTCAGAATTTGGGAAATTTGGGAAATACGAAAATTTTGGGAATTAGGGAATTTCGAAATTTCGATACTTGAGAATTCGAAAAATTTGAAAAATTTGAGAAAATCGAGAATTTGTGAAACTTAAAAAAATTCGAGAAATTTGAGAAACTCGTGAAATTTGAAAAATTGGAGAAATTTAAGATACCTGAGAAATGTAAGAAATTTATAAAATTTAGAATTTGGAAATTTGAAAGTGATCTCGAAATTTGAGATTCAATAAATTGAACGTTCGTGAATTCTAAAATTCGTAATTTTACAAAATGAGATCTAAAAACGTCAGAATTGTCAGAAAACGTAAAAATTTCGAAACATAAATATTCAGAACTGTTAAGACTAAATAATTCAGGAAACTCGGTATTGTAAAGACGTAAAGACGAAAATAACTGAGAAATATGAAATTTTGTATCACTCGAAAAATCCGAACCTTCATATTTAAAACCTTGCAAATTAAAAACTTGTCAATTTCGCATACATATCGCTACTAAAGGAAAACTTGGATTCGAGTATACTCTCAATATTTCATTACCCTGCAATTCGCCATTTTTATTAACTTATAATTCCCGATTTTATATTATCCCATAATTCAAGATATGAACTTATAATTCACCATATTGCATTAACCTGTAATCCACCATACTGAATTAACCTATAATTCACAATTTTGTATCCAAACTGTTTATCCCACGGGCCCATCGGAGTCCGGCGTATAAAATTAACCGGATCATAAAAACCGAAACAGAAAATTTGATTTGCGTCCTCGAAGCAGGTTCACTGTTCGGGTTATACGGTGTAATGAAAAATTAACAGGCTGCACCGTGCGCCATAAAACGGAAATGTTCGACGATGGAGTGAAACCAGCGATTTCGTGGAAATCGTGTTTCGATCAGGATGCAAAGCCGATTTCTCGAACGATGCACAGCTCGAAGTGAATCATCGGGCGTGCTGCACGTGGAACAAAGTTTCTATCACCTACATACCTATTTGTCGGTGCATGTGATCAGAATATTTTATTTCAGGTCCCCGTTGAAATTGTAACGACCCGCAGTTCAATTAATTCACGGTATTTTTATTTACGTGAATGAACGAATTAATATGGTTGCTCCTAAAGTAGTGTTACAAATAAGTTTCCGACATTTCTTTAAAATTTTAATGCATATCGATATTAGTGATATGTAAAGATTATTAAAGATATTTTAGAAAGATTAACTAGAACTGAATTCAAAAATTTCCTTTTAATTCTGCAACTGTATTTAGGTAGCATTTAAATGAAATGACAGTTTTGCGTATGGATGTAGAATTTGCTGCAGGAATTGTGCGCGTCTGGTAAGATGGCAGGTGCAACGAGGAGTCTGCTGATTTAGATACTTTTATTGGAAGCTGTAAGATAATTTTTTAACTCCGAAATTTTAACACTTGTAAATTTCTACATTTTTGAATTATTAATTTTCTGAATTTATGAGTTCATAAATGACAGAACTTCTGACTTACTAATTCATGAATTCATTGATTTCTAAATTCCTAAATTCCTACATTTTTTAAGTACTCCTACATTCATAAATTCCTGAACTGTTAAAATTTAGAACTCCTGATAAATTTCTAAATTCTTAAATATTTCAATAAAAAAATTTTTCAATACTTCAATTCTACAATTATCAATTCTTCAATTCTTCAATTCTTCAATTCTTCAATTCTTCAATTCTTCAATTCTTCAATTCTTCAATTCTTCAATTCTTCAATTCTTCAATTCTTCAATTCTTCAATTCTTCAATTCTTCAATTCTTCAATTCTTCAATTCTTCAATTCTTCAATTCTTCAATTCTTCAATTCTTCAATTCTTCAATTCTTCAATTCTTCAATTCTTCAATTCTTCAATTCTTCAATTCTTCAATTCTTCAATTCTTCAATTCTTCAATTCTTCAATTCTTCAATTCTTCAATTCTTCAATTCTTCAATTCTTCAATTCTTCAATTCTTCAATTCTTCAATTCTTCAATTCTTCAATTCTTCAATTCATATAATCTTAAACTCTAGAAGTCTTCAATTCATCAATTTTTTAATTCTCCAATTCCTAAATTCCTCAAATCTTCAATTCCAAAATTCTTTGACTGTCAATTTTAAAAATTTTAGTTCTCAGATTCCCATCTTCCCACTTCGTCAAATTCTTACATTTTCACATCCAACATTTTCAAATTTTCAAACTGTCAACTCTTCCATCATCCGAATTTCCAAATTACGGAATTTCTGAATGTCAAAAATTTGGAATTTCTAAATTTCCCACTGAGAAAACTAATATTGCAACCTTGTATACATTTTTAATCATAACCCAGGAACACTAATTTAAACTTTCATTTGAAAAACTAAAGAATTATTATAAATGATTTACGATATTATGTGTTATTATACAATATTTACAATACAAATTTGTTATTCAGAATAAAATTATGAATATTTACAGTACATTTTTAAAAATGAATCACTATAAAATAGGTAATTGTTGTTTTCTAAAATAACTTACATTCAATGTTTCTCAACAAATTTTTCATTTATTTCATACGCAGTCAGTATTATCCTACTTTACTTGAATATTACATTGAAAGTTATTTTCAAAATTATTCACACGTATATTCAGAATTATTCACAACAACCTCATTTATCATATTCACCAATGCCATAACTTTTCAACTTGACTATCACTATACAACAACCTCAAGTGATTAACATCACAAAGTAAATAATTAGTTCAATAATGATCCGTCGCAGCACAACAAGAATAAAGTAATACGTGTAAAAATAAGTAATAAATTCTATAGAAATGTCAAAACATTTTTCATATATTTCATATATTTTTATAGAAGTGTCAAGATATTTTTCATATATTTCATGTATTTTTATAAAAAATTTCGAAATCGGTCAAACATGAAACAAAATCGAAAAGATGCATATTTATTAGAAAACAAGTAGTTCTCGGTGAGCCGACGTAAAACAATAATCATTACCGAGAATTTTTGCAACAGCTCGATTAGAAATAAAAATCCATTCGTTAAAACGTCAGCAGACATAGATATCGCTGGTATTTATCGCGTTACGCAAGATGTAAGAAAATTTTGCTTTCCATGGACATGTTCTTAGACAAATCGATGTCTAGTTTTCTTGAAAACGATAATTCAAGCGTTCCCGTGGAATTCCAAGGAAAAAACGTTAATATTGCAGACACGTACTAAACGTGCTCGAAGTGAGCTTAAACGCGCTCGCGGACGTGTTTTGTTTCAGAATTCAACGATTCGATCAGTCATTCACCTCGCAATTAGATAATTTGATTGCATTGTGTACATATTAAGAACGTCGTCAGACTTTGCTTTAATATTTGCTATTATGTATCGTTCACGTTACGTATTCGCTAATTTTTATATAAACACGTTTTTTTTTACGTTTGTAATCATTGTTGTGTTACTGATATTCTTTTCACTGTGGATGGCAAGCGGCCATTTTGTATTAGAGCATGAAATTTTTATGTTGTCATTTCTTTGGAATGATTCGTTTATTTGTTATAGAAATTTTTATATAAGTAAGTATTTTGATACAAGATAACCTAGTTAAATAACCTAAATAGCCAAATTTTAACGAATTAATACATTTTATTAAAAAATCTTAGTTACATAACCTGACTAATCAAAGTTTAACGAATTAGCTTATTTTATTACATAATATCCTAGTTAAATAACCTAAATAGCCAAATTTTAACGAATTAATACATTTTATTAAAAAATCTTAGTTACATAACCTGACTAATCAAAGTTTAACGAAATAGCTTATTTTATTACATAATATCCTAGTTAAATAACCTAAGTAGCTAAATTTTAATGAATTAATACATTTTATTAAAAATATCTTATTTACATAACCTGACTAACGAAATTTTAATGAAATAGTTTATTTTATTAGATATTATCCTATTTAAGTAACCTAAATAATTACATTTTAACGAAATAATTTATTTTATTGAAAAATGCCTTACCTAAGTAGCCTAAGTAATCAAATTTGAACAAACTAATATATTTTATTAGAAAATATCCTAGTTAAATAACCTAACTGATTGAATTCTAACGAAATAATTTATTTTTTGTTAAAAATGTCTTAGCAAAATAATCTAACTAATCGAATTTTAGGGAAATAATTCATGAAAAACTATCCTAGCTAAATAGTCTGATTAATCAAAACTTCAACAAAATAATATATTTTATTAAAAAATATTCCAATCAAATTTTAACGACATAGTTTCTTAATAAATAGTTTAAACAGCCTAATTAAATTCGTAAGAATTACTTTTATTTACCAAAATAAGTATAAAAAGTATCACAGTTAAAGATCATTATGCTAACAGCAAAAACAATTACCGTAAGTCTAAATCATTTCTAAGAAGTAATAACTCTTCGAAGGGGATTGTCCTCTTCTGAATTTATCTCAGCACATTTTCACATTGTCCGATTCTGCAATCTGTTAATCTGTGATTGTTAATTTCCTTGTAACAATAACGTTATGCATCGACGCTTCCAATGACTCCATTACACGGAATCTCAATTGTTTACATCAGATCGTGAGTATCTTCGCACCTTGAGTCACCACTTTTCAGCTTGAATCACTACTTTTTAGAAACCGCAATTATCATTCTGCGTCAATGTTTAACAGAAGAAAATTTAAAATAAATAATATAATAATCATAACATGTAATTGCATAACAAGAACTATGCAATTAAGAGTGGATTGCGATCTACTTATATTCAAGTTGAAACCAAAACATAAAAATAACATCAATTTCCAGCGATATAATTGGAAAAATTGTGGTGGTCTATCAGACCAAATATAATTTCCATAAATATTCGATACTGCACTTGAAAAAAAATTTACTTACAAATAAACCAAAACTCGATGACAAAATTTCATGTGAAACACGTGAGCAAAAAATGACATAGTAATAACGTTTATAATACTAATGTAAATAATTTAAATAATCACATACGTCCTATTTTCCTGACCACTCGTCGAGTTTCAAATAATTCACCAACAGGTATATCAATTTCCAACTAATGAAAAGGAAACAGACATAAAATTCAACGAAACAGACATAAAACGTTTCAATTAAAATTTAACGATTCGAGAACCTGTATAAACCTTCAAATATTTATCTATTTACTCAGTCACGTCAAATAAGAAGAGCTTGAAATGCATCTTAGGCGGTTGTCGATAATGACGTTCGCGATAAATCGAGAGGCTGAACTCCCGAGGAGCGATTATCTTCCGGTCGGTAATGAATAATTAATTTCGCGTCTAACGCAATTAGTCGGATCGCGCAAACGAACCACTAATAGCCCGTCACGTTTCAGAGGTCGGCAAAAGTGTGCGAGGTGTATTCAACGCGCGATTTCGCGTAGGCAAACTTGTATGGTAATTCGAGGGCTGAGCCCTCTTATGGCATGTGTGCGTACAGGGTGTGACTGCGAAATTGCGATCTAGGAATTTCGCGACACTTTTTACACCGCGATAATCGATGAAATAGAAGACTCTATTAAGTAATAAGACTACGTTGTCGGATTCCGGCGATGGGAGACAACTTTTTAAGAAAAATTCGCAAGTTTGTTTCATGGCGTCTTTGGCTCCACATATATCGTTACTCTTTTCGTTTTCTATATCTTTTCTTTTTTCCAAAATTCTTCTTTTTGTTTTCTATCTTCTCTACGTTTACGTTCTCTATCTTTTTTAAACTTTCTGCAAGATGGCCTTAGTGTCAGCTCTTAGGGGTCGGTATGCGGCTCACTTGTCATACTTGTAGCTCTTGTAATAGTACATATTGAAAAATTAACTGCAATATTGCCAAACAAATATAATAATCCTGCGCACACATCGAAATGCGCGGCAGATGCATGTAAACCTAGCTTTAGCTAACCTTGCTCTCCACACTCACGCCACACTCAAAAGTGTTTCCGTTTTCTTTAATACGTTGACTTATATGTTCTGTTACTACGCAAAACAGAATGTTTTGATTTCAATACACGTTTCACAGCAGATATATTATTTTTTCTAATACATACCGATATATGTACTTATATTTGGCTCTTTAAAAGAATAATTACTCCTTGATTGAAAGTTTACGTATCCATAGAAGGATTAGGGTCAATAACCATTCCATGCCGCTAAAGGACCAACTGCGTGTGAGTGTTCGTCTTTACACGCGCTTCCTTGTGTGAATATTGACCTGGAATAACATGATACCGGTTCAAACCGCATACGTCGGAAGTAGAGGTGTTGCTGTCGATTATCGACGAGTTATCGATATCTAATTGATACTTATACCCTTGTGAATTCATTACTTTTTTCATTACTTTTTTTTCAAGTATACTCTTCGGCAATATTTTCTTGACAAGTACGAGCATTTGAAGGAATCAATTTTTTCATATTTTTATATCGAAATGTAAATTTTAGATCAGACTTTTAGTTTTTTATTTTATTTTATTATACTTTACTATATTTTATTGCATTTTCTTTTATTTGATTTGATTTTATTTTACTGTATTTTATTGTATCTTATTGTATTTTATTGTACTTTATTGTATTTCATTGTACTTTATTGTCTTTTATTCTATTTTATTGTATTGTACTGTACTTTACTGTATTTTATTGCATTTTATTTTATTTTGCTGTATTTTATTGTATCTTATTGCATTTTATCGTACCTCACTGTATTTTATTCTATGTGTTAATAATTAACCGGTTAACTACCATTGCCATAACACACAAATATATTAATCATCATAACAATATAATACATATTTATATAGATATTATGTAATACGTAATGTACATCATACATATTTATATACATTTCATGTACACAAGTGTCATATACTAATCTTAATTATGACAGTAATATTCATGGACAGTATACATCATGTTATTCATTTTGACAATCAAAATCAATTTTGCAATTCTTTCGATAATCATAATACATCTTCCATACTACATTTGTTTCTTCAATAATATTTTTTATTTGTTAGAAAAATAGTCAAGCGAGAGTACGTGGGAAGCTGTTTCTCGTTAACGCGTCTTCGACGTCGATATATCAACCACCCAGTCGGAAAGGAAGATTTATCCTGGAAAAGTTCAGTTCACCAAGAAAATGGAAAGTCAGAAGTTATGGTTGGGGCTGTTGCGAGTCATTCTCGAGTTTCCTCGATGATCGTACTTGAAGAAGAGGCAAACAGCCGCGATACTTAACGAAGATCATTACTTGGCTGCAGATCGTCCCGGTACTTTCTATTTAATCACATCGCCACACACGTGCATCGATCCACGTCACGGTCCATAGCTATTTGCTCGACTACGAGATTGCGTATTTGCCTTGCCAACATTGCACTGTGTAATTTACTGTGCAGTCTGCTCGAAACACGCGGCTACGGTGATTGACATCTAAGGAATCGGATTGCACTGTTTCGGAATTGGCGATAAGAACAAAGAAACGAAACGACGGTGATCGAAAATCGATTTGCATGATATTGAATATTGAAAAAGTATATCTGCTGTTTCAGTACTTTACTCTGGGGTGTGAAATGACCCAAATTAATTTACCTTCAATTTTAGTCATTTTATATCCTGAAGATATGGATAAATACTTTTCTTCAAATGCTGATATTTTTATTATTTTTTTCTTCAAACTGTTATATCTCTGATGGTGTTCAGCCAAAATTTTAGCTCTTTATATTAAAATCGAAAAAAGGTTTGAATTTTTCTGTGAAAACTGTTATTTTTTTCATTTTTTCGCGTTCAAATTGTATGAACAGAAGTAAATTAACATAAGCTATTAACAATTAATATGATAATTTAATTTAGCATGCTGTTTGTAATTGTTCAAGGAAAAGTTGGCGTATATTTGATTTTGCTTTATTTAATTTTAATTTGAAAATTGGTTCGACTCCAAGTTTTGTTCAAATTTTCCAAAAGTAAAAATTCAAGTTTCTAAATGATAAAATTATTTAAATACTAGACTCCCAAATTTCTAAATCCAAAATCTCTAGATCTCTAGGTTCTAAAGATTTCAAATACCTAAATCTCTAAAACCCTAGATTCTCAAATCCCAAGCTCGAATTCCTAGATCCCGAAATCTCAAGAACCACAAATTTCTGAATCTTGAGAGTCCTAAGGACCCTCAAATAACAAGTCCCAAGGACCCCAAATAACAACATCTCCAAGTCCTTAAATCCCCAATTTTCAAGGAACCTAAATTCTCAGATCTTCCCAAAGACACCAAATAACATCTCCAAATTCCTAGATCCTCAATTCCCAAGGAACCTAATTCAGACCTCCAAATCTCACGGACGTCAAATTCACAAATTCCCAAAGTCTAAAGACTTCAAATCCTACACCTTCAAAACCTTAGATTCTCAAATACCTAGATGTCCAAATCCCAAGGACCCCAAATAACAGCATCTCCAAGACCCTACCCCAATTTTCAAGGAACCTAAATTCTCAAATCTTCCCAAAGACGCCAAATAACATCTCCAAATTCCTAGATCCTCAATTCCCAAGGAACCTAATTCAGACCTCCAAATCTCATGAACGCCAAATTCACAAATCTCCAAAGTCTAAAGACTTCAAATCCTACAGCCCCAAAACATTAGATTCTCAAATGCCTAGATGTCCAAATCCCAAGGACCCCAAATAACAGCATCTCCAAGTCCCTACCCCAATTTTCAAGGAACCTAAATTCTCAGATCTTCCCAAAGACGCCAAATAACATCTCCAAATTCCTAGATCCTCAATTCCCAAGGAACCTAACTCAGACCTCCAAATCTCACGGACGCCAAATTCACAAATCTCCAAAGTCTAAAGACTTCAAATCCTACAGCCCCAAAACATTAGATTCTCAAATGCCTAGATGTCCAAATCCCAAGGACCCCAAATAACAGCATCTCCAAGTCCCTACCCCAATTTTCAAGGAACCTAAATTCTCAGATCTTCCCAAAGACACCAAATAACATCTCCAAATTCCTAGATCCTCAATTCCCAAGGAACCTAACTCAGACCTCCAAATCTCACGGACGCCAAATTCACAAATTCCCAAAGTCTAAAGACTTCAAATCCTACACCGTCAAAACCTTAGATTCTCAAATACCTAGATGTCCAAGTCCCAAATCCGCAGATACCAAAATGGAGTCAAATTCCAAACCCAAAATTCGCATGCTCCCAATTCCTGAACTCCAAATCTCAAGAATATCTAAAAAGCGAATCTAGCAAAAGGCCTCCATGATTATCACATTTTTCCTAGGTAAGCCAGATTTGCTGTCGAGCGTCGAATAGTATCGAATTGTTCGAGTATCATCAATATGTATCGTATCAATCCCATCACTAGCAATACGGCTCGATTTCACAATTACGTGGCCGTAAACTGGACCCACTGGACCAGTGGTCAACCGTGAATGGCCCACACTCTCGCGTGCACCTTTCACGAATCTCCTTGTCCTGCTGCGTCCTGTTTTCGTCCTGGCCAACTTGCCTTATCGGCTGACCGCTTATGCGTTCTCCGATCACTTCTTGAGTGGCTCGCTCTCCTTACACGGCACGCGATAAAACGAAGGTTTTAGGTGCTGTCCGATCCAAGGCCGGGCCCGGCTCTCCTTAGTTACGGCCTAAATTATAATTAAACTTATCTGCAACGCGAGAACCGGGATCTGGTAATGAGAAAGGACGCACGTGATCCTTACACGGTATTCGATGTTTAGCGTCACTCCTCGAGATTCTTGTTCTCACCGACGCCTACGCGTCCTCCGCTTTTTCGCACGAATAACAAAGGAATTACGGTGATATTGTTCACATCGATATTAGAAAGTGATCAATTCTATAAAGTGCTCCATTTTTATCCTTTCACTTTTATTCCATCACGAAATATGAGAAAATAATGTATGGACGTAGTGTCATCATTTCTGTCCCGCCAAACGTATTTCATCACGAAATATGAGAAAAATAATATTATGTGGACGTAGTGTCATAATTTTTGTCCTGTCGAACAATGTCAGCGTATTTCATTACAGAGTACAAGAAAGATATATGAACATAGTGCCATAAATGCTTATTATCGTAATTTTTATCCTGCGATATGATGTGAACGTATTGCATGAAATACAAGAAAAATGACGTTGTACGGATACGGTGTTATAAATGTTGTGAGTGTCTTATTTCAAAATTATAATAAAGATACCGCCAAAAACATGTACCACCAAAATATACATACTGAAACATATCCTGTATGAGAAATATATTGAAATTTTAAATGACTGCTTTTCTCGACGTCGCAGTGAAAGGAGAGATCAAGATGAAATTTATTAACGAACTGAAATTCGTAATTCCAAGGGCTGTACATTCAGAGAGATCTAGATTAGGTACAAGATCATTTCGAGTATGTTGTATGACACCGTTACGAGCGATAAAAACGCTGGCAGCGACAGCTAGTAAGAGGGCAAACATTTGATCAGACCTGTGCTGGGTGCACGATTTTAAGTGATAACCACTGTATACGATTTATTAGCGATTGTGTCGAGCCACTTGTGCCAGTTGGAGCTGCTACGGTAACCCACTTGACGGCAGGAGACATTTCTGAAATGTCACACCGACGCGACGCGACGTGACACGACACTGTGGCCGTAAGTTAATGACTGTCGTTGCCGTACCACGCCGTTTCTCGTGCGAACTAGCCGAAGAAAAAGCTAACCGCGGTAATCGACGCTACTACATTGTGGTTAATTAATTTTTCAATTCGCCAGGCAACAAGTCGACCCGTAAATCACATTTTAACGTGTGTACTTTCACACGGTTCGATCTCATTAACGATTTTCACGTACAACCACGTACATTAAGTACTCGCCACATTTATTTGACGCGATCACACTTTGATGATTTGAATGAAAATAAAATTGACTCGAAAGAAAAAGAAACACAAGTTCTTGTAATGTTCTTTGTAATCCAAGTTGCACACAATTTGACAGAAAGTAAAAACCCAAGTTGTACAGATTTTCTTTTGAATATAGAAATTCATTTCAATTATACAGAAAAATAACTTCAAAGGTGGGTTAAAATATATTTCCATGTATAAAGAAGTCAGCTGAAGATGAGATACAAGGTTAGGCTATAACCTAACTCACGGACTTATAAGTACTACATTTAAAAAAATTTCATATACTTCTTGTAGAACTTGGCTCAAGAATTAAATACTGGTATTTCTGTTTCGTGTGGATAAAAATTCGTAACTTCTGTGAAATAGTTTTGTGAAATTACGATTTCCGTTCGCCATTATATGTATTGCAACGATAATTTATCACCAGAATAAATAAAGTTTACACTTGACGACAGAGTTGTAAAATAAACATAGTGACACAAATAGCCTAAGGTGTTTTACGTTAAAAATATTTATCTAGTCCAATGTCACTCCTCTATAACGCACTGAAAAATATAGACATTATTTCTGTTTACTACAATTTAAGTGCACATAATGCATTCACCGAGGAAAATATACAAGAAATAAAGCACGGTGTCTTATCTAATCTGTCGTAGTAATAAAAGTTCTGCAAATCCTTGGAAAAATCGACACTTTGTATTTCTTCGAAGAACATATTTCCATAAACAGAATTGTCCATGGCTGTTTCAAGTACAACTAAACTGAACTAAACTTAATCTAAACGTAACTTTTTGTAAATATAACAATTTTTAGTTCCATGTAAAATGTTACAGGTAGCGGGATGAATCATGGTTATCTCGAGAAAAAGTACATAGTAAAGAGTTTATGTGATAATTAAGTATTCAGTAATGGCTTTCCAATGAAACTTTTGGTAAAACAGGAAAAGAGAAAGCGTCAACTGGCGGTCGATTGTCGAAAGTTAATTTACTTACAATATATTGTATCGTTTGTCTAAGAGGAGTTACATGTCATGTTTACAGACTAGTAATAACATGAAAATGTAAGGTAAACGAAATACATATAAGCAGGTGCTCTTAAAGAATTCAGTTCGTCATATACCAACCCCCTTTTTAGTTAACTTGAGGTTTCGGCTGAAAATTATGGCCAACATTCTTGAAATACTTACCCGAAGTGTGTAAATAAATTACGTAAAAAAAATGGTATGTTAACATAAATTATTCATACACTTTGCGTAACATAATGAACTTGTCTACTTAAGAAGCTCGATTAACGCCCAGGTATATTTATAAAAATCAAGTTCCACGTAACCCAGCTTATCATTAACGTTAACACGTCAATTTCCGTTCACACGATTTACTCTGTACACACTACGAATTAGTGTTTATGGTATCCATAATTTCCTACCAAGATTCGAGATCACTGAAAATGCAAGGCATTTATGCAACGCGCTGTAATCACTTTTCACTAACCTACAAAAATGTGTGCATAAGATATTAATAAACTTCGTTTTTTCGCCGATAAATCTTGCGATTAAAAATGTCCGCGTTATGAAAGAACGCTTCATGACTCAATTTTTTTGCCGAAAATAAAAAATAATAATATATTGCGGGAAAAATGAGCTGCGAAATTGATCGCGCCTGAATTTCAGATATAAAACCACCTGAACACGATGATCGCGTTTAAGACGGAAGAATTACAACCGGTATATCTTTGTCATCGGTCACTTTGTACAAACGATTTAGGCAAACGATAAGAAGATTACCCGAGAGTACGGGTTGTCGTTCGACAAAATTAACGACGACGTTTCGTACCTTTCTCCATATACACCACTTACCGACATGTCCCTCGATAACTGTGCACGCATGCTCGAGCATTCGCGAGAGCAACCTGCCGCTCACAAATACATATCTGTCGTAATGCCTCGCTCATTTTACGCGTTACAAGAGTAAAGTGATGCTTTGTTTGCGAACGTAAATTTTTCTGCATTTCGGTATTCGAGAGAGCTTGCTTCAACAACGTCGGCTGAGCAAAGCACTCTAGCGGAAGATCTTTGCTTTAACGTTGTCCGCTATTATACTTTTTTCCTGGACGTTCTTTGCTGCCTCGGCATAGAAGGATCCTTTTGTCGTCTTAACTGAAATAGCTTTTACTAAGAAGATTTTCACCCTAGGATCCTGTCACCTCTACACATCATTCCCATGGCGCCTGCACCGAGTTTATGGACTTATTATTCACTAAACTTATTTCACGCTTCGTTGCCTTCTGTTTCTGATATACAGGTTGTTTACGATCTGGTGAACACCTGCGTGAAAAAATAAGTGCACAATGTTTATATGCAGTTTCATTGTTCAAAAAATTGAATTTGAATAGCTTTGATGTAGATATAAATTTGTTCATGGTACAAATGGTGAATGCAATAACTACTTCGTTAATTTAAGAATTAATTATGTAAGAAGTAAGAATGTTATTGAACAGATAGAATCGTTAATACCACTGAACTTTATTATTTATTATTCTTTGTATTATTATTGACATAAGTAATAATGCATAATGAGATGAATGATGAAAACGCACATAAGTAACAATATGCATTATAAATAATGAAGATATTTTAGTATTATATAAATAACTGTATTTACTGATTTATATTTGCAAACAGCAGAATTAATGAACAAATTATGAGTTTGTTGATTTTGCCATTTTCTACGTTGTACAAATATCTTTGTACACGTTGTAAATAAACTTATTTACAAGTACTTGATTAATTTTCATTTTTCTTAAAAATGCAGCTGCATAAGGAAAAATTTTATTGTATATTTTTTACCTATTATTTCAGATAGGTTCATCCTGTTTTTGCTTGGATCATTATTTTGGAACCACCCTGTATAGCATCTTCTCTTCCTGTTATGTCCACAATGCGGTGACCCGCTAAGATTTAGAATTATCTGCTACCGCTGCTGTTCGGTGTATGACAGGTTATTTTTCATTATTTGTAACAGTTTTCTCTTTGACATCACATGAAATAAATGTACCTATTATGTTCCAGTTTATGTAATTTAGTTAAAATGAGAAATAAGGCTACGGAACTTTGAAGTATTTTGTTTACTTTCAATGATTCTTGTGTTAAGATGTTTATTAACGAATATAATACTGATTAATAATACTTGTTAAAAACATATGTATTTCTAAGACATCAATACGTATGTATTTTTAGTTAAGAAGAATGTACAAGCATTTATTATGATTTGTTAAAATTAGGGACAAAATGCAATTGACAGTGAAAAAACAAGAAAATATGAATTTCTGTTTATATAATTATAAAGAATCTTACAAACTTAAAAAAAACTGTTAAATAATACATTAAAAATAATATTAGTAACAATACAAACCTTCATATTAATAGTATTAGCACATTAATGAAAAACGTAAAACCACGTCTTTAAATTCAAAATTACTCGTTCAATTTGTACGAAACTAAAAACTTCCATTTCTAGGTCGCTGATTATGATTTCGAAGTTCAAATTAGAAAATTCAAAATGGTGGATCCAATGTGGCGTCCATTTTCTAACAAACCCGCCATCTAGCGGTCGAAGAAATAAGTATACTGTAAAATATATCATGAATTCTCAAAAATATTCAATATTGTACATAAAATGCATCACTATTTTGCTATGACACGACTTAAAAAATATTAAACCTGGTTTCGTTCTACACAAAAATATGAATAGAATTTTTCAAAGGCACTTTGTCTTCAAGAATCAATCAAATTTGATCTTTTTAAGATCACTTTGATCCTAGATCTTTTTTGATCTTTTAATTGATTTTCATATTTATTTGATCTGTACCATTAACACTAGATTTACGGAACCCGTCAAAATGACGGATCATAGATCTCTTATTTTAAATGATAAAATTTATTAAGAAATTCTTGTAAAAATGTATGTCAACTTTCGTCAAGCTAAAGAATCAATGTCTTATGCAGTCCACAGATCATCCCCAATTTATTTATTTTTCTACTGTAGTTCAAATTTAAATATAAGTGACCATCAAACGTCCGTAAACCTAGTGTTAAATTTAAACTTAACGAGAGAATTGTTTTCTTACCCTAAATCGAACATAAAAGGCTGCTAATAAATAAAAGAAATTTTGCACAAAAGTTCCTGAGAGTCCGGAAAGTACTAAGCATAGTACTACTAGTGTATATAAGTTACTGAATATAAATTTCTTCCAGAAACGTGGAAGAAACTAAGAAAGAAAAGGTGTTAACACTATTCCTACCGACACTTCACATATACCTATTCCTACCGCGACCGGTCAAATGACCGGTCTTTGGCAGAACTTATATTTTTTAATATAGAATGAATATAATAACCAAATAGACAGTATAAAAATATAGTTTCTCTTATTCAGAATCCTATAATTTTATTTATTTCACAGTCATAGTAGGTAAGATGGTGTAAGAAAATCCGAGGTCCTGGACTGCTTCGGGTACCAATCATGCAAATAAATACCACGAGCCCGATAAGCGAGTGAAAATTGTGGACACTCGGAAGTGCTATAATGCAGTTCCTGAAAGACATTTTTTGGATAACATCATGCTATAACTGCATTATCTTTCGTTTGTAACATTTTTATAGGTTTGGAATTGAGTCTCTGAGAGAATACTATTACAAAAAGGTGTAAATCGTTCTACCGGTCAAATGACCGGTCGTGGTAGGTAAGACAGACTACAAATTTTTCTCAGAAAATAAACAATAAAAAAAGAAGTAAATATTGAAAAAAGTATTATATGCATATTTCAGGAAACGTCATGAAGTTTGAAGGCGTTTCAATTACGTTGTATACAGGAAATTCTAATCCAAATTTTAAAAACGGTCATTTGACCGGTCGTGGTAGGAATAGTGTTAAGTATACGTTTCACTTCCCCTGAAAGGATTAATTAACATAAACCAGCAATTACAAAGTGGGGAAATGTAAAACCACGGAGATAAAGTATGTCATTTCTAACAGGCTGTTAGAGATTCAACGAGAAACGACGAGCATTTCAACCGAAAACGAATTTAATCTTAAATCTGCGATGACACGAGGGGACAGTTTGACAAGGATCGAACAAGGCTTCTCAGGAAATGCATAATTCAACGACGGCACGATGTAACGCATTTGTAATTACTTTCCTCTTCGGCGCCCACGAAAATTATTCATCGACCGCGTTCGCGTGTCATAGTGGATTATTTTTAAGTCAGTTGCATGTGACGCATTTTCCTTCCTTTTTTATCGATTGTTATTACGTAAAGTTTAGTGAGAAGTGGAACAAAACGCTAGTATTTGTTTCCTACGGTATACTCTTTTAAAAGAAATCGATTTTTTCAAGTTTCTTGCATAATTATACAATTATCGTAACGTTTAAAGAAGGTGTAATTTTTTCATACGATGATATGTTGCGGATATTTATACAGAATTTTGCAATATTTTGATTGGAAGAAAGATTTATATGTATGTAATTTTGTTTTACAATTTATCTGTTATTATATAATATTATGTAAGAAACTTATAGCGTGCGAAATTACCGCACAATTAAACTGCGTGGTTTTAATCTTTTACTTCATGGATTTTCTCTGAAGATTAAACAAATTTTTTCTTTGATAATCTTATGGTTGTAGATTCAGGATTTAAAATGTTTTGAAATATTTGGTTTTGCAAATTGCCGAATTTTGGAATTTGTAAGTTTTCAAAATTGTAAATTTAGAGATTTGGAGATTTAGAGATATGGAGAATTGTAGATTTGGTGATTTAGGGTGTTTGAGACTTAAAAATTTAGAGATTTTGAAACTTGGATATTTGAAGATTTAGGGATTTGGAGATTTACAGATTTAGAGATTTAGAGATTTGGGGATTTGGAGGTTTGGAGATTTAAAGATTTGGAGATTTAGAGATATGGAGACTTGGAGATTTAGGGACTAGGACATTTGGGGATTTAGGGTTTTAGAGAGTTACAAATTTCGAGATGTTGAAGCTTAGAGTTTTGGATATTTTTAGATTTAGAGATTAAGAGATTTGAGGATCCAGGGATTTGGAGGTTTAGAGATTTAAAGATATGGAGGCTTGGGGTTTTAGAGACTTAAAAATTTTGAGATTTTGAGATTTGCCGATTTGGAGACTTAGAATTTTGGATATTTTTAGATTTAGATATTTGGAGATTTGGAGATTTAGCAATTAAAGATTTAGAAATTTAAAGATATACGAATTCTGAAATTTTTAAATTTTCATATTTTCAGATAAAGTAGTTTTCAAAATGAGAGATATATCCATTTTCAAATTTTGAGATATAAGAATTTCCAAATTTAGAGGTTTAGAAATGTTAAAATTTAGAAATACAAAGACGTAGAAATTTTCAAATTTTCAGATACAAAGATTTTCATATTGAGAGTTGTATTCTGAAATATAGAGATACAGAAATTTTCAAATTTTCAACTTTGAAGATATTGAAATTTCATAATTTTAATATTTAGAACTGTTGAAATTTAGAGATAAATCAATGTTCACATTCAGAAATGAATACATTTCTAAATTTAGGAATACAGAAATCAACAAATTTTTAAATGTAGCTATATACAAATTTTCATATTCAGAGTTAAAAATTTTCAAATTAATAAATTTACAATTTATCAAATTTTCGAATATGACATCCAAACATATTTCTTTCTAAATAACAATTTCCTAAGCATATTTCGCGTGCACATCTTAAGTACATGTTACATTGAAATGGATCCTTGAAATGCACAAAGTGTACATACGTTACGAACATATAGAAAATTCTATCGTCAAGTTTACCATAGTGGCATTTCTGTTCATCTTCGTGTTAACTTCTTTCTGTGTGAGTCGTACGTCGGTAAATTTACGCAACTTTCATTTCTGGATGAGTATCGAAGCAGCCCAGTCACATGAACTGTAATTAAATGCTTTTGAATTCAACTTTTTCTTCGATCATTTTGAACGTTCACGTTTTCCTAAGACGTTCCAACCGCATAATGGTAACCTAATCGTCGATTCACCGTTTATAGCTATGGAATTAGGAAAACGTGACTTCAATGCATGCTCGAAATTCCCTTTTCCTTCGTGAATGTTTAACGGAGTTCGCGTTTTATGGTGACCGGTCGAAACAAATCGTCGAACGGAACGTAAGATTAGAATCCTGCGCACGATTCCATTTTAAGTCCCGAGTTTATGGTTGCGCCCTCTATAAGAAAGGAAAATGGTACCCCGATGAGAATATGCTTTGTGTAAGTACTTTCTGTTTTCATTGAGAATAATAGATATATGGATATGCTGATAAAATGTTGATGTTATTAATAAGTGAACACATTAGTACGCAATATTACTTTTATTAATTAAGTTATTGATATTATAAATTGTTCTTTTATTGAAATATTTAGTTTAAGTATAGTTAACGTGTATGTAACATTGTTCATTGCCATGAGAGAAATTTTGAGAAGTCAGGGATTGGAAGAATCATAACTTTGAGAAGTTGAAAGCTTGAAGAATTATAATTTTGAGAGTTTTGGGATATGGAGAGTTAGAATTTTGAGAGTTTGGAATTTGCAGAATTAGAATTTTGAGAGTTTGGAATTAAGAGAATTAGAATTTTGAGAGTTTGGAATTTGGAGAGTTAGAATTTTGAGAATTTTGGGATTTGGAGAATTAGAATTTTGAGAGTTTGGAATTTGGAGAATTAGAATTTTGAGAGTTTGGAATTAAGAGAATTAGTGTTTTGAGAGTTTTGTGATATGGAGAATTAGAATTTTGAGAGTTTTGGAATTTGGAGAATTAGAATTTTGAGAGTTTGGAATTTGGAGAATTAGAATTTTGAGAATTTTGGGATTTGGAGAATTAGAATTTTGAGAGTTTGGAATTTGGAGAATTAGAATTTTGAGAGTTTGGAATTTGGAGAGTTAGAATTTTGAGAATTTTGGGATTTGGAGAATTAGAATTTGGAGAATTTTGGAATTTGGAGAATTAGAATTTTGAGAATTTTGGGATTTGGAGAATTAGAATTTTGAGAATTTTGGGATTTGGAGAAATAGAATTTTGAGAGTTTGGAATTTGGAGAATTTGAATTTTGAGAATTTTGGGATTTGGAGAATTAGAATTTTGAGAATTTTGGGATTTGGAGAATTAGAATTTTGAGAGTTTAGAATTAGGAGAATTAGAATTTTAAGAGTTTGGTATTTGGAGAATTTGAATTTTGAGAATTTTGGGATTTGGAGAATTAAAATTTGAAGAATTAGAATTTTGGAAGTTTGGGATTTAGAGAATTAGAATTTTGAGAATCTAAAAATTTAGGGAGTTAGAATTTTGAGGATTTAGGGATTTGTAGAATCAGATTTCTGAGAATTTGCGGATTTGGAAATTTGAAAACTACAAAATTTGAGTATGAAGAGACCTTGAAACTTGTAAATTTGAAAGTGTCAAGATTGAGAATTTGAATATTCATAAACTTGAAGATCTCAAAATTACAAATTTCGTAATTTGAGAAATTTGCAACTATAAAAATACAACAATCAAGTTGTATGTATATTATCTCATAACGAACAGTTAAAATTCTGTACATGTGAATCTTTCACTCATGGTCCTCGCATTTCGTCGACGACAATAATTCTCTCCGTACTAAATTGCAATTTATGCACGACTGTTTACGGTTCCATTTCAGACCGTATCTCTTCTTTAATCGAGAATTTATGTCAGAATAACTTGCAACGGTTGAATAATACGAGACAAGTTGCAGATTCGTCCCACAATGTTGGATTTCGAGATCGTCTGTCGAAACCAAACGATCGAACGCTCAAGCGAATTTAACAAGGAATGGTGTAGCTTTCAGGAACACTGCCTACGGTGTGGAATAAATACGTCACCCCGTTCTGACATCGATATTGTCAGTACCAGAGAAAGGAAAGTACAGAGTGACGCAAAAATCATGGAACACTTCGACAGATTATTAACCCTTAACGGTAACACTAGGGTATGAAACGACCTAAATAAATTTACCTTCAATTTTAGTTATTTTATATCCTGAAAATATGGATAAATACTTTTCTTCAAATGCTAATATTTTTATTATTCTTTTCCTCAAACTGTTATATTTTAAGATTTGTTATATCTCTGATGGTGTTCAGCCAAAATTTTAGCTCTTTATATTAAAATCGACAAAAGTTGTTATCGAAAAAAACTGTTATTTATTTCATTCTTTTGCGTTTCTGAATTTTTTCATATTCAACGTTCAAGTTTATTGCAATTAGCTGTGAAATGTGTTAAAACAACTTTGAGAGATTATTTGTTATTTTTTTTTAAGTTAAAATGATTAATAGATTTTTTGTAAGAAATATTTTTAGTCGGGGTCTTAAACGTCCGGTGTGTCAGGTATTTTATTCTTATGAAGTGAGACCTTTAAGGATTAAATTTTGTCTGTGACGGAAATTTGTAGTCTTTTCATAAAACAAGAATTCTTATACTAAGAAGAGAAATTTTTATATAGGAATGTAAAAGAAATTACACGATTAATTATCTAGTTGTTATACATGTATTTCGTGTTTCACTTCTGACAGAACATTTGTATGAACAGAAGTAAATTAATACAAGCTATTAACAATTAATATGATAATTTAATTTAGCATGCTGTTTGTAATTGTTCAAGGAAAAGTTGACGTACATTTGATTTTGCTTTATTTAATTTTTATTTGAAAATTGGTTCGATCACAAGCAGAAATGGTGAAAATGGTTAGAGCATAGATCACTACAAAAATGGTAAAAGATCAACTGTAGCAATTTATAAAGGTTAAAATGGACCCTGTTTTGGTAAATTGCTTCTAGTTTCTAAGAAATTGCAATTTTATGCAGTTGCAACAGCTTACTTTACATAATTCACCAATACCGAATCCTGGATCAACCGTGGTTGCATCAACAAGTTGCAATAATTTTATTAAATCGCTTTCAGCAAAATAGCGTATTCGTGGCTCTCACAGCTTACACTTTCCGCCACGGGGTGTCGCAACCATAAATGTCAGATTTCAATAAAAACCTCTTAATACTTCATGAACATGCTATAAATATTAAGATATTAATCAACAACGTTGCAAAATTAATTCCTTCGAACAATATCATCTATCTTCATTGTATCACCAATGTCGAAGCGTATATTTTTAATACAGTTTGTTATAAGCTAAAACAAAAATTGTGATGATAAAAAAATAGTCTAAATAAAAATACAATGATTAAATTTTAATAATAACAAAATAATAATTATGATATGAAAAATGGTTGAAATAATAAAATAATAAAATGATAAAATAATGATGAATAATTATGATTATAATAATCATAAAATTATAATCTAAATAAGATTAACAGATCAAAATAAAAATTAATATTCTAAAATAATATAATGGTAATGACAATTACAAAATAATGTAAACAATAACATAAAATGTTAAACTGAATAATAATCATAAATTTAATCTGACCTATACACAGGTAAATTCACACAGAATTACAGAACTTCTCATTTAAAATATTTTATTGTTCAGCCTAAATAAATATTATGTAAGTATAAGAGAGAGTCAATTTTTGTATTGATAAGTGTTGATTGAATTTTCACAAGTCTGAAATAGAATACATCAATTTTTGTTTGCAGACAATATTTTACATTCGCACATATTTTGCATGGGTTTGTATCTACATATGTAAGTATTCATGCAATTCTTCATCTTTAATTACATGACTTATAAAACGTGCCTCGCATTCCAACGCATCATTGCCTTCCTTAAATCTTTGGAACCATTTTTATGCTGTGCATTCCCTGACAGAACCCTCTTCATAAACCTGTTGTAAATCTTATTACATTTGTTACTATATTCTCAATTTCAAATTCCTGGAGAAGCAAACCACGAACTTTTATTCCAACCTTGCAGTTTCTAAATGTTCACATCTAGAAATTTAGTATTGTAGTACAGAAATGAAGACATTAAAAAATTCTTCAAATTAATTTTAAAATCAAAGAATGTCAAATTTTCGAACTTAAAACCTGAAAATTAGAAATTTCGTGAATTGAAATTTAAGAATTCAGAAATCTAGGAATATGAAAATATAAATTGCAATTGTAAAATTAAAAAATCCGAAAAATTTGAAAATTTGAAATGTTAGAAATGTGGGTGGTTAGAGATTCGAGAATGTAGAAATTTTAGATTATTCAAATTTAAAATTAAAAAATGTATAACTTGAGAAACTTGGTAATTTGGAAATTTATAAATTTACAAACTTGGTAATTTGAAAATTTATTAATTTATAAACATAGAAACTTAAAAACTCAAAAATATAGAAATGTAAAAACTTCGAAATATAGAAATATTAAATTAATATATTTACAAATTCGTATTTTTTAATCCCTAAAATTTTCTAAATTTAGGACGTCAGTTCATCTGTAAGTTATTAAACGTTATCAGAAACGTGAATGTCGTGCAAAGTGCTTGCTACTGAATGAAATATAAAGATAATACAATATAAGGTAATAAAATTTGACATTGGTGATAAAATGCCTCTAACCCATTCGCTACTACGAGGTACTATATTCGCTCGTCGTAAAACAATCACTAGCCACTGCAATCGATTGCAGTTGTACAATACGAGGTATTTATATCTGAAAATATAATACAACGCTTGCATCTATAATTTCCGTTTGATCTAATTTGATAAACTGATTCAAATTTTTCAAGGTCATTTTAATTAAGATGTGACTCTGATTTTGATCATCACTTTATTACACGATTTATACTATTTTTATGGTTAAAAATTAATCTACAAGGATTCTATTTTACATTTTTGTAATTATTACGTTTGAGTAATAGTGTAAAAATCAAAGGTTATTTATTGTACTATAAAGTAGTTAGGTTAGCAATGGGTAATCACCATCAATATTTTTAATACGTAATTATCTTAAAACATGTATTCTCTCACGTTCGTTAGTATACTAAATTTATATTTTAAGCAAATAATTTTGATATATTAAGATTTCTACATCCACAGTTCAACTATGAACATTGGTTAGGTTATGAGAATCATAAGCATTTTTATTCTGAAACTGATCTTATTTCATCGTATTCTAACAAAATTATTGTAATTGTAATTCACAAAATATTGACAAAGTAAATAAAAATATTGAAATTTTTAATCAATTTAAGAAAGTAGGACCTGCACATTATACCCCATAAATTAAAGAAACAAATTAAATTTATGATACAATAAATATAAATATAAATCTTGCATAACCTTATGAAAGGAGATTTACTTCTATTACAATTATAAATGAAATCATATATTAAAAGAAATATGAAATAAGAAAAGTTACTTGAAACAATATATCTTAATAGGTCGTATTAAATTCCATTCTATAAATTAAAGCAACAAATGAAATTGATGGTACAACTAATATCAGTATTAATCTTACACAATCTAAATAAATTAACTTCTAATACAAGTCTAAATTATTCGTTCAAAAATTATTAAAAAATTCGCTACTATAAGGTATATTAAAATAAATGTAATAAATGAAATATAATTATCGAAATAAATATAAAATATGATATGAGATAATAAGACAATAATTTAACTTATAAATCGAAGTTAAATATAAATCCATACTACGAACACGAATTGCATTCGGCAACTTCGCGTCATAGAACGAGAAAATATCACGGATTAAGAAAACTTTATCCTAAGTTACTCCCTCGTGAGTAAAAGATATGCAAGAGAAGACGCGTTTTCGATCGTGACCTCGTTAAACCGGTCTGCTTGTTAGACACGATGCACATTCATGGATTGAAAACGAAACGAAAAGGCAAACGCATCCTCCGAGTTCCGCGGATATCAATATTCCCTGGTTAGATTTCGAAAGGCTGATTTTCCCTCTTACAATCCGAGGATAAACTTGTGCACGTCGCCATTCGCCAGCATACAAATGGCTTCGAATTTCTTGCTCGTTTTGCGGCTGAATAAGGCAAATTGTTCCTTAAACTTGCCTTTAGACTACTTTGTGTGCTAGTCTTTACATGCAGCACAGCGTTTCTCGTCTTTTCTTCGTTTTACTTATACACTACCAGACAAAAGTTTAAGCATAGCAGGATTCAGGATTGGGTGCCTAACCTACAATTTTTTAGGTACTTATGTCGTTCGCAATAATAAAATAAATAAAATTAATGTATTCACTTTATCAGTGATTGTATAGATTATAATTAGAATTGAACTCCAAATTCAGTTAAGATGAAAGGGGTATGGTCACGTTTGAACTGTAGTGTGCGTCACGTGTGTGACACAAGTTGAAATATTAGTTAAATAATTTAACTGCTTCATGTTACGAATTTGAAATTACATTTACTAAATTTCACAGGAATCTCTGTGACGCATAACAGAATTTCAATAGCTTTTGCTAATGAAAATAACTTAAATTCAGTTCAAATAATTCAATTGATCTATCTTATAAAATTTGAAGCTACTTCTATCGGATTAAGATTCCGAGGATTCGAGGAGTAAATTATTGTAACTCACAATAGAATTTTAATAGTTTTTGCTGTTTAAAATGATTTTATAACTTATAACTATTACACTTAACAACTTATAACTATAGGTAGTTGCGTCGTTCACTACTAAATAATTATTGCTGCAAGACGAATAATAAAGGTTAATATGTTAGGAAAATTTGCATATAACGATACATGACAGATAATTAGAATTGTACCGAAATTTTAATTGCAATGAAAATAGTTAGGTTTGTCGCCTCTAGTGGCGCCTCTAGTGGGAGGAAATTGAAGTGAGTTTCCTCAATTCACGTTGTAGAAACTTATTTCACAGTGATAGTGTCTGTCATTTTCTACAGAAAAATGGTAGAAACTATGAATGTAGCTGAGCATAAGTACATTGAATGAATCAAAATACTATAAGACCCCAACCTGACCACTTACGTATGCATATGTACCGACTGAACCTAGATACGACTTTTTGTCAGAGAATCAAACTTTCTTAAAATGGGAAACCTCTAGAAAAATTGTCAAATGAGCCAAAAGGTGGCTGATAGGGGTCTAGGGGTAGAGGCCTCAGCGTCCGAAAGTGACTTTGTGAATATAGACGAATAATTAGATAAATGAATATTTTTAAGCACGAACTTAATGAATGAATCTGTTGCAAAATGAGTGATGTGATATGTAGTTACAGTGTGAACGAGTTCGAATAGTTTGAAGATAGGGTTGCGTCGTGCTAAAGAGTTGAATGAATGCTAGTTAACCCCATGACCTTCAGTTTTCTAGACAGTTGCATCATTCGCTCCTATTTAGTCATTGCTATAATGTTAAGACAAACGAAGGAGGTTAAGATATTAGGCACATTTTGCATTCAACGATCTTCGATTGTGCAAATTACAGTTAGAATTGCACAGAAAATTTGATTGTAATGAAAATACGAACGTGGTCACATTTGAACTGAAGTGTGCGTCATGATATTAAATGAAATAAGAATTGGTGCATTATATGAAGAGGGTTTTACAGAAATTTACACTGTGACGTATTTAGCTACAAAATCTAAAAACCTCAAAGTCTCAAGCTCTTCATTTCTATTCGCTTCACTCGTTAAATTGTGAACGCGTATGATAATCAATTTTTTATACATATTTTATTAGCATACTCTGTATATCAAATAATTAGATAATAATATTTTACAATAGATATATGAACTAATTATTAGCATATTCTGTATATTAAATAATTTGTTACATGATACTTAACATTTAATATCTTACAATACTTAAATAAAGCAATTAGGTATTGAAATGTTGCAACAATAAAAAATACACATTTGAACTATTTATGTCTTATGTGTAATACAGAATTTTTCTTCTCCGTTTTCTTAAATCGTTGATATAAAATGGGTGCAGAAATGATGGAAGAAGAAACTAGTTACTGAAGTACTAAAGTTACTCAAATAAATACGTAAGATGGAGAATATATAAATAAAAAGGACCTTCAAATATTGCTGCTTGATATCGACAACTTATACATGTAAATTTTAAAGTGCCCCTAAAAAAGTAAAGTCTTGAAAATACTAAATACAGACCAAACAAAAATGTTTAATTATGAAAAATTTAACTGTGATAAAATACTAACTAATGAAAAATTATTTAACCGTAAATAACAGTAAATTTGAAATTAAGTTGTGCCACTATCAAATAGCTATAATTGCTCATATAATTGTTACACAGACGTATTATCATACCCGTATGTTGCGTAAGACACTGAATAACGTTAACAATTCTAATCGCTTAAATTTTTTCAGGATCTATATGAAATAACTTTTGAGCATGAGTGTATGTGTGCTTTTCTTTTCCCTTTTTCAGTGAATGATTTGTATAGTGGAAGGTACAGGTAATTGAAAATAATGGGCGAATAATTTCTCGATAGAGTTTGCAATAACGATAGGTATGCTATACTAGCAAATGTTGGAGAAATAAATTACGCGGCAAGTGGGTAGCAAATAACGTGGAATTATTTTACGTTTGAACGGTGCCGTGTCAACGAAGAAATGGTTTTAGAAATATACGGTAAAGCGTATCGCATAGTCGGTATAAGATTTGAATTTCGTAGATAACCGTAGAAATATCGTGCGATAACTTGGACCGTATTTGCACCGGCGATTACGCTTCAGATGAGCCAGGAATTTGAAACAAGCATGTGGCTACCCGAATCGAAATATAAATTCTAGTTCGATCGTTTAAAGCCTCGATTCTTTCCATTTTCGTATTTTCTACTGCAAAAGTATTGCTGCTTTAGTTATTCTATACTGTACAAGATCACGAGTACGATTATTACTATTACTAAAATAACAAAAAATTATAATGACGATAATTGTGAGTAACAGGAAATTATAATAACAAATTCTGAATAACGAAAAAATATAATAGAAAAGAATTATTAATAACAAAAAATTATTATAATAGAAATGACTACTAACAAAAAATTATTATAACAAAAATGACTAGTAACAAAATATTATGATGGCAATTGTTAATAATAAAAAAGCAGCCATAACGAAAATGATTAATAACAAAGAATTATGATAATGAAAATGATTAATAAAATAAAATGTAATAAAATTCTAATGACGAAAATTGTTAATGACAAAAAATTAGAAGAACGAAAATTATTAATAACAAAAATGATATTTCACGAAATATAACCTTGTAAAATTTTTAAGCGCTACCTAATAACAGAAAATTGATGAGAACAATTATTTAAAAACACGTAAGTCCACATTTATTTAAAAAAAATGTTCCTTGCAATTTAATTGTGTTTCTTATTTACGTAATACTTGAATTCATTATTTTGTAAGATAGAACATATGTTTATCTATAGTTTTGAGAGGTAACCTTTTGTGAAAACTGATGATTGGAGATAATTAACCATATGTCTGAATGTACTGGTGCCATTTGCATGAGAAAGTAAATACATATACAATGGAAGTGTATAATTATCATTAATTGATCAGTCATATCATTATTGATAACATCATTACAAACTCTTGTTTGGTGGAATGAAATACGTCAGCATTGAAATACGTCAATATTTCAGCATTGTTTAAATATTTTTCTTCTGTTTTGTAATAAGGAAAAATATAGGTGAAAAGTTTATTACGCGAATTTTTGAATATAACAAATATGTGTAGTACAAAATTTGACACTTATATATGCAATTATTGCAAATATCTTCCATTATTTAACTTTTTTAAAAATATAATTTACGATCAAAGTACTTTAACGAATGAGACGAATAAAACTATCATTTTGTATATTTTTGTATGAATACAACTATCATTTTATATATTTTTGTATGAAAAGAACTGTTTTTCTTTTGAAAATTAAGTTTCAGTTCGATACTGAACATTGTTCTTAATGTCACAAATATGAAACTGTTAAATTAATCGTAATTTAAATTCACAATACTTTTATTTTTTTTAACAATAAGTGTAATGTATAATCAAAGTATTTTTTAACAAAATATTTTGTCTGTCTGTACAAAAATATTACGAGTAATCTTATTTTATCTTGCTTGGAAACCTATTGCATATTAAATATTATAAAATTTACGTTTTGTTCCTTTACTTATTTGTCGATCTCATTGGCAATTTCAAATTGCGAATTACACGCAAGTAGATATATTAAGTGGAGAATTTCGGAAGTATGGTTGAAGATGTATTGATCGAACAATGTAATCGGTAAAGAAGAACGAAGATCGGTTGCTAGCGCCATATTCAAATCTTGCAATTATTTCGCATGGTTTCTGTCGATAAGAGAGGAAACTGTAACTTACGAAATCTGTAACTTCTTTCGCATTCATGATCGCCTGATCACTTTATTCTTGCCATAGTGGCCGCGAGAGTCTGTTTTACGCTTTTCTTGCACGAAATCCAATATTTGACCCTCGACGAGAAATACTAGGTCACTCAAGACCCATCCTTGCTGATATACAAGTCAAGAATTACTTAAAAAACATCGATCTTTATCAATTTTTTGAGATGAAAGTAATAATATATTTTTTAATTTCGTATCTTTTTATTGTAATAAAAGTAATGAACAATTTTTGTACTTCTGGCAGGTACATTTAAGTGTAATGTAGATTTTTTTGGATAAGAACAAGTTTAGGGAAAGGAAATTATCTGCTTTCCACTTTGGGGAATTCAGTTTATAAGATTAATATTTGTTAATTTTTTGGTTTAATTTGCTAACTTCGAAATTTATATATATTTTTAAAAGCATAGGATTCTCAAATGATTTAGACATTTTCAAACATCGAAATTTTCAAATCTACAAATTTCCGAATTTTCAAATCTTCAAAATAATTCTATAATCTTTGAACTTTGAAATGTCCAAACCTTCAAACTTCGCAATTTTCTCGTTTCTAAATTTTTTAATTCTCCACTTTCCAAGTTAAAAAATTTTCAAATTCCACAATTTTCTAGTTTCCAGATTTCCAAATGTTCCAGTTCTTCAGTTCCCAAATTTAAAAATTTTCCACTTTCCTAATTGTTAAATTTTCAAATTTCCTATTTCCTAAATTCTCCAACTCTCCAATTTCGTAGTTTCAAATTTTCATTCTCTCCAATTTCCCAGTTCCCAAATTGTCAAATCCTTCACTTCCATATTTCTAAATTTTTTCATTTCTAAGCTTTAAGATGTTGTAATCTAGGAACTTGCAAATTACTAAATTTTCAAATCTCCATGTGTCCAACTTTACAAATTTTCATATTTCTGAATTTCTGAACTTAAATTTTCCAATTTCCCAAATTCTCAAGTTTCCAAATTCGACATACTAAATTTGAAAATACAATAACTAAAAGTTAACAGGTTGTTTATATCTCATATATCGCCATTTTCTTAACAAAAGCAAATGATTCATGTTACAGTAACACAGTTTGCTCTACCAATTTGCAGTTTACTGCGAGTAGTTGCCATTTTCTCTTAAATACATAAGTAAATCAAGTTTACTATTATAGCCATTTTTTTACAACTCATTTCTGACAAAATGGTTGCTGTTTATAGTCAAAGCGACGATATTCCGTTTTAACGTACCTAGGTATCAAATTGCAAAAGACCCTACGATAATTAACCTACTATAAATGTAGCAAATGCACAAAATTTAGAAAGAAAATCAATTTCAAATCAAATTTAAAAAAAATTGAATTTCATCCTCGTCGAGATATTTAAGGCGCGCATTTCGAATGTACGATTTCGAAGAAAAACAAGTTTTAAGTATTACATACAGATAAAATAAAAAACAGGTTTCTAATTCGTTTTATCATCCATTTTACGCCTCATAGTGATTTTTATGAAATGTACATTTGTCACAAAAATGTCACTTGTCTCTTATGGTTCACATGCTACTACTTTAATTATTGATATTTAGTTTGCATCAGTTAATCTACATAAAAACGAATGCAGTCATGATATAACTAATCAAATTTTATTATAAAATGTTATTTATATTTTTTTACCTACCAATATACTGGAAATTTGAGTATTATCTATATTGCCTAAACTAAAGTTAAAATTAATGGATAACCGTAATGTAAAAGTACGTAAGTTATACAGTTTTTCTAAATAATGTTCACTTAGAAACAACATAAAACTAGGAACTGCAATAATTATAAAAAATTTACCGATGTCAACCTACAAGTTGGCGCGAGGAGAAGCTCACCCAGGCGTTTAGAAGAGCTACGGCGCCAATTGATTAGAATAACAAAATTCTCCTCATATTCCCAAATTTTTAGATACCTAAATAGCTTCAGCCGCAAATATCCCCAAATTCCTACATCTCTAAATCGGTACATCCCCAAATCGGTATATACTCAAATTGCTACGTCCCCAAATCACTATATCCCCAAATTCCTACATCCCCAAATCGCTACGTCCCCAAATTACTACGTCCTTAAATCGCTATGTCCTCAAATCGGTAAATTTCCTAATTGCTACGTGCCCAAATCGGTACATTCGCAAATCCCTCGAGTCCCAAATCCCTACATTCCCGAATTCCTCCATTCTCAAATCCCTATATTCCCAAACTCTTACATACCCAAATCACTATATCCCCAAATTGCTACGTCCCCAAATCGCTACGTCCCCAAATTGCTACGTCCCCAAATCGCTACGTCCCCAAATCGTTACGTCCCCAAATCATTACGTCCCCAAATCGCTACGTCCCCAAATTACTACGTCCTTAAATCGCTATGTCCTCAAATCGGTACATTTCCAAACTGCTACGTGCCCAAATCGGTACATTCGCAAATCCCTCCAGTCCCAAATCCCTACATTCCCGAATTCCTCCATTCTCAAATCCCTATATTCCCAAAATTTTACATACCCAAATCACTATATCCCCAAATCGCTACGTCCCCAAATCGTTACGTCCCCAAATCGCTACGTCCCCAAATCGCTACGTCCCCAAATTACTACGTCCCTAAATCGCTATGTCCTCAAATCGGTACATTTCCAAACTGCTACGTGCCCAAATCGGTACATTCGCAAATCCCTCCAGTCCCAAATCCCTACATTCCCGAATTCCTCCATTCTCAAATCCCTATATTCCCAAAATTTTACATACCCAAATCACTATATCCCCAAATCGCTACGTCCCCAAATCGTTACGTCCCCAAATCGCTACGTCCCCAAATCGCTACGTCCCCAAATTACTACGTCCCTAAATCGCTATGTCCTCAAATCGGTACATTTCCAAACTGCTACGTGCGCAAATCGGTACATTCGCAAATCCCTCCAGTCCCAAATCCCTACATTCCCGAATTCCTCCATTCTCAAATCCCTATATTCCCAAACTCTTACATACCCAAATCACTATATCCCCAAATTCCCACAACCCCAAATCGCTACGTCCCCAAATCGTTCCGTCCCCAATAGGACATTTCTAACAGGACATTCAATACATTCAATTTCTTTTAATACTTCAATCTCTCTTTATAATTTTCATAATCCTTTCATATGCTTAATCTCCAACGCATTCAGCAACACGAGTACGACAAAGAAGAATTTTCCGTCAACACATCCGCTGAAAGTTTAGAGAAGTTCATCGTTAAAAGCTCATCTAACACCTTCGGTAATTAAAGTTCAAAGCACATGTACGTCGAAGTGCTAGTCGTAAGCAGACATGCAACGATACCTGATAATTACTCGAAGATAACAAGGTTGATAAGAGTCTAACAACTCGAACGTGGGTAAGGCATTAAAAAAACTCGTGTTATCTTAAATTACGCTTGACCCCTTTGCGAGACAAGAATCTCGGTTCCTCAACTATTTCTTGTTTTACACGTTTTCTTTCTGTTCTGACTTCTAATTAGTTTGGGACAGTATAATGATAACAGATTAACGTTAATATGTTTGGTAATGCATGGCGGAAGGCAGGAGATTAGCGAACGCTTAATGAAAAACGGGCATCGTTTAAAGAACTGCAAAAGATAAGATAACGTGAGAATATATTTAAATACAAACAAAATATTTTTGTTAATAAATAAATATTTAAATATAGAAAATATATTTATGTCTTTCGTGCTTTCTTTTATAATAAAATTTATTTTATTTTATTTAAATGTAGGGACATTATTAAAATATAAAATTGTATAATTCTGTAACGTGACAAAGTAATTTATCTGCTATAATTTTTATGCAGTAAATGAAGCAGATTGAAGATATGATTTATCCTTAACTCTCCTTCAGACTTTTTAACATTACAAGTTTATAACGTTCATAAATATGTATTTATGAAACAGTAAAATACTCATAATTTATTGGACATTGTCTTGTCCGATATAGGTTACACTTTCTCTCAAATTATTGAACAAAATAATTTATGAAAGATTCTCGATTTAATTTCGCAATATTATCTCATCGAAAGTGAATAAAAGATCGCCTGAATTAATCCCAGGCTGTTTAAATCACGCTCCACTACGAACAATCTGTTTATTAATATCGATACAGGTACCATATAATTTATTTTATGCATATTTTGAAGCATGAGCAGACTTGTCCTTTTAATAAAGATACGAGAAGCTACATCCATAATTCATATTCTGCTTTTTCGATGAAGCTGTTTTATTTTCCCCTTCGACTTCACACTTTTTTCTCGGTTCCTCTTGTTTCATTTTTCCTTGTACGTGATCGGACAGGAAATCAGTAGCTATACACCAGGAGAAATTGCACACCATATTTATTTAATAATTGTATAAATAATCGTGTAAGATTATATATCCAGTCCTACAGTAATTTGAATAACAGTATAACTATCGCCAAATAATAACTGATCTACTTCATTGGTAAGTAGTAATATTGATACACATTTAATTGATAACCATTTCTTTAATTAAATCCTGAAATCGGTAATCACAGCTGTACTCGATTAAAATTGACTGTTAGTATTAATTTGATAGAAAATCCATTACCAATTCAAATCTTAATTAAGAAGTAATCCGTCATCAATTACAATTTAATTGATTCATTTTTAATTGTACAGTATTTAATTATCGATTACAATTCATCTGATAAACTTTCAATCGAAATTTAATTATTGATCACAATTTAAAATGTACTTAATTATCATTTACAATTTAATTGATCAATTCATAATGAATTATTTAATTACCTCCTATAAATGTAAGAATTAAAAATTTTTTAAGTATTTTCCAAATACGTTCCGTCTCAACACGTTCACTACCGCAGTAGAAACATGCGTGCGTAGCAAGACATGCCAATCGCACAAGGATACGATTAATATTTCATTCGAATCTTCCAGTTTATCCCGTACATTATCCCCATAACATAATTTCAAACTTCATTTTTCATTTCCTATCCGACGATCCGTTTCCATAAAAATTCGAATCAAGTATCATCGACGATAGTTACGAGAGTAAACGTGTTAATATTCGCAAATTACATACGACCAGTTGAAAACCGGATATCTCTGTTGCTTTCAGTACGAATAATCGGACATAAAGTTGGCTGAGCAGTTGAAATCGGACGAAAAACCTTCTAATTGAACTGGTCCGACATAGAGCGTTGCATTACCGTAATTCACGCGGACGGTTAGCTCGCGCTAACAGCAATCACGAACGAATCTGCAAAGCGTGAGCGAAAACATAAAAGCACGAGTTACACGTCGCAAGGGCAAAGTTTCATTGCGCCGATGCGTGCTACGTTCCTTGGTAAAACAGTATCCATAATGCATCTGCCACGCCCTGAGGAACTTCCATCGCAATCCGTGGCTGACTGAGCGCAGATTACCGCAACCCATCTCGATTCTGCTCGAATCGAGTTACCTCCGGCCCTTTTCATGCTCGATAAAAGCCTCGTTGCGTGCTAATAAACGCGAGCCAACTCTAATCGAGCCACGTCTACCGATCTGTCGATGTCGAGATGTCGATTGCTCGTAATGGTACGTGGAACAGATTCGAATCGACGATCGCGACCTGTTGATTTAACCCCGCGATGGGCGCCTCCGTTGTCTTTACATCCACTGTTTAACCCCTCGTGTCACAATTCCTTTTCTCATTACTAAAATAAAACGTTCAAATCATTTTTCCTGAAGTCTTCATTACTGTTCCATTCTGTTTTTATGTGTGGTTATCATGAAACATTAAAAACAGCTAATGAGAAAACCCCGTTGCTTTTATCTCGACTATTTAACCACTCATGACAACATTCTCTTCCTCATCGCTAGAATAAAATGACAGTGTTCTTAAAATTATTTGCTCCGAATTGTGATAGTCTTCTTCATTACTGCTCTACTCTGCTTTTAAGTATGGTCATCATATCGAGAGCTAGTTATTGAGAAAGCTTAGTTGCTTTTAATCTCATATATTTAACCCCTCATGACATCATTATTTCCTTCACTAATAAAAAATGATAGTGTAGATTTCTATTTATTTAAAAAAGGAAGGTTGAGTCAGTGAAAATCAACTGATCATTAATCCACGTTAATGATCGTAGAGATTGTTTCAAGAAGTTCAGTTCTAAGCAATGTTCAAAAAAAGGCATTAATGAGATCTAAGTTTTGTTAGATCAATAAAATATCAGGCTATGTAATCATTAGCTGTTTAACAATAGATAAGCTTATACACGATGAATGTTTCGTCTAAGTTCTGTCAATTTGTATCGACAAATGGATACACATCCATCATCCTAGATACAAAATGTTCCAAAAGATAGTAAACATTAACGAAATCGATGTTCAGTTAGATTGCTAAAATCAGACCGTGGCGCCGTTACGAGTGGTAAGATAAATGACCAAGGTGGACGAGCGCATCCTGATCAACTGGTACCGCGGACTTTTGATGGAATCGTGCACGACGTTGCTGGCCAGCATCGAATCTAACAGCGAACGTCGCACCATCGAGGCTACGAGGGCTCGAATGCTAATGGCAGATGCGATGCTCGATGCCAGACGAAACATTCCAGCCGTGTTGAGATCGTCTATCGCCTCGACCCTCTTCGTTAGCGTGACTACAAAGAGTGCAGTCACGTTGCCGCGAGCCTTTGTCTAAACCGGACATTTTCACCGGCCGGTCACTTCCTACAAGAACGTGATTCATTCGTTGCTATTACGTCGCCCGGTGCGTATCGGACTTGTAGTATCTTTGCTGCCGGAGACCGCTTCTGCCGGAATGTGTCAACCACCAGCTGCTCTAACGGTACCTCTTTCGTTCCTTTTTCGTCATTTTATTTCGAAAGTGTCATATTCGTGATTTATTCGAATAACGTCATGCCGAAGTTTCAGGGTTGGGTTGCTGACCGCTTCGATGTACCGCTGGCGCCGAGTGTGGACGTACAGTCGAGAGCAAAGCTTTCCTACAGAAAACACGACCGAGGGAGAAGAGGCCTACTGGTACATTTTTAGGTATATCTGCGAAATAAACTTTTGAGAATTAAGAGGTATAGGAAGTTGGAAGACTTGGGATTTGCTAATTCTAGAATTTGAGGATGTAAGAATGTGTGGCTAGGGATTTCAGGATGTGGGAATTTGGGAGTGTAGAAATTTAAGGACGTAGGTATTTGTGAACCTTGGGATTTTGGGAAATGTAGGCATCTGGATGCCTGAGAACTTGGGGACATAGGGATTCGTGGCTCTAGGGATTTAAAAGATTAAAAATTTGGGGACGAAACAATTTACGAACATAGGTATTTGTGAACCTGGAGATTTGGGGATCTTGGTATATGGGAAACGGATTTAGAAATCTAAGAATTTGGGTATGTGAGAATGTGAGAACATAGAAATTTGATGGCATAGGAGTTTGAGACTCTAGGAATTTGGGAACGTGAACATTTCGTAACATAAGTATTTGTGGACATTGGATTTGGAAATCTGTAAATACGGTGATCTAGGGATTTGAAAATCTAGAGATTTGGGTAACTGAACGTTCGATGAGATTTCTTGCTGTAGAGACATGAAGCTCTGGGAATCTGGGAATGTAAAAATTTAGGAACGTATTTGTAGATGATGTGGAGAGTTTCAGGACAAACACAAGTTTCCTATCATGCAAGGTCACTCAAGGTCAACAGAAGATAAATTGTCTGAAAGCACTCTAAATTTCTAAGCAACAAGATCATTGGATTGGTCATGATCATGAAGTAACAAATAAGCACATTCTAACCTCTCTAGATTCCTATCAGTGAATAAAATTGGAGAAAAGTAGAGAAGCAAAATTTGTTCCCTTGCATAAAATTTTCTTTTCGCCAACGAGGAAGTGGAACAGAAAGACCATCGTGACTCACATTCGCTGCTCGAGTCTAGCAATCTGCTCGTTTATCTGATTCTGGTTCTTGTTCTCGTCAAAGTTAATTCAGACAGGGAACTCCCTGGATGCGAATAAATTAACGACTAATATCGCATTGAATCGTCAAGCTCAATTACAATGTGTCCAGCGGATCTAATGGGTCTTTACTCATTGTCTCGATACGTGGGTTCCTTAGCCGAGGATACCAGCTCAAGTACTCCTTGTGGACTTTCACGACGAGACACCTGTGACATGGCCGAGCATTGTGCCGACATTTTACAGGTGACTCCGCCTTCTCTGATTCGGTTTTATAATACCACTACCATCTTAAACACTCCGCGTTGCATTATCTTGCCGCTAACCCGTAGATCTTTCGATAAGATACTCATTGTCGTGGAAGGTTACCGTACTGCCCACATGGAGGTTCAACCATGTACTTCACATACAGTCACTCACATTGATATTCGGATATATTACTATTCTTGTGTTCGTTATTTTTATAATAGAAGTTAATTTAGATATTACAGGAAGATCCACTCATTATTGACTGAAAATACAACTTCGTTTCGCTATAATATTTGAACTCATTTTATAATGTTCATATAATATTTTCATGCCTCGTTATTATTTGGACACTGGTCACTTTCTATATTTGCAAATTGCGGTCATATAAGCGAGTAAACAACAAAAAAGCGCACATGTATCATTGGTATTAGATAATTCTATCTTTCCTCTTGTAGAGCCCCAAATGCAGGCCATTATCGAGCAACTGCCATTTTCCACTTAACTCCGTTACGACATCCTCGCACGTAAACACCACAGGAAAATGAATGATAAAAGATCTAAAATTTCTTGTAACTTATATCGGCTGATCTCTTCCTAGCCGATCTTCATTACCCAGGAAGTTCTTTCAATAAACGATTAGCACATTTTTATTTGAAGGAGATGAAAGAAATTTTATATAAGTCAGAATAGACTATAATAATAGTGATGTCCTGATTAGTCCTGGATTGGCTATAGTGTGGACTATAATTTAGTGCTACACCAACACGGATAAAATTTGCAATTATTTTCCTTTTTACGCTCCGTAATATGCTCATTTCTTTCTTCTACACGACATAAAAGTGGATTGCTGTCCAGCCATAGGTAAGAATTACTTGATAATATGACGTCCATCAAGGTAGTAATTTCTCCGTAAATTTCAACCTTTACAGTATTTAAGTTTAACGGTAGTGAACTAATCGTGACCTTAAGATATGGTTAATACACGAATTCTGTAATTTGATGTTAATGAAGTTAGAAAGGTAAACTGAATATCAGAAATTAGAGCGATTGAATTGCATTGAATGTCGATGTTTGAAGGTTATAATTTTTGTAAACTGAAAATTAATAAAAAATAAAAATTGCAATTGAATGATACAGATAAAGGACTTAATTTCTAATATTTCTTTTAAATTGCATACTTCGCTATATCATTTTCGTTCGCTACTCATACATAATTATTCAATTTAATATCAGTTCATAAAACAATTTTAAAACTATGTCGAAATTACAAAAATTAATCTCAGTTGCATAACCTTAACATTTCTCAGAGAAAACGTCAAACGAAATGGCGGGTCTATCTTGAAATAACAAAGTACATGATAATATACCGATGGCAACTTACGAGTTGGCGCTTCAAGAGGATGTTTAAAGGCGCTATGGCTCCAATTGGTCAGAATAGAGAAATCGCTCCATTCCCAAATATCTGTATTTCCAAATTTTTACGTATTCAAATTGCTTCAGTCGCAATTCGCTATATTTCTAAATTTCTACATCACCAATTCGGTACATCCTCAAATTGGTACATTCCTGAATTCCTACAATCCTAAATACCTACATTTCCACATTCCTGCATTCGCAAATCTCTCCATTCCCAAATTCTTACATACCCAATTCGCTATATCCCCAAATTCCTACATCCCCAAATCGGTGCATCCTCAAATCCTTAGGTCCCCAAATCGGTATATTCCCAAATCGGTACGCCCAAAATTGTTACGCCCCCAAATCGGTACATTCCCAAATCACTACGACCCCAAATCGCTATGTCTCCAAATTCCTACATCCCCAAATCGGTACATCCTCAAATCCTTGCGTCCCCAAATCGGTGCATTCCCAAATCGGTACACCCCCAAATCGTTACATCCCCGAATCAGTACATTCCCAAATCTCTACGTCCCCAAATCACCATGTTCCCAAATTCCTAAATGCCCAAACCAATACATCCCCAAATCGGTACATTCCCAAATCACCACGTCCCCAAATAGCTGCAACTCCAAACGTCTCTCAAGCGAGTGAGATAGTGCAAATTGCGTTCAGCAGTTGTTACAGTCATTATTATTCCAATTTGCCGAAATGTACATCCGAAAGTGTTCACAATGTGGATAAATCTTTTGTTTTGGGTCGATCACGCGCCACTTCGTGGGTTGACATCTGTACTTAATGCATACGTATTAATAAAAAGAAACAAGACGTTATTTCCTATCTCCTGTACACCATTTACCTGGATTTTTTTGCACTTAAAATGCATGAAACGCAAATTATAGCTTTATAGCTTCCGAGATGAATCCGAAATCAGAAGTACTGTGACTTGACCATCTGTCTGCACGAGATCACGAATGGCGAAGTAATTAGCGGAGGTTAGCCATTTATAATTTAATAGATCAACAGCAATTGGCATGAGGTTAACATCGTATATATACTGGTCGGTTGAGCTCGTAATGACTTCGAGTTACTGACAGAGATCGCGACTTTTTTTCTTGGCATTCTATTCGGTCGTTTTTCAAGGCATCATTACTACCGTACATTCATTAGAATTGTAATAAGCCGAGTAAGTAATAGTTTTATCCTTTTATGTTGCAGACATAATCGTTTTTTTTTACAAAAAATAAATTGTTGCTTATTAATTTATTTATCGTTGAATAAGAGTTTATGATAAATTGAAACTCTCAAATTTTCAAATATTAATTCCTAAATTTCTAAATAATCAAATGTCCACATTTTTGTAATTCCAAATTTTCAAATCTCTGAATCCTCAAATTTTCAAATCTCCAAATTCTAAATCCTGCAATTTCGAAATCCCGAAAAGTTGTACACTTTTCAAACCACGAAATTATCAATTTTTCATATTCTAGACTACTGAGTTCCCAAGTTCCAGAATTTCTAAACATTGAAAACTTTCGAATTTCTAACTTCTAAAACTGTTTCCAAAATTCAGAGTTTACAAATGTAGAAGTCAACTAATATCTACAAATCGAAAAAGCTTTCCCCTACGTCGTCATCTTTTCACCTCTCTTTATTTCGGTGTTGAACCGAGACAATTTTACATAAATACCACGTATGACCTCATTTCGCAATAAAAGCAGGTTGTCGAGTATAATAAAATTTTGATAAGTATAGACAATTTTGCAATATAATTGTTAGGTCTACTTTCACCGACACGGAAAGAATAATAGAGCTAATAGATTTTACGATACAATAAAATTGTTGAAAATAGTAGGTACACAAATTTATTGCGTAGTAATTATACAATTATTAAACTACTAAAGCGTGTTATTTTCCTATTGCGAAGTACCTATATTATTGAAAGTATGATACCACCGAAAACATAAAATACATGATTTGTTTCGTTCGACCATAGTAATTTGATCACCCACTGTATATCCAAACACGCTGGACTTCTAATGAGTTGGACTACAGTTAACCATTTAGCTCCATCTCTTTCTCCTTTCCACTTCATCGTTCTCGTCTCGCGTAATTACTTGCTTGATGAGATAATGATAAGTTTCATAGATGAATGGGAGCAAACGGTCAACTACTTCGTGAACAATACACCAACGATTGGTTCGTTAAAATTTCTTGTCACGTATTAATACTCTTGCTAAATGGCCGGGTTTCACTTTTTTACGAATTGCAGTTTGACAATCGTTTCAAAAGCCCGTTGCAATTAAGTCGACGGAACATTTCAAGATTTCAAATGTTAGACGAAAGACTACAAGATCTCAAATATACAGAAAATCTGAAGGTTTCAACTTTTAAGTAGAATATTTTAAGATTGTAATTTCAGACAGAAAATTTCAAGATTTCAAATGTTAGACGAAAGACTTGAAGATCTCAAATATACAGAAAATCTGAAGGTTTCAACTTTTAAGTAGAATATTTCAAGATTGTAATTTCAGACAGAAAATTTCAAGATTTCAAATGTTAGACGAAAGACTTGAAGATCTCAAATATACAGAAAATCTGAAGGTTTCAACTTTTAAGTAGAATATTTCAAGATTGTAATTTCAGACAGAAAATTTCAAGATTTCAAATGTTAGACGAAAGACTACAAGATCTCAAATATACAAAAAATCTGAAGGTTTCAACTTTTAAGTTGAATATTTCAAGATTGTAATTTCAGACAGAAAATTTCAAGATTTCAAATGTTAGACGAAAGACTTGAAGATCTCAAATATACAGAAAATCTGAAGGTTTCAACTTTTAAGTAGAATATTTCAAGATTGTAATTTCAGACAGAAAATTTCAAGATTTCAAATGTTAGACGAAAGACTTGAAGATCTCAAATATACAGAAAATCTGAAGGTTTCAACTTTTAAGTTGAATATTTCAAGATTGTAATTTCAGACAGAAAATTTCAAGATTTCAAATGTTAGACGAAAGACTTGAAGATCTCAAATATACAGAAAATCTGAAGGTTTCAACTTTTAAGTAGAATATTTCAAGATTGTAATTTCAGACTGAAAATTTCAAGATTTCAAATGTTAGACGAAAGACTTGAAGATCTCAAATATACAGAAAATCTGAAGGTTTCAACTTTTAAGTTGAATATTTCAAGATTGTAATTTCAGACAGAAAATTTCAAGATTTCAAATAACCGGCAGAAGAGTTCAAGGTTTCAAATATCACATAGAAAATTTGTGTTTTATGTAAAAAATGTGTCTGAAATTTCAAATTTAGAGATTTGTTTAAAGATTTCAAATGTCAGAAAGAAAATTTCAAATACCATACAAAAAATATTAAGATATCAAATTTTAAATAGGTAATTTCAAGATTTCAATTTCATATTTGAAATTTTTGGAAAAATATCAAGGTTTCAAATTTCAGACAGAAAATGACAAGAATCCAAATTTCAAACAAAGAATTAAAAAATGAGTTTCTGTTATAGAAATTAGCTTCTATTATACTGCCCAATATAAAAATATAGCTTTTAATGCTAGCAGCTACAAAAACAGTTTTCCTTTGTAACAAATTCTTTATCCTATTCTTTACTTTCATTCTTGTTTTCCAATTTTCGTTTATACTTCTAAGGACCGAAAAATTTTAGACGCAGTCCTGGTCTTTGCTCTTTCACACTATTATTATTAGGTTGGTAGTCCTGGAATGTCAGATTTTGATTACCCTGCTTCTGCCATATAGTTCTTTACGACTACACCGTGAATGTTTATGCACATGCATATTTTTATAGAAAATCTGGGTGTAACCGTGCTGAAAATGTGTTTCGTCATTAGAGACCACGAAGAAACATTTGATATTTTATATAAACTGTATGTTTCATATTTTTTGCGTTTATTACTCTCGTCTCAGCGTACTTTATGCCAGTTCGACTGATTTCTCGTTCGAAATTTGAAATTAAGGATTCCAAGAATTATTTTAATAGATCTATCTTCTTATATTGCATACATGTGCCCGTGGTTGGGTGTATGTACATTGGTTTGATATTCGATACCTGAATGCGGAGGTTTATACTGTATAAATGAGTATATATTATATATGGAAAATGTGTCTTCAGATGTGTAAATCTGTTCTGAAGCAGAATTTAGAATTTGAAGTGTAGTATACAAACTCGTTATAATAATAGTTGATATTTGTTATACAACTCGTTATAATAATCCTAACGGATATTTGTTATAATATGTCATAATAATATTAGCGAATCTGTTACAGTGAATATTATAATAATACTAGTGAGTACTTGCTGTAATACTGATTATAACAATATTAGTGGATACTTTTTATAGTACTTATAATAACACTACTCAATACTTACTACAATACTGATTATAATAATGTTAGTGGACGTTTGTTATAGCAGATATTTTTTACAATATCAATATGATAATATTGATGGATACCTGTTGTAATATTTGTTACAATACTTGTTACAATAACATTAGCAGATCTTTATTATAGTACTTGTAATACAATAATATTAGTACATATTACACTACTCGATCAATTGTTAGATTCAAGTGAAATGGAAATACAATTCTCCTAAAAATTTACAAGTATCCTTATCACATCCTGTGATTCCAAAAAGCATTTTTGATACATAAATTTTGCGTGATCAACCCTCGATTAAAAACACGTCATGCAATCACATGCTAATATACAAATCACAATTCTTCAGCAATGAAATATAAATGTTTCATATATATTCAAAAATTCCACAATGTTTATGGCCAATGTTGTATGTCACAGTCTGAAACATATATATGTTTATTATATCAATACATGTATGAATATATGAATATATCTTTATTATATGGACATATGACACATGTAAATGTTTCACATATCTTTAAAAATTCCACAATTCTTATGGCCAACATTCTACATTACAGTCTACCTATCTCATGCGTGAAAGAAACGTTCTTCTACACTGTCAATTTCTTTCCCGTGTAGAATGCACAGTCATCAACGTTGTACATACCGCCAGCTATAGTAAGATATCTCGTATTCTAACTAGACTGCCGAGATAAATTCCTGTGGAAATATAAACCATGAAGCCTGCGTCATTTCTAAATGTCCATACGTCGATGCAGTAAAGATAATAGGCAGCAGAAAAAATTCTAGCGTAACAAGAATACAACGGGAACCGAATACGTTGCAGGTATGCCAGCTTTAAAATGTTGCACGTTTATTATTGTGCCGTGCTATGGCGAACCCGGCGCAAAACGCGACTGCGTTTGATACACCATAAAATTAAGAGGTCACAAAATCCGGCGAGATCAGAATCCAGAGCAGCATTGCGAAACCCTATCCAGGAATACCGGCTACATTAGAATACCGTCTGAACGGTGTAACTGCTCGGAGCTCGGATTGCACTGCAGATCTAATATCAGATAGGTAGTGGGAGGCAGAAAAGAGGGATAAAAGCGAGAGAGAAAATAATGGGCAGCCGACACAGTCGCGAGAAGACCTTCTAAGGTCGCCACGAGCACGAGAATTCTTCAAATAGCTTGCTAGATATCTCGGTTGATCTGTCTGATCGATTTATACAAGACAATACTGTGAGATATTACATAAAATTACCCTAATCTGTAGATATACGTGTATTACAGATACATTTAAAATATGACACAATGTAAAATTGTGTCATTTTGGAGTTAGGGCTACTACATATGGTAATGTGAGAATCTATAATCATAAGGCTCACTTATGTGACATGAAGTGATTTGGGAATATGGGAATTTAGGGACATATTGAGTATTGGAGATTTAGGAATATAGTAATTTGGGGATTTAGGGATTTGGTGGCTTAGAAATGTGGAAAGACAGTAGTATGGCAATTTAAGGATTTGGGGATTTAGAAATGTGGAAATATAGGAATTTGGGGAAATAGTTACTTGCAGCTTTAGAGATTTGGGAATATAGCAATTTAGGGACGTAGATATTTGAGTGTTTACAGATTTGGAAATATAGTGATTTGGGAATTTAGGGATTTGGGGCATACTTATTTTGAGAATGTACGGATTTCTCAGTAATATGAGAATTTAAGAGTTTCCTGGTCTAGTAATTTAGAAACTTAGAAATTTGCTAATTTGGGAATGGACAAATATGGGAAATGTAGAAATCTATGACTTCAGAAATTTCGAAATTTGAAAAACTTTAAAAATTGGAAATTTTTTAATCCTAAAACAGAAATGTGTACGAAATTTAAAAAATTCCAAAATAGTATCCCAGTTTCTAAAAATTCCAAGGTCCTAAAGTTTTAAAATTCCAAAATCCCAAAATCTAAAGGTTCTAAAGTTTCAAAGTCCTTAAGTCTCCAGAATCCAAAGTCCCAACAGATCAAAATCCCTAAATCTCAAGGTTCCTAAATTCTACAATTCTAAAATGAACTTTTATTCCCTCGAAAACTTCAGCCGAAGCTAACGTAACATAAACATAGTATAACACAAGATAAATGTAACTCGAAACAAGTATATTAAAAAGAAAGCCGGTAAATCGCTATCATGCCTCTCGTTATTCTGTAATTTTGTGAAACACTGTATTTATTCTCTCGTAATACTCTCTTTCCTGTGGACGACCTTTCGATGGACCTTACCTCATATTATTGTTTCGTCCCGAACAGTATTGTTTACAAATCATTCGAGGCCGATCTACTATCTCGGAATGCAATCGAGGTTGCGGTAACTCGAGTTCCATTTTTATTGCAACTCTGCTGAACGGAAAATGGCGAAAGGCGTATCGCCTCTGACCGCTATTAAAATTTCGGATTATATCCTTCATTTTTATCGGCGCACCTTGCGCATACCTGTCGAATCTTTCCATATAGTAGCTAAGTCATTGTCAATCCAGCTCCGTTCCGATTCCATTACGAAAATAAATGTTTCTATCGCGAACATGTATCCGCGATAACAGTTACTGCTTACCTGCCACGGCCATTTCCGATCATTTTCAGTACGTACGATTAGGAATTTTTAATAAGGTGAAAAGTCGCCGTAAATATCGGTAATTGTGCAACACCCTAATGGATCTGCATATTATACAGAGAACAGTCTGCTTAAGGTAACGTGACACAATAGTTAACACGTACCTAAGTTACTGGAACGTAAACGTTTCCTATGTAAACTGACGCAACCAGGCGTTGAAAACAGTTACGATATCGATTTCAGCTGTTGGAACGGTTATGGAGAAATTTTATTTCTAGTAACATATAGGGATTTGAAAGAACAATCGCAGTGTTTGATTAATTCTGGTATTGACAAGAAAAGAAAACTTACCGCGTATATTGATGGACAAAAGAAACTTTACAACGTAAATGATGTGAGAAATCGTCATCATTTTACGAAACAGAACTGTAGTTTACGAAAGTAATGAATTTTTCATAAATATATGTATCACACGAAGCAGCAAAATAAGAAAATCAAGCATAGAAAAGGAAAAGTCACTCTCATACTAATTAAATCAATCTCATACTAACATTTCTATGTTCGACATATAATACTTTCACGATAATATTTCTATTTGCATACATACTACATTTAATACCTTATATAGCTTCAAAACATTTAGCAGAGTTTGTAATCTTTTTGGAATACCAGTAATTAAGTTTTCTAATTTATTTATCCGAAAAGCTTTGGAATAAAAATGCAATTATCAAAGTAATATAAAATATTATAGAAGTTACAAATACTTGTATACGTAAGTGGCTATTTTAAATTTTCTTTTGCTAGTTTCTGTAAATCGTAGCACGTAAATGATGGGATAAGAAAATAAATGTGAACAATTGTAGTACTATATTCATATACATTAAACACTAATTTACTAAAGTTTTAATCTTAGCACCTTATTTCGGAACAGGAGATATTTTTTCAAACAAAAATATCTACAATCCCTTTTATCCCTACTCTGAAATTTTAAAAATCAAATTAAATATCGGCGAATGCAAAACCCTCGAGTGATCTTCTTGCCCATTTGCTGAATTCGCAGCCATATTTGTGCATGCGCTGAACTTGCGTAGCCATATTTATATGTATATGCGCTGAACTTGCGTAGCCATATTTATATATGCGCAGAACATTCATAGCTGTATCTATACGTGCGCAGAACATACGCAGCCATATTGCGCATGCGCAGAACATTCATAGCTATATTTGTGCGTGCGCAGAACATGCGTAGCCATATTTGTACATGCGCAGAACATGCGTAGCTATATTTGTGCGTGCGCAGAACATGCGTAGCCATATTTGTGCATGCGCTGAACTTGCGTAGCCATATTTATATATGCGCTGAACTTGCGTAGCCATATTTATATATGCGCAGAACATTCATAGCTGTATCTATACGTGCGCAGAACATACGCAGCCATATTGCGCATGCGCAGAACATTCATAGCTATATTTGTGCGTGCGCAGAACATGCGTAGCCATATTTGCACATGCGCAGAACATTCATAGCTATATTTGTGCGTGCGCAGAACATGCGTAGCCATATTTGTACATGCGCAGAACATGCGTAGCTATATTTGCTCATGCGCTGAACTTGTGCAGTCATATCTACGCATGCAGAGAACTTGTTGCGCAGTCGTATCAATTTCTGGCTCCAGATTTGAAGTACGAAAAAAATTAGTTTCAGTTAGAACCGGGAGAAAATCCGATTGAAAATTTGCATAGAATCCAACGTTGTTGTCGCAATAATCAGCAAGACACGTTTAAGCGTTAAGTCTCCCATAAATACGGCGCTTCTCGCGGGCCAGGACGCGATGGCGCGAGCTTCATTGAAATGCAAAATATCGGGGCTGGTAGAGACGATAACGAGGAACGGAAAAAGCAAGGCGAAGAACGGATAGGGACGGCGATGATTTAGCGGGCGCAGCGGCGCGTCTTATTCTGCTTGGGCCGCGTAAATCAAGGGACCTTGACGCGGAGACTGCAAAGAGACGCAAGAGCAATTAATAGCGCGTTCGTAACGCGTTGTTGGCACGTGAGAGCGGACGCGCTGCCTTTATTTACCGATGCGATGAAATATTGAATCGGCTAACCTTGGATGGTACACGGGATTCCAGCGGTTCGTGGAATGAGGAAGTCGCAGGATTCGAAGCGTTCGCGGTGCTGTCGTAGTCGAATTCTCGCGTACACTCGGATGCAATATAGACTTCCTTTTGATAACGACGTATATGCACAATTTAACATTTCTTTAATTTTCTAGCATTCGAATTCTTAATTCTTAAATTACTTATGTTTCCGATATTGATATGTAAGTACAAATATTCAAATCTCAATTCAAGAATTTACCGAGCTTCGAAAATTTTCAGTTATTCACCTCCTCAAATTTAATTCCTCAATTTATTGAAGACTTCAGCTGTTCTCAAACTAAATTTTTCAATTTCCCAAAATCGCCTGTTGTTTATTTCTCAAATACAGGAATTCTACATTTTCCCAAAATACCTATCTAATTTTTCAAGTTAAAGAACTTCCCGAGCTCCTAGCTATTTAATATTTTGAATTCAAGAATTTCAAACACCCCAAAATCTCGATTTTTCAAATTTAAATATTCTCTAACTTCCCAAAATCTTTAGTTGCATAATTTTGCAAATTCTGGAGTTCCTAAATTTCTCCCAAATCTTCAGCAATCTAATTTTACGATTTAGAAAATTACCAATTTCCTTAAGTCCTCAGATTCAAAATTTTAGAGTTCTCACATTTTATCCCCAAATCCCTAAATTTGGATTTTTACGAGTAGCTAAATGCCTAAATCTCCGAATTACGAAATCCTTAAAATCTCTAACTCCCATTTACATTTCATTTTTGCGCATAGGATCATCGTCTCCTATTTGTACCTCCAATACTAGAACACCTTGTATATTTTCACAACATATTCAACGTAATAAACATTTGTAAATGTTATCTTCAGCGAAATAAATGCAAAGCAATTTTGTGATCAACATGCGGTATATAAGATATTCGAATATCTTAAAACCGATAAGAATACCTTAACTTCAACTTGTTTGCACAAATACTATTACAACGAAGTGCGAAATAAGCATTTGTCACATATAGATATCCTTTTATGTTCTATCAGTCAGGCTCGTTGCGTATTTCAACATCGCCTATCCTCTTCCACTGGATTCTCCTTCAAATATTTCTCTTTTTGCTCGGTTTCTTCCTGATAGTTGCAGCGAAACGCCCACTAGAAATTTAGCTTCAGATTACGATATTATCGTGGACAAATGTGATATCGGGTCTCACAGGTTCAGCGTTACCTTCGGTAAATAATGCTTATGTCGACTATTCGCGAACAAGTCGCCGTTTAATATATGCACCGGTATTGACTACATTTCCATAATGCAACAAGCGGAGTATCACTTCCGTTTTTTTTTCTTAACTAGGTCGAAAAACTTTGTATGCGACGAATGTCGAATCTATATACTGTGAAAAATTATGGAGTTTCGGAATTTGGCGACCTGAAAGTTATCGAATTTGAACATTTTAGGGTTTGGGAGTTTGAGATATTGAGAATTATGGTAATTTGGGTATTCGAGAATTGGAAAATTGGGGAATTTGCGAATTTGGTAATTTCAGATTTGAAAATTTGGTATTTGGGTGTTTGGGAATTTAGGGATTTTGGAATTAACGGATTTGGGAATTTAGGGATTTTGGAATTAACGGATTTGGGAATTTAGGGATTTTGGAATTAACGGATTTGGGAATGTACGGATTTGGGAATTGAGAGATTTGGGAATTTAGGGATTTGGGAATTTAGGGATTTGGGAATTTAGGGATTTGGGAATTTAGGGATTTGGGAATTTAGGGATTTGGGAATTTACGAATTTGAGAATTTAGGGATTTGGGGATCTAGGGATTTGGGGATCTAGGGATCTAGGGATTTGGGGAGCTAGGGATCTAGGGATCTAGGGATTTGGGGATCTAGGGATTTGGGGATCTAGGGATTTGGAGATCTAGGGTTTTGGGGGTCTAGGGATTTGGGGATCTGGGGATTTGGGGATCTGGGGATTTGGGGATCTGGGGATTTGGGGATCTAGGGATTTGGGGATCTAGGGATTTGGGGATCTAGGGATTTGGAGATCTAGGGATTTGGGGATCTAGGGATTTGGGGATCTAGGGATATGAGGATCTAGGGATTTGGGGATCTAGGGATTTGGGGATCTAGGGATTTGGGGATCTAGGGATTTGGGGATCTAGGGATTTGGGGATCTAGGGATTTGAGGATCTAGGGATTTGAGGGTCTAGGGATTTGGGGATCTAGGGATTTGGAGATCTAGGGATTTGGGGATCTAGGGATTTGGGGATCTAGGGATTTGGGGATCTAGGGATTTGGGGATCTAGGGATTTGGGGATCTAGGGATTTGGGGATCTAGGGATATGAGGATCTAGGGATTTGGGGATCTAGGGATTTGGGGATCTAGGGATTTGGGGATCTAGGGATTTGGGGATCTAGGGATTTGGGGATCTAGGGATTTGGGGATCTAGGGATTTGAGGATCTAGGGATTTGAGGGTCTAGGGATTTGGGGATCTAGGGATTTGGAGATCTAGGGATTTGGGGATCTAGGGATTTGGGGATCTAGGGATTTGGGGATCTAGGGATTTGGGGATCTAGGGATTTGGAGATCTAGGGATTTGGGGATCTAGGGATTTGGGGATCTAGGGATTTGGGAATTTAGGGATATGGGAATTTAGGGATTTGGCTATTTGAAGATTTGGAAATGTAGGAATATGACAATTTAGTAATCTAGAGACGTATTTTTTGGGGATGAAATTTTATGAATTACATATATGTATACGTATCCAGAGACTTCTAGGTTCAGTAATTTCAGAATTTAGTGATTTTGGAATATAAAAATTTAGGAATCGGTTAGGCAAGAAATTTGTGTACATATGAATTAATAAAATATACGACTTGATGATATATTTACAAATTTTGAGGTTTGGGAATGAAATAAATGTTCATCTAGGATATCGACTGTTCAGAAATTCGGAAAAATTGAAATTTGTATATATGTTAATACAGACAACATACTAATTTCCTCACGTTACGCATATAAAAATCGTAATATACAATTTTATCTGATTTTTATAACACAAATTCATCTTCAGTTGCACCAGATCAGCTTATATAAGCATAATTCCGTGACGCTTTTATGTTATCAAGTGTTGACGCTTTCGATCTTAATTTCTTATCTAAGAACAGGCTAAACGTTCACCGATAAAACGCAATTACTACACTTATCGATTGCAAGGAGAATGCAGCCAGTATCCCAAAGGCCGGAAATATTACCGTTCCGTTAGAAGCGCGTGAGAAATAATTCATAAGCATATCTGTTTGTCGGTTCCGAGGCTTCGTAAATCGCGTTAATAGTACGGAGGTATACCGCAAGCTTTCGATCGAGATAAGTGGAATTGCGTTCCGTTAATTAAATTCCAATTGAGACAACGTATTTATTACATGTGTTCAATGTGTACCGACTGAGAAATTTAGCGCAACGACGAGCCGCTGACACGGTTCAACGGTGTTCCATTGCAAAATCACTTGTTCGCGTAATTTCACGTCGAAAGATTTAGTCATTCGCTCAGCGTCAGCCATTTTCAATGTGAATTCTAATTTGCACGTTACGACCACGCCGTTTCGTGAGAAATAACGTCTTACGCGGGTAACAATTCGTGTTACGAAAGTACCGCGCGGTATCGCCCCGTTAATTAATGTCTTAAACCAACTCTTTGTTCAACCGCACACTTAACACAACAAAAACAGCTATGTTGATTATAACATACGGAGATCATGAAAGTAGTCGAACCGTTGCAAACTAGACGTTAACGAATGAAATACACGAGGTGAATTTGTATTTTCGAAATAATACTCCAGGCAGGTGCGAACACGCGGAAGGTGTGGATTACTTTGCGTGTGGGATTTTGTTGTTTGTGGAATTTCATGGCTTGGGATTTGAACGGTATTTTCACTTCGAAATTTAGAGAAAGGGAAATTTTTTAATACGAAAGTTGTATTGTTCTGGATTTGTAAATTTGGGGTTTTTAAATTTATATATTTACAAATTTACAAATCTACAAATCTACAAATTTACGAACTTACGAACTTATGAATGTACAAATACCAAAATTCAAAAATTCTAAAATTCCAATATTCCAAAATTTTTAAATTCCAAATTCTAAATTCTAAATTTAAAAATTCTAAAATTTAATAGTTACAAAATTTGTAAATTCTAAGATTTTAAGCTTCTAAGCTTCTAAAATTCTAAACTCTAACTTTAAAAATCATAGAACACCAAAATTCAAAAATTCCAAGATTCTAAAATTCTAAAATTCTAAAATTCTAAAATTCCAAAGTTCTAAAATTCTAAAATTCTAAGAGTTCCAAAATTCCGAATTCTGAAAGGCTAAAGTTGAATTATTAATTACAATGCTAAAGAAATTATCAAATTTTGAAATTGCAAAATTTTTAAATTCACAAATTTCAAAATTCTCATATTGCTAAATTTCCATATTTTCAAACTCCCAATCCCCAAATTACCAAATCCAAAAGATTCAATTGTCTCAAGTTTTTAATTTCTCAAATCCTCAAATTCTCTAATTTTCACATCAATAATTTCTGAAATTCTCAAATTCACAAATTTCCAGATTCCTAGATTTCCAAATTCCCCATACTGAAATTCCACAAGTCCTAAGTTTCCAATTCCTCCATTTTTTATTCCAAAATTTCTAAACTTCAATATTCTATAAGTCCCAAATTTCTTAATTCCTAAATTCCACATACTGAAATTCCACAAGTCCTAAGTTTCCAATTCCTCCATTTTTTGTTCCAAAATTTCTAAACTTCAATATTCTATAAGTCCCAAATTTCTTAATTCCCAAATTTCCCATACTGAAATTCCACAAGTCCTAAGTTTCCAATTCCCAAATTTTCTATTCCAAAATTTCTAAACTTCAATATTCTATAAGTCCCAAATTCCTAAATTCCCAAATTCCAAATTCCAAAATTCTCAGACTCTTAGCAAACTTCATAAAATCAAAACGTTATCTTCCATTACTTTCAAACCATTATATCATAATAATATTTTTGTGATTGAAAAGTACTACTCTCATGATCACAAGTCTGTCATTAACGGAAAGTTTGAGTTAACCAAATTTTTGGAGTTAACGTTACCCGATTCTGAACCCTCAACTCTGAAGCTCGTTTTCGCGCAGTTATCAAGGTTGTATAGTAAGTGCGACGTCACCGGACCGCGTAAATCAAAAGTGACGCGTAGAAAATGCAGCCACATGATGGCCCGTTTCTGGGCATCGAGAATGAGAAAAGGGCAGGAAAGGCAGAAGGTCGTAACGGAGTTCGTAACACGGTTCGTGCGAGGGTGTACGGATCGTGTCAACGATACCATGGATTTACGATGGTCGCCGAGCGAATCCATTTGTTTCATCTGCATCTGCTTAGCACGCTAATGCTGCCTTCCCTGTACGACTGTTCATTCCGTGCTGTTCGACTCGGCAGCAGCTTCAAGATTAAGGTGGACCAATTGTGAAAAAAAACCCTAATAGAACACACGATATCATTTTCTTCAGACATGATTATGCCATGAAAATTCACGGATTTGAGGACTTTATAAAAATACTAGTCGGTCTGCACAGGGTTAAAAATAAACATCGCTTATAAGGTCCAATAAGATATTCGTGTATTTTATTTTTGATTATATCAATTATCAAGTTTATTCTTTGTAATGATTTGAGTATTTAAAATTAGGAGACCAAAATGCTCGTAAAATGGTTAGTGACTTTTGGAGTACTTCAATTTGTATTACCACGAAACATGTCCTAAAGTCATCCACAGCATCAGACGTCTGTGCAAAATTTCATCAAAATTTAATAATTTTTAAAAACACGATCAAATCGAACTCTGATTTACATACAGGTCCTACCTAATTTGTAAATTTTACTCATTAATCTTTCTACTAGTTATTTTTGTACATCAATTATTTAGTTTTTACTTTTTGTACTTTAAGGTCACGCGAGGTCCACATTAGTCGCCGGATTCGTCTTAACCTCAGTTACGGAGATGAAAACATATTGTACCATTTAAATAAACTTTAATGACCTTGAAATCTCAGACGTGTGACCTTGAGAAAAATTTCTTGAGCACTATATTTCCCCGTTTGAAAATAATGTTTTCCTTCAATCATAAATAAGCAAGATATTTAAGATGGTCAAGTCAGGACACCCGGTAGATTACGTGTGTCTCTAAATTGAAAAGACCAACGATGTTTTAGTAATTTTTACAGATATAATTCAGTTTTTTATTGGATAATGATTCTGAAACCTGCCATTTTCTAATTTTTAAAGATGGCTGATTTGTTAAGACCACGATCATTAGCGATATCTCGTGGACGATAAAAATTGGAAATTACATGTGGACAGATAACGTAATGCAACATTTTGCAACAGGTGTAAGTTGTTATTATTCGATAGAAGACAAACCGAACAAGAACAGGGTAGTTTAAAAGCAAATTTTACACGTTTCGTGTCAAACTTTAACACGTTCTTCGTATCTACGTAACACGGTAGAAAATCGAGTTTTTATCTATATTACTTCGGGCATATTTCTTGAGTTCTTAAAATTACTACTTGAAGGATGTTAATATTGTTGCTTCGGCACATACGATCCATAAAAATAGATAGAACTCGTTTGTCAAGGTGCCGATTGGACCATTTTACATCCGTCTGTGGAACAATTATGTAAATAGGGGCGATAAAGGATGTCCATCATTACAATGTGGTATGCAAGCAAACTGCGTGACATACAACTTTTTGCCATTAAAACTCAACGACCATCCATGAAATTTTAGAAAATCGTACGCGAGGAAATTTTCCTGAAGGTGTAAAGGATATTTATATATAATTGCACTGCACGATTAAATAAAGTACACAAAACGACTTTGTTATTATTTTCAACGCATCATTAAACGTTATTTAGCTCTGTAGCGTTTAGATTTCATTTTTAATCTTCATAATGATCCATGTAACGGATGATGTTTTCTTATATTAACAAATTTATCTATTTTTTGTAGCATGCATAATCTTGAATATTCTCTGTACAAGGTAATGCAGTTGATATATTGTACGGTAATTTAGAAAATAAGTACATGATAATATGGAAGGATAAAATTAATGTAATTTTTTATTATATATCGAATCTATAATTAACATTGCTTCAAATATTTCATTCATTTTCGACATTGGGTTTCAAATTCTTCTGCTGTTTGAGTTGATATAATTTTGGAGGGAGTACTGATTCATTTCTCATCAATATGACGCTACAATTGTTTTGAGTAATATGATTTTTTTCAGCGAGGACACACTTTCGATGAATCTCGAGAAAAAAGAATGCTATACTATCGTGAAATGGTAACCACTGTTGCACGATGTAACTGTCTGGTTCGATCTGATAATATAAATAATAAATGTCTGTCTGTAAGGAACCATTCTACTATGACTGTGTACTTATCTAAATGGATAATATAAATCTTTTCAATCGTTTTTCATTAATCATTGTATAAGTATGCACTCTTGAGCATCTTACATTTACTACTTCATAGGTAAATATCTCTTATCAATAATAATATTATGCTTTAATATCGGTAATACTCATTGATAAATGTGCTATAATTTATTTATAGTGATTAAGAATCATTTATACTGATTCTTAAATTTACACTAAACGTTCATTTAAATAGTCCCAAATCATTTTAGTTATTTAAATAGTTTACTAGATAAATAATCTTTTATGTAACGTCTTTTTAACATATTTAAAACATAATAATTTTGTTGCGTAAAATAAAGTAATTTATCGTGAAAGTCTTATTGGAAAATTTTTCACACACATTCTCCCCTGATTACGTAAATTATTAAGGTGTTAATATAATCGACAGCAGTCACATGCCATGAAAAATGGCCCCAAATTATCAAGCAGCCATGTTTAAAGATGCATCGAACGTTTCGCACATATCATTTTTCCTTATACCTAAACATTTTTTATACTATGTTTAATCAGTTTTTATATTACGTTTGAACAGTTCTAATACTATATTTAAACAGTTATTATAAAATATTTGAAACGTTTTTATACTATCTTGAAACATTTACGTTGGGATTATAAAGAACGAAGAAAGAAAAGACTGTTCGCTATCATAATACTAAATGATCGGAAAGTCTGACCGTCAAAAACGAGGAAGGTGCCATAACTCACGGTCCAATTAGTTATCCGAATAATCAGAGGCAGTGCACCCGGTATTTCAATGGAATTCGATAAAGCAGCGTGTGACCGATTGCGTATCTAATTATAAGAAGGGGAAACGGAAAGAAATGATTACGAGGTGGCCTCTGGCAAGTAGAGAATCCGGTCGGGATAGCCTGGTTAATATACCTACGTGGCCGCGGATAATGAACGCGTGTTAACCAGTTCGTTATCGGCAAAACGGTGCCCACCTTTTTCTCGCATGCGAGCCGGAGCAGATTCGCTTCGAGCCTAAAGAAACCACGAAGAAAAAGAAGAGGGAGAAAAACACCGGGTGAACCGAGAAGACGAAGACGGAGAAAACGGGGAAGAAAGAGGAGGTAAAATAAGGAGGATTAAGAGGGTGAAAGAGAAAGGTGAACGCGTTAGGACGAGGCTGGGTTTTATCTGGCGATGCTCGAGTAATCGTCGCCCCGTAAGAAGTTATGATTCCACCGTTTCCACCTATCGGCGATTTTCTGCACAGCTTACGTTGTTCACGACCATAACTAAGAGGGACACTTCCCGTCCGTCGAGGATCCTTGTCAGACCGTCTCCGTGGAATTTATTTTGTGTCTATGGGAGACTGTGTGATGGTTCGACTCGCTTATGCTTCTCAAACGCGATTGCGTCGAAGATTAGCCTGACGCCAGGCTACGAGCAGGTTAACGTATCGATGCTACGGTGCACGATTCCTGATGGAATCCTGCTTTTAATCTATTTGTAAAGCGATGCTCAGCCACTTGTGGGAAACATCAGCAACCTGTAAATCGATCCTGGATAGAAAGTTATTTCCATGGCGGTTCTATTAGAAAAGTCTTGTATGGAACGAGCCATTTTTCTTTCCCCTCGCAAATCCACGTTAATTTAAATGGAACTGGTTTGTTTGATTTAAAACACACTTTTCTGGGTATTTGCGAATATAGATGTATTATCATTATGGTAGGCATTAAACTTCTAACGACTCTTCAAGTTTAATCTGAAAAATCATGAAGGCTGTAGGACGTAAAACATCACATGCTAACGCGCTTGATTCTATCAGGGAGCTTCTGTATTTACATAAAATATGCCTTTTTTAATTCAAAATTATTGATAGTTATGTTACAAAGAAACGTTCTGTGTAAACTGCATGTATCAAATATTCTTTCAAGTGTTCCTGTATTTTTTAGTTATACACACTTTTTTGTCTGTTTCATGTATCATGTAATTTCGTCAGATTCAGTCTTAATGTCTTTAAGGCCGTTAATGATAAACTAGGGAGATTTTTAGTACATGGTAATGAAATTTCGAACCATCCAACATGTAATTATCGATGGAAAGATACGAAGGGTAAAATTGAACGACACGAATACGTGTACTTAAGTATTACGGGAAAAGACCCTACGTTTTTATTAATGGTATAATTATCAACGAGTGTTTTATTCAATAAAGATAAGAAACTTTGACTGGTATAAAGTTACTTTTCTGACATTTTCTTATAATTACTGGTTATATTGAACACGGTTTCTTTTTGCGAAGTGGGTGAAGGAAGTAAACAATTACGATGAATACAGTGTATATTCAAGTATTCAATGTATGTGGCGGTATTTGAAGATTTTGAACCACCTTCAACATCATCGAAGCTTCAAACGTTCCCAAATGCTCAGTTATGAAATACCTGTGAAACTTTTCTTTCGTTCACTGCTTCCCTTATCACTATTTTATAAACCGAAAGGTGATATTAACATTCGAATCTCCGAGTGCTCCAATTCAGTTCACTTTGAACCGCGTAAATTTTCCGAACATCGCCATACACGATCTAGGAACGATAGAGTGAACCTACCTTTGTTGGCTCTGGTTTCCAAGAGTTTGAACGAGCCGGATAAAAATTTAAACGGGGTAGAATTACGACAAGTGTTATTGTTATTGCCTGGACTTTTTGTTCGCACTTGTCGAGTCATTCGCTCGTTAACACCTTCCCTTGTTAACGTGACCGTTGTTCCAGCGACGCTCCTGGCGCAATGCAAATTTAACAGCCGTCATTGAGATATCATATCGTAGCAGGGGTTAACGTCGTCGCTTGAACACGGCTGAAAATTAACAGTGTTGTTTATCACCGCAATAAGGTACGAATGAACGTACAATCATGTTACTTTCATCGGAACATTCAACCAGATGTTCTTCCTAGTTCCCCACGAGGACTCCACCTTGACCTGGCACGTTGCTCGGTTGAGGCTAACATCACACTTTGCTTAACACCTTCACTGCTGTGGGAGTCATTAGTGACAGATGACACAAGCGTGAGACAAAAATGAGATGTCTTTGCACTTTTGGGTCCGTCGAATTCAGCAATGGTTTTTATACCAAATATATAATTTCGTATTCACGTTTTTAACCAGTATCTTGTATTTACTCTTATGAATAATTTCATACAACCACTCATATTTCTTGTACATGTACTCAGAACACAAAAATAAGTGCAATTTACCTCGTTCTCATCAATGAATAATTACGAAAAAGTGACTCTTTTATAGAAGTTTATAATGTCGATAAGTAGACATCACAACGAGAAAATCTTCTAAATGAACACATTTATATTGAAAACAGAACAGGATACGATTGGTGCGAATCACTGAAGCGTTCGGTGAGACATTAAGCAGAAATATGAAATATCCTGGTTTACAAAACTGGTGTGTAAAATATGTCAAAGAAAACATGAGAAAAGCACGAAAAATTCATTAGGTGTCATATTAATTGCATGATACGAACTGGTAAATGTGCAACACAAATACCGACAGGATACGAGCTAGCGCCGCAAGCCCTTCTGAACGTCTTAATAATAATAATTAGTTACTACCTTGGTGAATGTTTTCTGAACACCAATTAACAGCTCCCACGAAAAATAATAGTACCGAGAATGCTTGCAGGTTGTTCGTATATCATATTCAATTGCTTATTAACCTTCCCCGTGCTAAACACGGTAAAGCGTTGATTAACACAGCACAGGTTGTTCGATTAAAATTCTAGATTCCAGATATATAGATTGAATAGGTGTAGACGAACACGGTAGGCGTCCGTGGGGAAAACGATGGTGTCATTTGGGAATACGGTAGATTTCCCTAGGGAAATTAGTGACCTACGAGAAAGAGGCAATACTGATGGTTTGTTTCAGATTCGACGATATTCGAATTTGTAAAGTTTCAAATTTAGACAATAATAATAATTTAAGAATTTGGGGAGGTTGGGATGTGAGGACTTGTGGATTTGGAGATTTGGGATTTGGGAATTTGAGTATTTGGGGACTTAGGGATTTGCGGATTTGGGAATTTGGGGATTTGGGAACTTGAGGATTTGGAAATTTGAGAATTTGGAGACTTGGGAATTTAGGTACTTGGAGATTTGGGAACTTGAGGATTTTGGGACTTGGGAATTTTGGGATTTGGGCACTTGAGGATTTGGGAATTTGAGGATTTGGAGACTTGGGAATTTAGGTATTTGGATATTTGAGATCTTGAGAATTTGGGGATTTGGAGACTTGGGAATTTAGGTACTTGGAGATTTGGGAACTTGAGGATTTTGGGACTTGGGAATTTGGGGAATTGGGCACTTGAGGATTTGGGAATTTGAGGATTTGGGATTTTGAGAATTTGGGGACTTGGGAATTTGGGGATTTGAGAACTTGAGGATTTGGAGACTTGGGAATTTAGGTACTTGGAGATTTGGGAACTTGAGGATTTGGGGACTTCGAGATTTGGAGATTTAAGGACTTGAGAATTTGGGGATTTGGGAATTTGAGGATTTGGAGACTTGGGAATTTAGGTACTTGGAGATTTGGGATCTTGAGGATTTGGGGACTTGGGAATTTAGAGATTTGGAAACTTGAGGATTTGGAGACTTGGGAATTTAGGTACTTGGAGATTTGGGAACTTGAGGATTTGGGGACTTCGGGATTTGGGGATTTAAGGACTTGAAAATTTGGGGATTTGGGAACTTGACGATTTGGAGACTTGAGGATTTAAGGGCTTGAAGATTTGGGGATTTGGGAACTTGAGGATTTGGGGACTTGGGGATTTAAGGACTTGAGGATTTGGAGATTTGAGAACTTGAGTATTTGGAGACTTGGAGATTTTGAGACTTGAGGATTACAGAATTTTGGGATTTAAAGATTTGGGGATGTCAGGATTTAGGGGTCTAGACATTTCACAATATAGGAATTTGAAAACATGGGGATATCGGAATTCAGAAAGTTTGTGGCGTAGAAATGTAGAAATTTAAGGATTTTGCAGTGTAGTAATATGAGAATGTAGGGATTTGGACATCCAAAAATTTGGAAATATAAGAATATGGAGATATTAAGATTTGGAGAGTTAGGATTTAGAGACTCGAAATTTCGGGACTTGTTTTTGGAGCTTGGACATTTTAAAGACTTCAAAATATGAGAATTTAGGCATTTTGGAGACTTAAAAAATAGAAAATTCCAAATATGCAAGCTTGAATGTAGCTTTGAAAATTGTAGAATTTGAGAATTTCGGATTTTATAACTTTATTAGGTTATCGAGAGTTCAATAAGGAAATGTTTTAAACGCCCCATCCTGTATATAAATTTCAACTATAATTTCAACTTGAAATCAAATAAAAATGTAGGGCTCAATATTGCAAGTGTCCTAGAAATACTGTTTCCTAGCATAATAATGTGTCCATCGTCTCATTTATTACGTGTAAATGATCCCCTATATCTTTCTCATTTACAATCTCTGAAATAAATAATTCGGACACAAACGGTTAACGATGTTTAGACAATTATTACAAACGAGTCTATTAATTCACATGTCCAACAGTAAATTACTTCAGCTCGGAACTAAGGATTCATAGTCCTGAAACCGGTTCCGCGGTTCCTAACCCTGACTGCATATTGTACTTTAACTATGTAGAAAATTTGAATTTAAACATTTAATGCAACTTAAGTTTAAATAAAGTGCATTTTTACTTGAAGTATATAGTCTAAACTTTACACAATCATCTTTAATTTCATTTTAGATACACAGTTTTTAGCAAACCTTTACTTGGCTAATTTTAATGCTTCTCTTTAATTACTTTAATTCATATTCTATATCATAAAGTAAGATATTTGAATTGTATTGAAATTTATACTTCTTAAAAGAGTTAAAAAGTATTGTTATTACATTCGCCATATATTTATACAAGAACAGGTATGAATTTTTATTATTTATTTACCACTTTTATTTCAAGTCATACTGTTAGTCGTGTCAAATATTTTTAAGACATAACGCTTTGTACCTGAAATATTATTTCTTTAGGATACACAATTAGAGTCAGTCGAGGAAAAGTAATTTTGCTACAAATATATTGAAAATACATGTTTATGTCCGGATTATGGCAGTTAAGGAATTTCAGATATATTTAATATACATTTAAAAATTATATTAATTATATTTTTATTAATAAAAAATAAAAATTATATTTTTATTGTAATGCAATCACACTGTCAAATTAAGTAAAATTATTTTCCATTGTAAAATTAAAGAATGTATATTATGTTCAATTTTAATACATAAATACATACAAACGATCTAACCACAAATTTTTATTTTATCGACGCAACTTCACTTCGCAAATTTTCAAGTGTACTCTAACCTCACAATAAATATTCGTCACAACACGCTTTCTGTGCTTCATTGTACAGAATTTTGTTATGTTCGGATTGTATCTTTTAGACGTTTACGTATCGCAATTAACTTTAAATAAAGAGGCGTACATCGATACCGGCGGAGAAACGCTTCTCGTGAAAGTCGTCTTTCTTAATTTTCCGCCAACAGAAATTAAGGAACGCAAACGATTTCGCAATGAAGATGACAATCTCTTCATTTACCAATTCAATAATGGCCAGTCTATTCACTTCTCGATGTCTTCTGAGGAATTGGTCAAGAAGATGAAGAGAGTTCAGTTATCAATTGGTATTTTCAATGTGGACGACAGTTTTCCTGTCTGTTATCTTCAAACACATATCAGCGGATGTGTTTGCGACTTAGTAAGATATCTCTTATTTAAATTTACGAGTTACGTTCGATAAAAGATTTACTTATCGTAAAATATGTATCGGATTAAATTTGTTTTGCGTAAAAATATGAGAATATTGATAGGACTTTATTAAAGAGCACGTTTTTGATAATATCAATAATAGTTACGCGATCAAACTGTAATCGATTATTGAATACGTTTTTAACTTAAAATGATCATGTAAATGTTAATGGAACGATCTACTAATTGAAAATTAAAGATTAATCTTTAATTTAAACTTGCCATGTTGAAGATTGAAAGATTATTGCAGGAATTTATTAATTAACGATTAACATTCGATTGCTGATTGAAATTTTGAATAATGAATAATAATTTAATTCTGAATTTAATCCCGTCTAATCAAAAATAAAAATCGTTTGATCGAATCTACTATAAATAAAAATCAATATTAACTTTTAATTGCAATCTCTCTTATTAATAATTGTAATTTAATCACCAATTTAATTTCTAGATATTTTTATCTAATTTCTACATAATTTATTTCTGGATTTCTAGAAATTTAATTTCTAATTAATAATCATGTTAATTCGATCAATCATAATTTCAATCAATATTTTTAGTCAGTTTAATGTTTTTTATTAATTAAAAAATATAATTATTAATGCAGCTAAAATATCAGTCATAACATTTTCTAAATATTAATATACTAATCATCACATCATTAATTATAATAGACGAAATTATGTAACTTCATAATAATTTAATTTTTATGTTCCAGGGTTCTCAACGTATCGAAAATCCAACGCCTTTAAAATTTAGAGGACCATTTGAACTCAGAGATTCTGGTCAAAATTTCGCCGGCGAATTAGATCTTGATATAACAATTTCAAATTTAGGAAGGTATCAAAAATATTTTCTAAAATCAATTCAAATAAATCGCAACTTTAAGATCTTGTAATTCATGATGCTTTCTATTTATAATTCATAACACGGTTTCAAACGATATTTATTTAAATGACGTTGGTGTACATATGGTTGCATATGTTACAGTCTTAATTACTTAACATACAAATAGTAAAAATAGTTATCTACTTGCTGTAAATCAGATCATTCTGAGACTACACCACATTTTATTTCTAATATGATAAATCATTTTCTTTGACATAATTGTTTATTTGTTCTAATACCTTGTTTCTATTATTTCTCTCTATAACATTAAAAAGTGTAAGAGAACATTGATAGTTATTTTACTTCCATATTTCAAATTACCATTAACTTTTTAAATATTCAGTTCCTGCATAAAAATTTACCAAATACAACTACTATTGAAATATTAAATCAGTATATAATGTAACTAAATATTATACTACTCTATAATATAATTAAATATAATATGAGTATATAATATTTGCAATATATACAATATTGTTTACAGTTAAACCTGAACGTTTCAGATGCTTGTTAACATATACCGCTCTCGTGCCCAACTGTTTCTTCTTCAAAACCGAGCTCGAGGGATTCGAGTATAAATGCAACTTTAAAGAGCCGTCGAAGATATCGACAGGAATGCTGGGATCATACGCGAGTAATTTAGCAAATATCGGAAATCAGAAGATGATAGTTGATACCCGTTCACCGGGAATTTCGATCAAAGATATCGCTGGAATTTCTCCGGTGGCTAATCGTCTTGCTGAAGGTAGTCCACCTCCTAAGCCTCCACGTGTTCCTTTGGATGATCCCTCGGTAAAGAAAAGAAAATCAAAGAAGAAAGGAAGAAAAAGGAGATGAAATGATGAGTTATTATCGACACCAAAACGATCATTTCAGAAATTATATGATTTGATAATCATACAATTCAAGACTCAAATAGAAATGTCAAAGAAAATACAGTCTTCAAATGCAGAAATAAACAGATGAGTTATCGTCTACAGTTGTTTTATTAATTAATTGCTTTTATAAAATATTTTTAAAGCAAGATATCATAGTAATGTCATATAATCCTGGTTTTATTGAGTCGATAGTTGTTTGTCTTATGTGTTTTATTTGTTTATTCGTTAAAACAGATATTTAGTTTATATGTTATGTATGAATACGGGCAGTGTCTATACAAATTAATAATTTCAATAATTTTAAAGATTTTATTATGCCTCGTTCATATTCATGCATTCAGTGAACATACAGCTTGCATTGCTTTCTGTTTTATTGAATAAATATATTTATACATTATGTTCGCATGTCAGTCAATTTTTTTTAAAATCAAAAACTTGATTAAAGCCATTATAACTTTCACCTCGTCGTTATTAATAATAACATTTGATTATTAAACTTGTTTTTGTTTATAGTCCAAAACAATTTTGGACAGATTGGTTCAATTTACATTATTTCAAATGGGATGCAAATTTTCCACTTGACATTATTTTAAATAACATACAAATTTTCCAATTTCCATTATTTCAAATGCGATGTGAATTTTCCAATTGACATTATTTTAATTTAAAATTCTACTATAATTTGTTAAATTCAAAAAAGTGAGACGTGTAATAATAATAGCAATAATAATAAGAGCAAGGAATAATCGAAGGCAACGCCATTTAACGCGTACTGCTGCAAACAAAATGGCCGTGCGTTACAAACCGCATCGAAAGACTACTCAAATTTACAATGCAAATTAATCTGATCTCAGTTTATACTAGCTGAATGTCAAAATATCTCGGTTATAGATAATAAATATATTAGAAATAAGAACTGTTTTTAATATTCTCATTGATTTTCTATTTGTCTATAAATACTTTATGTAATCCCATGGTTCTTTCTCGTTTCATTTTCAATTGATTGATACTACTTAAAAGAGGTTCTTGGAGTGTATAACATTATAATCACTATAATTACATAATCACTGTAGTTACATAAATGCGTTCAATTAACCTAAAACTTGAGACTTTATACTACTGATAAATTACAACATGCAATTCATACAAATTTATAACTATTACTATTATCAATCAAATCTATTACTATCAATTTTCTTAGATTATTAGCTAATGTGTCTTTATAAAATTCAGCAATATATATTTTTTAATCTATTTGAAAGGTACATGTTTCTCAAACACGATCAAAAAGTAAATGTTCTCCAAATATATTAAAAAATACTCGTTTTTTAAATGTAGTTAACAAGTACACGTTTTTCAAATGTATTTAAAAAGTATATGATTTTCAAATATACAAAAGGTACATATTAAAAAAAAAACTGAAAGATACCAAGTGTGATTTGATATTCACATTACCAATTTACATTAAATAATCATAATACCACTGCTTAATGTTTATTAACCGAATATGCAAAGTAGAATCTCTTTGAATACATTTTTTCTGCCAATAATCTTAATTCAAACAGCTCCTAAGGGAATAATATCATAAAGGCAGCTTATGAAACTACATGCATTATAATTTAATAACCAGTAATACTACCGCTAATGAAGGCCCATAAGAAACGAATAGTAGTTAACTTCCTGTCTCCAATATATTCTCTTAAGTACTATTCCATTTCATTTTTATGCGATACAGTCGAAGCACGGTAACTCCTACCTGTATTAATCTAAAGCATCCATAATGCTTTATCTATTTCTTTTCGTTCGATTGTGTAAAACTATGCAAATCGACATATAATTTCTCTTTAATGTAAATTATTTGTCACGCAGATATGTTATCTTATTTACGCAGATTAGCTGAGAAAACTCGACCTATGTAAATCGAATGTACTTTCATATCGTTCACATCTTTCAAAACATAATCAAGGTTACTTAAACGTCTGATAACGAATAAAATTACACTAGTTCATGAATAAAATTGCATTTAATTACCTGATTTTTAAATTATCTTGATTAGGTGTCAAAAAGCAGTAACGAGTGTTCATGGTTAGATTATGGAAGACCATTGCAAACGTAATGAACGAACACCCTGTATATTCCAGAGTTAAGAACATTACGTTCTCATAAATCAGTCTCGATTCGATTCAGCATAAATCATAATCGTGTCGTCGGACATATGCAGACATCTTTGCCCTATAGCTCCGTGAGAAAGATTCTCCTCGATGCTGAAGCGCTCTCTCTTCTCATGATATGCCGCTAACTGCTTTTCATACTACGCCCGTGCGTTTCTTTTAGTCGAATCTTGTATCAATCTTTAACACTTTGTAGATCTCACCAACTTGCCAATAAAACTACAGGATTACAAAGTTACTAGTCAAATTCGACTTTGATGTAATAGGTCGACATGTGTCTTTTCATTTTTTCTTTTTCATTCACTTTTTCTTTGATAATCACATTTATACATTCAAATTCAAATAGGACAAATTTAAGGCTCAGTTGTATACATCAAATTTGAAATTCATATTTATATTTCGACATGAAAATTTAAAAGATATTTTCATATAAAAATTGAACTTACATGTCAAATGTGAAATTCAGATTTATGCATCAAAATTGACATTCATATCTATATTTCGACATCAAAACTTAAATCTGTGGATCAAATTTGATATTCAAATTTGTACATCAAATTTATAGTTCAAATTACATTTAAAATTTAAAGGATATTTTGATACCAAATTGAAATTTAAACTTACATGTCAAATGTGAAATTCAGATTTATGCATCAAAATTGACATTCATATCTATATTTCGACATCAAAACTTAAATCTGCAGGTCAAATGTGACATTTAAATTTGTACATCAAGTTTATACCTTAAATTACATAAAATGTAAAGGGGATTCGTATATCGAAATTGAAACAAACTTACTCATCAAATTTGAAATTCAGATTTATGCATCAAAATTTAATTTGAAAGTTATGACTCAAATTTCAAATTGAAACATATACGTCAAATTTTAAACTTAGTCTTATGCATAAAATATGAAGTTCATACCCATATGAAGTCAGACCTTAAATGTATAAGTCAAACTTGAAACTCATACATATACGTCAAATTTGAAACTCATACATATATGTCAAATTTGAAACTCAAACCTATACGTCAAATTTGGAACTGATATTTATGCATAAAATATGAAGTTCATACCCATATGAAGTCAGACCTTAAATGTATAAGTCAAACTTGAAACTCATACATATACGTCAAATTTGAAACTCATACATATATGTCAAATTTGAAACTCAAACCTATACGTCAAATTTGAAACTGATATTTATGCATAAAATATGAAGTTCATACCCATATGAAGTCAGACCTTAAATGTATAAGTCAAACTTGAAACTCATACATATACGTCAAATTTGAAACTCATACATATATGTCAAATTTGAAACTCAAACCTATACGTCAAATTTGAAACTGATATTTATACATAAAATATGAAGTTCATACCCATATGAAGTCAGACCTTAAATGTATAAGTCAAACTTGAAACTCATACATATACGTCAAATTTGAAACTCATACATATATGTCAAATTTGAAACTCAAACCTATACGTCAAATTTGGAACTGATATTTATGCATAAAATATGAAGTTCATACCCATATGAAGTCAGACCTTAAATGTATAAGTCAAACTTGAAACTCATACATATACGTCAAATTTGAAACTCATACATATATGTCAAATTTGAAACTCAAACCTATACGTCAAATTTGAAACTGATATTTATGCATAAAATATGAAGTTCATACCCATATGAAGTCAGACCTTTATAGGTCAAACTTGAAACTCATACATATATGTGAAATGTGAGACTAAAAATACATCAAGATTAAAACGCAAATTTATCGAAGTTAAAATTCAAATTAATTTATGAAATGTGAAACTCAGATATATATGTCAAATTTATAAGACAGATTTATACACCGAAATTACAGCGGAAATTTATACGTGAAACTTGAAACTCAAATTAATACGTCTAAATTAAAAGTCAGATTTATACATCATTTGCGTTGTAAAGAAAAGCGTATCCTTTCTCTTTCGTAAGCGAAAATACCGTGGCTAATGCAGCTTCCGTATCGCCTCACGAACAACGCGAACTACCGCTTACTTGGTCCGCTTATTATTTATTTTCTAAAGTGGGAGGAGCGAGCGAGTTTCGAAAGCACTTCGCGTGCATCGATTTGACTTACAATGGTATTACGGTTACCGGTATTCTGTAACGACTTCCTATTGTAGCCATTACCAGTCTTGAAAAAAATTGTATATGAAGCGTGAAATAACAATAATTTCAGAAATTAATAACTTGTCAAGCATATGTGCGCTTAGCTCAATGATGCGTAACTATGGGAGGTGTATCGACATGCAAGGGATGCAGATTCATGTACTGATATTTTTGAGTTGGAAAACTTTTAACTTTTGTATTTTGAAATTTCTAATGTCCGAAATAGATATTTGAGTTTTTAAATTTCCGAATTTGAAAAATTATTGAATTCCTAAATTCTAAATTCATTTTTGAAATTTCAAATCCGTAATTTCAAAAATGGCTGAATCTCTAAATATTCAAATGCCCAAATGCCTAAATGTCTAAATGATCAAACAACTAAACAGTAAAATAACTAAGTAATTAAATAGCTAAAATCCCAAATATACAAATGTCCAAATATTTAAATTACTAAATGATCAAATAACTAAGTAACTAAATAACAAAATAACCAAATAAGCAAATCTCAAAATTCCCTAAATTTCCACAACCCAAATTCTCAAATTTCCAAAATTCTCGGGCACTAATAGGTTAATGTTTGAGGTGGAAATTTATAAAATTTTTAATTGTTATATTCAGAAATTTCTAATCTTTGAAATAGCTAGGTATTTGAATTTTTAAATTTTCAAATTTCCGTACATCTGAAACTTTAAAAATTACTGAATTCCCAAATGTTCAAATTTCTAAAATTTGAAATTCCCTAATTTCTAAAATTATTGAATTTGCAAATGTCCAAATAACCAAACAACCAAATAACCAAATATGCCAAATAATCAAATATGCTAAATAACCAAATATGCCAAATGTGGCAAATAACTAAATAGTCAAATAACCAAATAATCAAATTCCCTAAATTTCCACAATCCAAATTCTCAAACTTCCAACATTCTCACATCCAAAAATTTGCACATACCCAGATTCCCCAATTTCCAAATTATCAAATGCCCAAATTCCTAAATTTTTAAATTTTCACATATCAAAGTTCTTATATCTACAAATTCTCAAGTTCTTAAATATTTAAATTCACACATTCCCAAGTTTCCAGATCTCCAAACTTCCATATAACCAAATTCCAAAAAGCTTTTGAAATCACTTAACCTAAAATTGCCAAACTTTTTGGAAATCTCCAAATATCCTAAAGTGAAAAAATTGTTAAATTTGTAGCCGAAACTTTTTAATTTGCTTCCCTTAATACCACACAAGCAATTTCTGGCCAAAAATCAGCTTTCAATTTCCGACGTTCACAACGTAATAATTCTTGCCCCGAGTTGTGCATGCCAATAAAGATTTCGAAAAATCCAAGAAAATATATTATCTATAAAGTGTGATCGTTCTGCGTGTATAATAGCTCCGAATGTCCTGGTATTTATGGACGGGGGTGTAGATCGTTCGATGACAATCTGCCATTTCGTTTAATTTTATAGCGAAACGTAAGAACAATGTCATGAAACACAAAGCGAGTACTGTTCGAGGAGAGTAATGGGTGGGAAGAGCGTTTAATAGCAACGCGTGGTAGAATTTTACGAGGCATTACAGCAAAACCTATTTCCACGGAAATTAATTGATTATTCGCGTGATACACGAAATACGCACAACATGCGGAAATGAATTATTAATGCAACGTGACCACGACACGCGAGAGGTTTATGGGGAGTAAATAGGAAGAGAGAGAAAGAAGGAGAGAGTACACGGACGGGTTAACACGGGAATCGTGCTAATCGATTTTTAGACTACCATTTTGTTCAGCAGTCAACCAAGGTATTGGTATATTGGTTGATGCTGTTTAACACGTTCCATACCAGAATATACAGTTACAAAACTGACCATTGAGCTAACATGAATTTCAAGATCGACAAATTTTTCGATGTATCAGAAATTTGTATTTCTTTTTTGTCAATCGGTGTATGTGGAAGATCGAACTTTAATAATAAGAATGTTATTAATGTTCAACATGAATAGTAATATTCAATATGAATATTGATAATGATTCAAAACTGTTAATGTTGATTAATATGAATATTTACTTACTTCGATTATATATAAGTTATGATAATTTTATTCAGTTGCTTTATCAGAAATAAACAGGTACATGTACTGTGCTGTAAATATACTTACAACACTCGCGAGAAATGTACATACATACAGTAATTGCTGTACTGTCAAGCAAAGCGAATATTTTATTATTACTAAGAAAATGAAGTTGTAGAAAGATAGACCTTATCACATAATTCAACTTTTTTATTACCAATTTTCTTGCACCTGTTACTGGATTCAAGATATGATGTTTTACCTGCGTGACGCACCTTGCAGTTTCATACGACCCTTATTAAATAGGATAACTTCAAGTAACAAACTAACAATAAATCGAAGTCGTAGAAAGATAGACATCACATAATTCAACTTTTTTATTACCAATTTTCTTCCAGCTGTTACCGAATTCAAGATATGAAGTTTTACCTGCGTGACGCACCTTGCAGTTTCATACGAACCTTATTAATAAATACAATAACTTCAAATAACAGCAACTCGAAGTCGTAGAAAAATACAAATAATTATACAACCTTTTCTTCAACAATTTTCTTGCATCTGTTATTAAATTGGAGATATAACTCTTCTACTTGCGTGACGCACCTTGCACAGTTTTATGCGCCCCCCATTATACGATGCCTTCAATAACCTATTAATAACAATAAAATAAGGCTCCAGAAAAATAGACGTTACCATACAATTCAACCTTTCAACAGTATTCTTCTATCTGTTACTAAATTCAAGGTATAACTCTTCCACCTGCGTGACGCACCTTGTACTTTTTTATAAAAACCTTATTAATAAATATGCCAACTTCAACTAACAACCTAGCAATAACAATAAAATATCCTTTCACTATATCCAATCAACCTTACAAATCTTTCAGAGGACTTCTTTGAAGGCACACACACTATTAACCCCTTACCATACAACTATGTGTCACACACGTGACTACAGTTGGAATGTGATGAACCAGACTCGTATTTTCACTGCAATTGAATTTTGGGTTCAATTCTAATTATAATCTGTATCATCAAGAATTGCTGAAGGCGAAACGTGCCTTTTTAACATTTCTTAGATGGCTTAACGTTGTAGAAATAATTAAGTAGCTGTGAATGACGCAACTCCCTAAAAAATTATAGGTTAAGGGGTTAATATGAATTTCATATGAAGCTAATAGGTTGAATGTTATGTCACATTGCAGATACTTTTATGACAAAAAGATAAAATTCTCGTAATATTTATTAATGGGCGGAGATTTCAAGCTTATATTTTATTTACTATTGTAATAGATTATTCCTGATTGGTTCTTTAGTGTTATGATTTAAGTACGTTATGTATAGAAATACGAGCAAATGAGGACTGAATTGCGTGGGACCATAAAACGAAAGAAACTATCTTGCGGCGAATGCTACTCGATGCGTGGGCAGAATCATATGCTAATTACGACAAATCGCAGCGGGCGGTGATTTGTTCGCTCACTAGCGTGTAAATGAACATTTTTCACATGGAAAAATTAAGTAGGATGCTAAGATTGAGTAGATCAACATGTGACAATGTTCTGGCGAGTAACGATGTCAGACACGCAACACACGAACACTATACGAATTCATCTGCTGTGATATGTCTGTATGTATTGTAAAATAGTAAGGTTTTCTAGGGAAAATGATTAGTAAGTATTTGAAATTTTGAAGATTTGCAAGCGTGGGAATTTGAAAATTTAGGGATTTAAAGAAGTGACATTTGGGAAACTTGGGAATTTGGAGAGTTGGAAAGGTGGGAGCCACATTTGGGGATTTGAACGTTGGAAATTTGAGGAATTAGTAGTTTTGGAGATTTAGAAATTCTGAAACTTAGAAACTTACAAACGTACAAACACTTAGAAACACAGAAACTTCGAAGCTCAGAAACTTGGAAGGCTAGAAATTTAGGAATCCTGAAACTCTGAAATTTAGAAATTTAAACTTTTGCAAATGGAAGAATTTGGAACTTGACAATCTGACAATTTGAGGAATTTTTTGCAATATAAAAATTTGGAGAATTTCAACCTCATGGCACTGAAAATATTGCAAGAAATGTTTACATCTTCAAAGCATTATAATTTTTGATGCACTGTAACCGCGTTAAAAGCTCTTCAACTCATTGTTGACAACACTTGGCCATCATTGATGTCAGTCGTCATAAAATCAACAATAATGTTTGGCGTCGTTTTCGATACTTTCAGACAAGTTTGATCGTTTGGACTTCAAATTCTCTACATCTCATTCTTGTTCCATCTACATGTTCATGGTAGGTACTCAAAATTTGAAATGCACTTTCGAATTCGCAAAACCTGGTCTGCAGATCCACTAGTTAGTATGAATGGCGTACAATGTAGGAGTGATGCAAAAAAAGAAAACGAAGCAAAGCCTTCACGTAACCGATCGTGTTTCTTGGTTTACAGCCTTCTCGACGAGCAGCCACGGCAACGTATGGCCTATGAAACAGCCATAGGCTGAACACTAAATACACCATAAACCAAGGGGAATTGCCTGTGAAGCTTTAATACTCTATGCATACATACTGTACTGCGTATAACTGATGCGTGAGATTTGAAAAAATGTGCATTGAGTAGCATCATCGATCAAATACTCATTGTGATTCATATAGTGAAACGATGATTCCTCAAATGTGCTCGTTTATGATTTGAACAATTGTTTTTGATTAATTGCAGATAATTGTTACATTGTTTTTATATTGTAAATACGAGTGCAATGTAGACTTGCTTTGTGTAAATTGGAAAAAGTTGTTAATTTTAAGGTTTTGGAATTTTACTTTGGGATGCTGAGACAATTTTCAACATTTTCAAGATTGTTAAATTTACGGAAATTTCGAAATTTTGTACACTTTATAAATTTTGATTGTGCAAATCCTCAAATTTTCTAATGAATGAATTTCTATATTTCTAAATCCTCTGACTTCATATTTTCAGATCAGTAAATTTCTCAAATTTTCCAAACTTTTTAATCGTGCTCATGTTTCTTTTTCTGAAATGAAATAATTTTGAAATGTCCAAATTTAAAGACATCTAGATATCCAAATTTGCAAATTCCCTTATCCCCAAATCGCTAAATTTCCGAATTCATAGGTCCCCAAATTACTAGTTCTCCAAATTCCTACATCCCTAAACCTAAACCCCCAAATTTCTATTTCTCAAATGGAAGAACCAAAAAATTTCAAGATTACCATATCTGTAGATCCTAAATCGCTACATTTCCAAATACCTAAATCCCCAAATTCCCACATTTCCAAATCCTTAAACCCTCGAATTCCTGAACATCAAAATCCCTACATTCCCATATCCGCAGAAACTCAAATCTCTAGATTCTTGAATTCCTAGATCCATAAATTTCTTGATCTCCAAATTTGTTACATTCCCAAATCCCTAAATATTTATTTCGCAAGTTCCTAAGAACTTAAAGTTTCTAAGTCCTTAAATCTCCAAATCTACACATACTCGGATCTCTAAATCCCCAAATTCGCAAATTCATAAATCCTTAAATTTTCAAATTCGCAAATCTCCTAATACCTCAAAATCATCTAATCCCTAAAATCATCTAGTACCCTAATTCCCAAATCTCCAAATCCGTAAGTCCTAAAGTCCCCTATTTCCAAAGTTCCCGAATTCCAAGTTATCCAAATTCTTAACCCATTCTCAAATTTTCAAAATCTCTAGAAAAAATGGACGTCCTCTTCATCCTTGGTTCTCATATTTTACATACCCAATCCTGCGCGTAAATTGAAACGATGGAGGATCATTAATATGTCCGCGATCTTATCAGATATTTATATTCCTTTTCCCGCATTCGGTAAACAATTTTACGAATGCATTAAGTCCTCTACTTTATAGAATTGCTAATAAAGTAGTAAAATATTTTACTTCGATGAAACAAAACGGTTGTTGGAAAATTACTCCGTTAACGAGGATAGTCTTTTCCCGCTTTGATGGATAAATATGTAATGTTTGATCATTTCAAGTTGATTACACGTTGTTTGATCGAAGTCTTCGAATAGTTAACCCATGATTTCTGTTTACAAAGTGGGAAGTTATTTAAATTTTCACTAATATGAGACGTAACATATTTTATAATAAACAAAATGGAATAAATAATAGTTAAATGTAATTTGATAATAAATTAAGGAAAATTAAAGAAAACAAAGTAAAGTCAGACGTTATACTCCACAATTAATATTATAAATGAATGTTCATATTGTGCGTTTCGTTTATAAAATTACATGGAATAATAATTTACATAGAATAATGTACTGTCTAGTGATAATGTATTATCACTATTATAAAGTAGTGCATTGACACAAAATAATGTATATTACTAATATGTCAATAATTATTAAATTAGTATATTACTAATGTGTTACGTATGTTGTGTTAGATAAGATAAATCGTTATTTACAATTTAAATTTCGCGGTAAGGTGTTGAAAAATGGCGGCAATTTAGTTCTCGCTAACGGAAAATATTCAGTTAAATATCAAATATATTCTAAAGAAGTACAACGTGCAAATGTATATTAACATTTACAAAGACGATGAAATAGTTAAAATAAATCTAATTCAAGAGAACCGTAGTGCCGCCATTTTCCAGCCCAACCCATGCTGCGAAATGTAAATTCTAAACTATGATTTACATCAACTAATGTAATATATTACTAATTATGAACGATATGTAAATTCCATACTATATTTAAGAACCTTAAAGCAAGTCGAAACATTGCCCTAACGAAAACGCGTGCAACTTAACACGCGAATTTAGACTGAAATATATTTTCCTATTTAAAAATAAAATAATTATTTCGATAATATCTCTGAGTTTCAGCACACTACATAAAGAACTGTTGCTCCAGCACTGGCACGTACAAAATGCAAATGAACTTTTACTACTTTTGCGAGGGTACTTGAATACGCTTTATTACTTCAAGATGGTACTTCAAAACGATAGTCCATAAATTTAAATGTCGCAAAAAATAATTCAGGGAGTTTGCAAGACTGCATATTACCATTTACGAGTTAATTATGTTCATAATAATGAAAAATCCAACGAACATTTATCGTCCTATTAGTTACAATCGTCAAAGCAAAGTTTCTTCTCCGATTGGGTAAAATAATGCTTTCCATGCGGAACCCGGTTTGAACGCGGAAGTATTACTAATGAATTAGAGAGATCATTTAGATAGCATTGTAGCTTACTGCTCTTGATTATTTTTAATGAAGCTTATTTATCGCACTATTCGTTTGACCAATATCTGACCGTGTAATCGGACTCCCTACGGTTCGTCCACCAGGAGAATGGTTCCTGGTTGAAAGTTCTCTTTCTTAACTATGCGTCACCGTCTCGACAGATTATATTCGTGTACACTCAGGTGCAACGTGGACTTCTCTTAGTTCACAGGAAATGTGGAAAAAGGAATGTATAGGTTAAATTGTAGCTGCGTTCTGTTTTGATTCCTTCTGAATGAGAATGGTGATGCACAAGTGTGAACGCGAGAGCGCGCTATGCGCATGCGCGCACGGCGTTCATTTACTGACACTGGTAAGTACATAATTTCTTAAGAAGACTTAACATTTTTGAATATTTTTCAATTTTTAAATGAGCAAATTACTAAATCTTCAATCGTATAAAATGATTACATTTTTAAATCAACAAGATTTGAAATTTCTACAATTCTGTATTTTGAAATTTGCACTTTGAGATAGAGCGAATTGCGTGATGCAGTTCTCATTATTATTCTTATTTGTTGAAATGTAACTGGAAGTGTTCACGGTGGGAGCTTCCTTTACTTTGAGTCTCACGAGGCAACTCGCGGGTTATCTGTGTATTGTTCAATATTAAATAATTTAATCTCAAGTCATACATCTGTGATGTTCCATATCTCCCAATTTTTGTATCCTCGAATACCTATATTACCGAGTCCTCACATTTCCAGGTTGCTATATTTCCAAATCCCTACACTACCGAATACCTACATTCCCAAATCCCTTCACTCCAAAAATCTCTACATTCACAAATTCCTACAATTCCGAATACCTACATTTCCAAATCCCTACATTCCCACATCCTTACATACCCAAATCCTAATATTCCCAAATTTTTGCATACCTAAATCGCTACATCCCCAAAATCGGTATATCCCCAAATCACTGCGTCCCCAAATCTCTACATTTCCAAATACCTACATTCCCGATTCCTTACATCCCAAAATCGGTATATCCTCAAATCGCTACGTCCCCAAATCCCTCCATACCCAAATTTCTATATTTCCGAATACCTACATTCCCAAATCCCTATATTCCCACATCCTTACATACCCAAATCCTAATATTCCCCAATTTTTACATACCCAAATCTCTACATTCCCGATTCCTTACATCCCAAAATCGGTATATCCTCAAATCGCTACGTTCCCAAATCCCTCCATACCCAAATCTCTATATTCCCAAATCCCTACATCCCCAAATCCCTATATTCCCACATCCTTACATACCCAAATTGCTATATCCCCAAATTCCTACATCTCCAAATCGATATATCTCCAAATCGCTACATCCCCAAATCGGTACGGCTCCAATTAGTCAGAATAGAAAAATGGATGCCTCCCTCGTATTTTCGACGGTATAGAGCTTCCTTCACTTTTGGGTCGATCACGCGCCAACTCGTGGGTCGACATCGGTAGATGAAACAACCAGAAGAAAGTGTCTACTAGGTGGACTATGTGTACGGTAAACAATTTCACGTTTCATTCGAGCACAACAAATCACATTTAAGGACTGACGGTGTTAATCATCGTCTAAAGCACTCCTCCATGTATCATTGAGGTCTTCAGACCGTTAATCGACGTTCGGCCGCGGTACAGCCGCATATGATACCGGTCATTAATAATCATTTCAGACAAGGATTCAAACGTGCTACCATTTAAACGATCGTGGATGACGTGCCATGGAACATCGATCAAACGTAAATCACGCTCCACAAGAAACTGACAAATTATTGTCCAACGTAACGCATTGCCTTCGCGTTTAGCAACGTGTTCTTTGAACAGGGACGTTTATTAGTTCGTAACCCTGCGGTAGGATTAAATTGTCAGGCGAAAGGGAGTCGGTGCAATAAAGGAAAACTTTCAAACGTGTCATGCTTTGAAATGTCTCAGAATGAATGATCTTAATTGACTTTATGCTTAAGACGGAATATTAGTCTACATTGGTTTACTGTCTGAACGTGTCTTCATTAATTAATCGATGAAAATTTTATTACATTTTTTGGGAGATTCTTGAAATTTTAAGGAATTCATTCGTTATATTTTGTTCCGTATAAATATTTATGAAATTATTGAAATATAAATTAATATTGAATATTGAAATTAAGAACATTAAGTGGTACAACACTGATATTAACATAATAAAAGATGTGAAGTACTAATTATATCAGGTGTATATTAGAAACTGATATAAAAGCAAAGGACAATATAAAATCAGTATAAACTATAATATATATTAATATAAACTAATTAGAAATTAGTATAAATTAAAGTGAAAATGTTATTATATCAAATATGTAAAATATGAAAATTAATATTACATGATATAAAATATTACGGTTGAAACTTTGAAATGTGAAATAAGACTAAAACGTAACAGTTATCATTTTATATCATAAGAAAGTTAAAATACAGAAGTTACTTTACCTTAACATTAAATAGTTAAGTTAAAGTTAATATAAAATAAGGTCAATACTAAGATTAAATTTGTTTTCTATAAACCTACATTGTGATTAACAAAATCCAAAAATGTATTCTTAAAAATTCAAGTTGTTTTTGAAGTAGCACCTAAATTCTGAGTTATTCTGATATCTCAAAAGACTGCCAGTTATTTTTAATCAAAGTACAGAGAAAAATGTTAACTTTTCTAATAAGAAAAGTGTACGTATAATTTACATTTGCCTCAAAATAAAAATTCTGCTTCAATCTACTATTTATCTCCTTCGAATAACATTCAGCTAATTATAAAGTCTATGTTCAGCAGAAATACTATCGCGTGTAATATAAATTTAAGTTCATGTATTTACTGTAATCATGCAAATATGTAATTAATTATCCTTCGCTAAATAAACAGCAACACCTGGGTTATCGCAAAATTAATGAATAGTAACTGCATTTATAAATCATTTTCGATATCGTTGTTTATCGGTGCAATTAATGATCGCTGTCGATTAAACGATAGCAACGAATATTTTCATACCAACGACAGATCGATTTCAATCATGCGTATAGTAAAAATCTTCTAACCTTCAAATAAATGCGTATGTTTATATCCTTGGAATAAATGAGTATGTTAATGATTAATAAACGGAGGATATCTGGTGTAAGCAAATACGGCGAAAGGTATAAACTCTGTAATATTAAGCGATTAAATCGATTCATTAGGGTTCCTCGTTTTTAATCGAAACAATTTAATTAACATTTATCTATATTCGCGTAATTTGTTACACTCTTTAACCGACTAAGAAAACAGGTCTTGATGTATATTAGCGTCGTTCCTGTATAATGCTTTAATTTATTTTAACGTTATATATAACGGATTAAGAAATGTCCATGCGCAAAAGCGCGCTGCTGGAGTCTCGTAATTTACATTGGAATCAAAGCTGATCGTTGCACCCTGAGGCGTCAAAACCTGGTTTTGGTTCACCGTGTGATTTTCCATTCGGTGTCCATTCCTCTCACGCAATTCGCGATCTGTGTACAACGTCAAGAACGTTGGTAATCGTCCGTAAATACGATTTATCAGGATTCAATCACGTAATAAGAATAATTATTTTTCGTACGGCGTTCCGTTGGCATGTGGATCAGATTATAGCTCTGTTTCGAATGAAAATCATCGACAAAAATTGTACACCGAACAACCTCCATAATTTACATACGTGCCATAGAATGTAATTACATCATATGTGCATCGGTAAATTGTAATTATATATGCACTGTAATTGCATATTGTTTTGAAACGTACTGTCAGACGTATAATTTAACCGGCAAGTAAAGTGGGATAAAATAGGAATAAAATAGGATAAATTAAGTCATTCATAAAATAGAATATAGCAAAATAAACCGATAAAGCAATTAATGAATAAAGTAGGATAAATTAAGTACTGAATGAAATAGGTTAAATTAAGTAATTAATAAAATAGCATGGACTAAATGATGAATACAATAGAATAAATTAATTATTGAATAAAGTAGGATAAACTAAATGCTGAATAAAATAGGTCAATTTAAGTAATTAATAAAATAGCATGGACTAAATAATGAATACAATAGAATAAATTAATTAATGAATAAAGTAGGATAAACTAAATGTTGAATAAAATAGGTCAATTTAAGTAATTAATAAAATAGCATGGACTAAATGATGAATACAATAGAATAAATTAATTAATGAATAAAGTAGGATAAACTAAATGTTGAATAAAATAGGTTAAATTAAGTAATTAATAAAGTATGATAGACTAAGTGATGAATACAATAGAATAAATCAATTAATGAATAAAATAGGATAAATTAAATGCTGAATAAAATAGGTCAATTTAAGTAATTAATAAAGTAAGGTAGATTAAATGATGAATAAAATAGGATAAATGAAGTAATTAATAAAGTAGGATGGACGAAATGATGAATACAATAGAATAAATTAATTAATGAATAAAATAGGATAAACTAAATGCTGAATAAAATACGACAAGTTAAATAATAAACGAAGTAGAATAAACTAAATGTTAAATGCAATCGAATAAATCAATTAATAAATAAAGTAAAATAAACTAAACGATGAATTAAGTTTTGGGAAGGTATACAAGTTGTGGAATATATTATTAAAACTGACAGTACATATGCAAAGTGCAATACCTGCAGAAATTGAATGTAGAATGAAATGATGTGATAAAACGATAAAAACATTTATTGTGTTGAGTTTTTTATTCGTCATTTGATTTGTTCTTTCATGGATTAGATAACGAAGAATATAGGGTTTGCGATAAAGTGAATATCGTTTTAATTGATGTTGGATTTCGATATAATTTGAGGTTAGGCATCACTTCGAACAATTGAGGTGAGGTACTATCACTTCGAACAATATTATTAATAATATAAATACAAGTAAATACAGCAAGCCATATTTGGAAAATAACTCTGATTATCTGTTTTTTAAGAAGTATCGTAAACAGTATTTATTTACCCAGTATCACGTCGTCCATTAATATTATTAGTATTACCATTGTTTAACGAATATTAATGATCTCTGAGTAACAGAAAATCATGGTTTGTTTGTGTTGCTAATTGCTTGCTGTTATTTTTATCTAAACTGGAAGAATGATTACTCAATAACCCCTTCGGGTGGCGGTAAAATTCAAACGTATTTAAAGACCAGTCTTTAAAACTTAAGATAGTCTTTAAGACTTAAAGACCAGTTATGTCTTCTCTTAAAGTTATTAATGGTTTTATTTATAAAAATAGAAATTAAATGTTGCTTCAGGGAAAGAAGTGTAAACGCAAAGAAATTTAAACGCGAATCTCCATATTCTTATAATTCTAAATATCTACATCACTGAAATCTTGTATTGCTGTATTCCTAGATTCCTATTACCTCAGATATCTTATTATCCTATTATTCCTAATACCGTAGATTCCTATATCCATTAATCTTTGCATTTCTATATCGTTACATCCCTACATCTTCACATCCCTATAATTCTAGATTCCTATATCTTTAAATTCTTGCGTTCCTGTAACCCTAGATTCCTATATCTTCTATCCGAAGTCTCAGTGTCCCAAAATTCCGAGTTTCGAAATAAGTCTCGAAATTTTGAAATTCAAGGCTCTTAAAGTCCCAAAATTCCACGATCCCAAATCTCCAAAATTCAAAAATTCCAATAATACAAATTTTTGAAGCTTCAAAATCTCAAAGTTCCGAAATTTAAAAACTGTAAAATTTCAAAATTCTAGAATTTCAAGTTCCAAAATTCCTATAATCCCCGCTTTCTAAAATCCCACAGTATCAAGATTCCTGCAACATCTGTGATTTTATAATTCCAGATACCTAGGTTCCTAAATTCTTATAATCCTTGATTTCTGTACCTCAAAAATTCTTCTGTTTCTTTATCCCTAGATGCCTGTCTTTTCATATTTTCATATCACTATTACCACCAAATTCTTACATTCCAATATTTTTTGATCCTATGACTTATCCATATAATTCTATAATCATAGATCTATATATGCCTACCTTTTGGTAATCCCCATAATTCTAAACTCTTATAATCCTAGATCCCTATATCTCTAAATTCTTCTATTCTTTTATTACTAGATCATTGTGTTCCTATCATATCCCTATTATCCTAGATCCGTATATTTCTAAATCCTTATATTCTTTTATTCCTAGATCATTGTGTATCGAATCCCTATTATCCTAGATTTCTTACACTCCTATATCTCCAGGTCACTAACGTCACATCCCTAAAATTCTATAACCCTAAATCCGTATACATATTTCTAAATTTTTGTAATTCTAAATCCCTACACCACTATATTTCCATATCCCTATTATCCTAGATCCCTACATCCCTAAATTTTAATATTTCTTTAACCTTAAACTTTTGTTTCTTAATATTTCCATATCCCTATTATCCTAGATACATCCCTAAATTTTAATATTTCTTTAACCTTAAATTTTTGTTCCTTAATATTTCCATATCCCTATTATCCTAGATACATCCCTAAATTTTAATATTTCTTCAACCTTAAATTTTTGTCTCTTAATATTTCCATATCCCTATTATCCTAGATACATCCCTAAATTTTAATATTTCTTTAACCTTAAACTTTTGTCTCTTAATATTTCCATATCCCTATTATCCTAGATACATCCCTAAATTTTAATATTTCTTTAACCTTAAATTTTTGTTTCTTAATATTTCCATATCCCTATTATCCTAGATCCCTACATCCATAAATTTTAATATTTCTTTAACCTTAAACTTTTGTCTCTTAATATTTCCATATCCCTATTATCCTAGATACATCCCTAAATTTTAATATTTCTTCAACCTTAAATTTTTGTCTCTTAATATTTCCATATCCCTATTATCCTAGATACATCCCTAAATTTTAATATTTCTTTAACCTTAAACTTTTGTCTCTTAATATTTCCATATCCCTATTATCCTAGATACATCCCTAAATTTTAATATTTCTTTAACCTTAAATTTTTGTTCCTTAATATTTCCATATCCCTATTATCCTAGATACATCACTAAATTCTAATATTTCCTCAACCATAAATGTCTCTATTTTTCTGTCCCCATATCTATTATCCAAGATTCCTATAAACTTCACTTCTTACATTCCTATATCTCCCGATTCCAAGATCTATATATTCTCACGTTCACGTATACCTAGATCTCAGTATCTCTAAATCTTTATATTCCTCTACTCCTAATTCCCAATAAATCAGTACTTCCAGAGATAATTGACCATTCCGCAATTGTGTATCAAATGAAATATGTCATAAAACGGATTGTTGAACTGATATTAATTGCACGGAATGCAAATAGAAACGAAACGAAAGGGAGGCTGTCAGGCGATTTATGCCGGGCCCCGGATAAGTTAAGATTTCGATGGGCACTGCACGGTCCAGAAATCGATTAGAAACTCGATTTTTGTGTCCTCGGGCTTATAGCAGCACGTTCGAGCAACCGTGATTCAATTATGCGAACAAGCTCACATGAAGCGACTGGTCATGCATACGAAAGGTAAGTAGAAGAAGAAACGGAGAAGACACGAAAAATGATGATAAATTGTCCTCTCTAAATAACTCACCCCGCCTTTTAATGAAACAATCGATGCACTTAAATGACCCTTACAAATTATTGCATGATATGTGTAGTACTTCCATTTTATATTGAGTGTTTCGGAAGTTATGATACAACTAGGTGGGTAATTTAGGTCCATCTCAAAATCACGACAGCTAAAATCCCGATAATTGAAATCCTGACAGCTAAAATCCCAACAGTTAAAATCCCGACAGCTAAAATCCCGACAGCTAAAATCCCGACAGTTAAAATCCGGACAGCTAAAATCCCGACAGTTAAAATCCGGACAGACTACTGACGGTCCAAAATACAAACATGCGAAAATACACACGTTATTTTAGTATTTTGTTAACCATCTTAATATTTACAAATATGAGTTGAACTTACAAAAAGGTAATACATTATTTCTAAGAGCATACAGTACATATATTTAACATGATTCATCTAACACAAAAAGTATATAATTGAAATATCAAAATAATAACATGTTTTTTAAATATACAGAAAGAAACAGTGTGTGCAATACTTCGGAGGTGATCTCTGATAGTTTTATTTCAGCGATCATTAACAATGGTCATTATTCTAATTTTTGTTTTTTAGAAATTTCTAGAGTTTCAAAGTCTGAAAATTTTGAATCTCAAAACTGTTAAAATATTAAAATTCAAAGATCCTAAGATTTTAATGTTAAAAAATTCAATGATACAAATTTTTCGAAGTACCAAGTCCAAAGATTTCGAAATCTTACATTTTTCAAGTTGGGAAGTCCCAAAATTTTGAAGTTCAAAGACCCGAAATTCCATAACCCTAAATTTTCGAAGGTTCAAAATTCCAATGATACAAATTTCTAACAGTGCAAAGTTCCGAAGTTCAGAAATTTCAATTCTTAAAAACCTAGAAGTTCCAAAATTTTGAATTTCCGAATTTCCAAAGATCCAAAATTTCAATGATACAAATTTCGAAAACCCCGAAGTTCGAAATAAGTCTCGAAATTTTGAAATCCAAAGCTCCCAAAGTCCCAAAATTCCACGATCCCAAATCTCAAAAATGAAAAAATTCCAATGATACAAATTTTTGAAGCTTCAAAATCTCAAAGTTCTGAAATGTAAAAACTCTAAAATTCCAAAATTCTAGAATTTCAAGTTCCAAAATTCCTATTATCCCCGTCTTCTAAAATCCTACAGTATCAAGATTCTAAAATTCAAAAGTCACATTTCTAAAACTCCAAAGCGAACTTTTCAAGATATCAAAATCTCATACTTCCAAAAATGTGACATATAAAAATTTCGAAATCCCAAAAAATGGGAAATTTGAAATGCCATTTCGAAAAATAAAATCTAGTAGAAGTATTACTACCAGTAATACAAAAATTCGAAACAAGAATGAATAATAAAAATAGCAATATTTAAACAAGTAGCATTTTTGTAGCGACGAAAAATACCAAAATGAAAAACAGGAGGAATTAACCTAAAAGACTTTTCGTTGAAAACATAATAAATATCGCGACGATTCGTTAAACATAACCTATATCTTTCTAACATATTAATCCTCCTTAATAAATGAAAAAAATGCAGACAAATTATCGGTAGAAAGTTCGAACGTACAAGAGAAAGCTATGATTCAACGATTACATTGCAGACATTTTGCTAGCATTATAATTTTCTAGCATTTGCAATCGAAAGAGGTCATCCGCGTAATCCGGGATTCAGTAGAGCATAAACGCCATATCAGATCACGAAGGAATGTGGTCTTGACTGTTTTCATTCTGAATATATTAAGTACTATTCATTAACGGAATAGCAGCGAGCTTAAACAATAAATCAAGAATTCCTTTATTTACAAGACACGATCTCTAAATTGGTTTCTAGGATTTCAAGTCCATTTCCGTCAATTAAAGTATCCAGCATATCGAGAAGTAAAATAACAGGTGATTATTAATAACCGGTACAATTCAAACCAGTTTCGATACACCTAATTTTCTTCTATTTATAAGAATTTTACTCCATTTTGTCTAACTTAAAATAACCAGTGTTGTATACTAATGTATTATTATTACTGTATCGTCAATTATAACAATTATGACTACTGAACAATACTGTACAACAATTATTTTTACTAATAAATAATACGGTACAATTATTATTATTGAATAATATTGTATAAAATTATTATTACTATTGAACAATATTGTACATAATGACATAATAGAAATTCATTATTCATGGAACTTATTTAAGACATATATTCTTAATACATTATTTACAGATCAAATTATGTGATGTATCTTTTTCTTAAAAAAAAAAGGTTTCTATGATCACAACTCTAATCACTAATATTTTAAACATCAAATCTGAAAATAGTAGAAGACTATTAATATTATTTTTGCAATTTTCACGGTGTATTTTTTTAAACAGTTATTACTATTAAATAATACTGCATAATGGTTATATAATTATTATCGAAATTTATTATTTATGTAAATTTTGTGATGCAGACTGTGCTCAAAGATGATTTATTATCACTTAACTCTACATTTTACAAATAAAGATCACGGATCTCAAAGTAGTGACCATTTATCTTGAAACGAGGAATCTACGCTATTAACAGCGTCTAATTTTTTAAAGCACTTTATACAAGGTAATTTCGATAATAATTTCGTTAATTTTGTAAATCATCTTATCTAGAAAAAATGTTCAAACGTTCTCTAGTTGATATGTTCTTTCCAATACAGCATATTCCTTTTTTCTTGTGTTATCGTCGAATAGCCTATAAATAGTGAAAATTACTGTAATTATGAAGATGGAGAAAGAAAATAACCGAAGGTATGGCAGACCCCAGAGGCGATTCCTGTGATTCGTAAAGTAACTTGCTCCATTATCACAAATCTTTAAAATTTCCTGGGTAGGCATAATCGCGTTTCGTACACATTTTTCTCGACGGTCGCTTGGTGGTTACATTAACTATATGCATTATTCAATATATAAATTAGTAATACGATATTAATTTCCTGTTCCGCAGCCAGTACGAAGAAATGTTTACACATCGTGTAATGTTAAATTTAGAATTCTTTCGTTTCGTAATTATCCCAATTTCATACTGAACCTGCTCTTTTACCATGTAATTTTATCCACATTTTTTACACTTCATACTTTCACAATTTTCCGTTGCATGGCTGAATGTTATACAAATTAAACTTTTTAAGTTCGAAATTGGAATTATGTATTACTCTTAATTTAGCTGTATGAATGATATCAGTAATCTCCGTTCTATGATCATTTTACAACTTAACATAATTACTATTTGTACTTTTTTTGTAAGTAATAACATTTAATGTCTTAATTATTAGTAGCAATGAATGTGGTAATATATAGCTTAAATACATGTGTGTACTTTTTCTGTTTTACCGACAACATTCTACTTAAAATAGTACAGAATTATTCCAAGAAAAACTGAATAGACACGTTATTAAATTTTGCTTTGTTTCATAAGAAAATTTTTCTGCATTTAAAACAAAATCTTCCTATGAAATAGTGTGTGAAACGTTTGTGCACTTCCGGTTTTAAAATATTGTAAAAAAAAATATGAACACCGAATTTTCTCATAACTACAATTTTGTTATACATAACTGTAAATTTTGAAGATACAGTAATAAAATTTACGTGGAGGTACAAAAACAAAATTATACAAAGATATATTAATAAAAGTTACAAGAAGATGCAACAATAAAAATTACAAGATGCAACAGTAAAAATTGCAAGAAGATACAATAACAAAAATTATACGAAGAAGCAATAATAAAATTTCTATGAAGATGCAATAAGAAAACTTATACGAAGATACAATAATTAAATTTATACGAAGATACAATAGTGAAATTTACACGAAAATACAGTAACAGAATTTATACAAAGATACAGTAAAAAACAAAGGAATAACAATACAAGTTTATTGGTCCAAAATAACGTAACATTTAACGATACTCTTCATAAAAGTCTTACTACCTTAACGTCATCCCTGCATGCAACATGCAACTGCAAGAATCAAAGGCAATAAAAAGCATGCATCAACGAAAATGTCATTGGTATCCGTTCATCAGATCTCCATTTCCATCTGGAGATTCGCAATTATCGTTATAACCGTGAAGAAACGTTTCATTACATAGCCATAACTTGTTATCGTATCTCGGAAATCGGTTAAAGTCGATTCATCGAGTTTATTCCTGAATTACCTGAACAACCACGTTATTTCGGCAGATTATGATTCAATACAGACGTTAACGGGAAATGCCTATAAAATTCGAGCAGATCGGTCCGGGAATATAATCACGGATGATGAATCGCACAGATTCCGGCGCGTATCGTCGCGGAGAAAAGAAATCGCAAGCAATCTGCGCGGCAACCGAGCCGTTTCATTGCTGGTGACGGGTAATAGTTAACAATGCCTCGGATGAGTGATGGAAAAATCAATTAAAATGTCGCGTTACGCGAACGTCCGAATAAAGAAGATCGATTATTGGTAATGAAAGATTCAGTTCGCTGAACAAGCGTAATTATACGGATGATAATGATTGCGTGCGTTTGACGAGGCACGGCCAGAGTGGTGATCGTACGTGCAATCAGTGGGACGAGAGAGAAAAGGAGGAAGAGAAGAAGGCTTCCTCGTCGATCGATCGATGCAACGCGACGAGCGGCCTGATCGATCAAACCCCCGGAAGGAATTTTTCATGTAGATGCAAAATTACGATAGTGGACCTTTCGTGGACGCTTCGTTGGTTCGATTAACATCGGCAACTTGGCTACGTGACTGAAATGAAACACCAGCGGGTCAATATGCCGCTTGAATTCAACTATGGTCAATTTTACTTGCCGCGTGTTGCTCCTTTTCGTTGCTGTTCTAGCAATTACAGTGAGCTCGATTCAAGCGCCCGCCGAACAGCTCGGGGCAATTCAGTGAACGATGCGTGGGTTGTACGATGTTGATGAAGCTTTTCAAATTGGATGCTTTCGAAGTTGGAAATTTCGGAACTTGTTCATGATTGTCATGATGATTATGATGATTGTGATAATGTTTATCATCACTGTGATGATGATTACGATTATTCTGATGATGATTCTGATGTTTGTGATGGTTATTATGATTATGATGATTGATATGTTGATTCTGATGTTTGTGATGATGATTACGATTATTGTGATGATGATTATGATGTTCGTGATGGTTATTATGATTATGATGATTGAGATGTTGATTCTGAGGTTTGTGATGATGATTACGATGGTTGTGATAATGTTTATCATCACTGTGATGATGATTACGATGATTGTGATGATGATTATGATGTTTGTGAAGGTTATTATGATTATGATGACTGAGATGCTGATTCTGATATTTGTGATGATGATTACGATGATTGTGATGACGATAATGATGATAGTGATGATGACTATGATAATTGCGATGATTGCTATGATTCTGATGACGATTACGATGACTGAGATTATGACTATGATGATTGTGACGACGACTGAGATGATTAAGATCATGATTATGATGTTTGTGACGATGATTATGATGATTCTGATGATTGAGATGATTAAGATTATGATTATGATGTTTGTGACGATGATTATGATGATTCTGATGTTTGTGATGATAATTATGATGATTGTGATAATGTTTATCATCACTGTGATGATGATTACGATGATTGTGGTGACGATAATGATGATTGTGATAATGACTGTGATAATTGTGATGATTATTATGATTCTGATGATTGTGATGACGATTGCGATGACTGAGATTATGACTATGATGATTGTGACTACGATTGAGATGATTAAAATCATGATTATGATGTTTGAGGTGTTGATTCTGATGTTTGAAATGATGATTACGATGATTGTGATGATGACTGTGATAATTGTGATGATTATTATGATTCTGACGATTGTGATGTCGATTGCGATGACTGAGATTATGACTATGACGATTGTGACAAGGATTGAGATGATTGAAATCATGATTATGATGCTTGTGACGATGATTATGATGATTCTGATGATTGTGAGTTTGATTGGGAAGTTGAAGAATTTTCGGAACTTAAAGAAGTGGAAATAAAAGAGTTTAAAGATTTGGAAATGTGGTTTGTTTGAAATTTTAGAGTGTTGAAATTTTTGTATTTGAAGACGTGAAAATTAGAGAGATGGCAAATTTGGAAATTATTGAAATTGGAAATTAGGAAATTAGGGGGTTTGGAAATATGAAGCGTTAGCAATCTTTAATTATTAATTCACAAATTCAGAAATTCACAGATTCTCAACTTCACAAATCTAGAAATTTTACAAATTCAGTAATTCAGAAATTCATGAATTCACAGATTCACAAACTTTCAAATTGACAAATTTTCTTATTTACGTGCTTTCAAATGTTCGAACTAAAAATTTAGAAATATTGAACAGAAACCTTCAGTTTTAGATGTTATAATTAAGTTCAATATTTTAGAGATGTAGTGTTTAGAATTTAAAAATCCTAAATTATAATTCAGTTCTTTATAGTATTATTACTGAAAAGTGATGTACAAAGTTTTGTTAATTTCCTTTTTGCGTCACCATGTTTCCAAAATTCAAGAATTTGCTTTTCTGACTAGATAGCTGCAGAGACGCTACAACAGATAAATAATTATAACCATTCTAAAGCATTCATTCAAGTTGATGCATTTTTAAGGTGTCGGCAGAATTTCGGTCGTTTACGCCCACTATGCGTAAGTACAATGTGATTGTTCCCCGAATTGCATACAACTCGTCGAACAACACTAAACAACGAAAGCGTGGGTGGAACGAGGTCCGAAACACATTTACTTTCCAGCATGCAACGCGAAGGCGCGAGATGCTTGGCAAAAAGAGCCGACAACTTTTTCGCTCGACAACAAGATCTTTATCGTTATCATGATCTCAATCACGGCAGCCGGTGTTTTCGCGTACGATCCAGGTTCGTGTGTATTTTGCCAAGCGACCGACTCGATCGATTCTCTTGTCCATTTCGCAATTTGTCGTACCTACAGAGTGTCCCCATAATGTGTGCGACCCACTTCGACAATTAATTCGACGCTCAGGAAAAAGATTAAATATAGAAATATTCTACGGAATTTTTGCTGGAGATTGTGAATTTCAATGTAGAAAAATGAGGAAAAGAATGAATGTGGATTCATTCTGGAGAATTTTTGGCGAATGAGGACATTCTCAATGCTGAGAAATGAATACAATAATGTTTTAGGCAATTTTTAGGAAGTGAGGGGAGTTCAATTTTAAAACTAAACAATTTACAGAGTTAAAGGTTTAATTTCAAACATTTCTGTGTGTCGAGACAGTAAATCTTAGAATATTTCTTTCAACTAATGAATAATTAGTAAAACGATCATATTTATGGATGGAAGTATGTCCGCTTATATAAAAGGGTACTTTCTTTATATACATGCATACTGATGTCAACATATGAGTTGGCGCGTGGGGTCGACCTAAAGTAAAAGAAGCTCCATCCCCACCGTGATCACTTCCGCTTATTCAGCAAATAAGAATAATGACAATAACTGCTGAACGCAACTCGCACTATCTGATTCTCTTCAGAGACGTTTGCCGATTGTCATTGTTTTTGGCCTAATTGGTGACCGCTCGAGCCAATGCTACCGCCGTAATACGTGTGAGGCGTCCATTTTTCTATTTTGACCAATTGGAGCTGTAGCTATTTGGAGGCATAGCGATTTGGGGACGTAGCAAATTGGGGATAGCGCAATTTGGGGACGTAGGGATTTGAGGATGTAAGAATATGGGGATATAACGATTTAAGTATGTAAGAATTTGGGAATGTAGGGATTTGGAAATGTAAGTATTTGGGATTTGGGAATTCAGGAATGTAGAGATTTGGCAATGTACCGATTTGGGGATGTTCCAATTTGGTGATATAGCAATTTGGGTATGTAAGAATTTGGGAATATAGGGATTTGGGAAAGTAGGGATTCGAGAACGTAGAAATTTGGGAATGTACCGATTTGGGGATGTACCAACTTGGGGAAATATCGATTTAGGGATGTAGAAATTTGGGGATATAGCGATTTGGGTATGTAAGAATTTGGGAATATAGGAATTTGGGAATGTAGGGATTTGGAAATGTAAGTATTTGGGATTTGGGAATTCAGGAATGTAGAGATTTGGCAATGTACCGATTTGGGGATGTTCCAATTTGGTGATGTAGCAATTTGGGTATGTAAGAATTTGGGAATATAGGGATTTGGGAAAGTAGGGATTCGAGAACGTAGAAATTTGGGAATGTACCGATTTGGGGATGTACCAACTTGGGGAAATACCGATTTAGGGATGTAGAAATTTGGGTATGTAAGAATTTGGGAATGTAGGGATTTGGAAATGTAGGCATTGGGGATTAGAGGAATTCGGGAATGTACCGATTTAGGGACGTAACGATTTGGAAATGTACCAATTTGGGGATGTACCGATTTGGGGATGTACCAATTTGGGAATGGATTTTTATTCTGACCAATTAGAACCGTAGCTCTTCCAAACACCTGGGTCAACCTCTTCACACGCCAACTCGTGGGTAGACATCGGTATGTAAATAGAAATAATTTCTCGCGATATGAAATACGTAATAATCATCGCAGTTCATGATAGGACGGATTTTACGAGCACACGAGACGAGGACATACACCATTAACCGTACACAAATCTTCACAAATAACATCAACGGTGGTAAAAATTGTTCATGATAATCAGCCGTGCACGCAATTCCTTCAAACGTTCTATACACGCGTCCAGAACGGAAACAAGAAATCATGAAAAGTCGGATTTTGCGATTGTAATTAATGTCGTGCAGACGCTCATTAAGTGCTTTTATAATAAGGCTGTATTTAATGCTAACTAATCGCGCTAATCGTGCAGACTGTTCCTGAATAAGAAAAACTGAAAGTTGTCGTAAAACATCAATTAGCCGGGCATTGGCTGTCTGGTCGTTAATCGATAAATCAAATGTATCTTTTCATCCGAAACACCGATAATAATTGGCTACCGAAGACGCTTCATCGATTACGGTGCGTTCCACGAATTAGTATGTGCTGTTCGTATCCGTCAGTCGATTATACACAGCGGATTAAAATAAGCATCGATAGCAGTAATAACAAACATTAATAACACCAAGTTCAAAGTAGCGATATTTCGTGGTGCAATAAATTAAAGCGGCTTTCATCCTTTAGTTAGATTCATTTTTCAAATGAAATCTTCACTAGTGAAAGAAGGTGAAAATGTTCTTGGAATGTGTATAATTTTTGCGCGAATTACTGCATACTTTGGAACTTGTACACTTTTTAAGGTTTTAAATTTTGGGTGAGCTGAACTATGACTGAAGTTAATACACAATATTGAATTAATTTCTGGATATTGAAATTGTAAAAATTCAAAGTTTTTAATTTCTGTATTCTAAAATTTACAAAGTAATTGATTATTAAACTTAAATTTATGAATTTACGAAGTTCTACATTTCTAGATTTATAAAGTCTGAATTTCACAAATTTCTAAATTTCATAAATTTCCACAGATTTTATTTCAAAGTTATTTTTCCAATTTTAAAATTTCAAATTTACACGTTACCAGTATTTCAAATCCCAATATTTTAAAATATAATTTTCCAAATATTCCAATTCCTGAATTTGCTAATCCCAAATTTTCCATTTTACAATTTTCAAATTCCTACATTTCCAATATTTCAAATTTTCAAACTCTAAAATTTCCAAATTTTATCATATCCTATATCCTTAAATTCGTGCATTCCTAAATTCCTACATTCCTAAATTTCTAAATTCCTAAATTCCTGCATTCCTAAATTCCTGCATTCCTAAATTCCTACATTCCTACATTCCTACATTCCTACATTCCTAAATTCCTACATTCCTACATTCCTACATTCCTAAATTCCTAAATTCCCAATTTCCTAAATTCCTACATTCCTAAGTTTCCAAATCCCCAATTCTTCAAATTTTGAAATGTAAAAATTTTTACCTATCGAACTCCTAAACTCTCAGCTTTTCAAATTTTTATAAATGTCCAAATATTAAAATTTCTTAAAATTATAAAAGTTTAATTTTAATTTATTAAATTTAGCTTTTTAGTTATCTTATTTCGCAAGTTTTCATTTCAGAAATATCCAAATGCCGAATATGCTAAATACCCAAGTTGATTTATGCAGTCCACCATTTCAGCAAATGAAGGAGTCACGCGTTTCGATATATGTTACGTTGTCCTAAATGTCTAATTATCTACATGGTAGGTGATAAGGAAGTTGTAAAAGATGAGCGTAAACCTGAGAATATTACCGCCAGTAAAATTTATCTAATTAATGTATTACGTAAGCACTTATCAGTGAAATAATCATTCAGGAATCCAATTGACCAGTTCGTTTCGGTCTTCAGTTAAAAGCAAAGGTCTAAATGGTTCTAGGAACTATTTTCTCAACCGTGTTAGGTTGGCTAATCTGAAATAATGACGTATTTTCATATTGATTCAAATACCATTTGAAATGATTATCTAATCTTTAATGAGGTAATAAGTATTTCAATTAGAGGTATATTTCTCATTATGAGCTTGAAATGGATAATTGAAATCAATAGCGCAATAAAATGCGGCAGTCACTCCATAATCCCCTGCTGTATAATTCCGTTAGGAACGCCTTGTGCTCCCACGCATTTCTATCCACGATTTTGAATATTAAAACACTGTTACTTTTTTCTGTTAACATATTTACATTACTGTTATTATTTAATAGTTTCAACCTCTAATGATGCATTTTAATATTAAACTTATTGGCATTTATTAAACAAAATGTTACAGGTACATTTTATTAAATAAAATATTACAGGTACAATTTCTTAAACAAAACCTTATAGGTGCATTTTATTAAATAAAATGGTTCAGGTACAATTTATTAAGCAAAAGTTTACAGGTATATTTTATTGTACAGAACGTGTTTTTAATTTCCCCGATTAATTTTTAAGAATTAGGTAAATTTCATGTAATACTTTATGAATCATAAATAAATTTTATCTGCTTCAAAAATGGTTCGATTATATGTTCAATTGTATTAATACAATCTTGCACTAAACACAAGGCAGTTTGTATATTTTATTGTACGTCTAATTACTTAAAAATATCAAACAAAACAAAAGCAGAAAATTATTTACACACTGTATTATTTTTTACAGTAACATACCGACATGATAGGTAAACTTCTAACTATGAATAATTAAAATTGAACTATATAGTTATTAAAAATATAAAAATAAAAATAAAATCTCATTTACCATTAAATATCGAATATCTTGTCTCTGGTTAAAATATATTTGCATTGCGAAACGTAGAAAAATTAATAACGCAGCCACTTTAGTTCACATAAATTATTCCGAACGATCGGATGCTAAGCAATCTAAAAATGAAACACGACAAAAATATTTTATGTATACGCAGAATGATGGTAAAAATGGTCCGGACATTATCATCGCATATTCGTACGAATGTAAAGTTGGCGAGCGAACTGTCGGTTCCACGTTGCGTCCACGTAAAAGCAATTTTATGGGTTCTTGAATATTTTATGATTTCCTGAATTATTTCGCTAATGGATCACCGTTCACGGGAGATAACGATGGAATACGTTAATTAGGCAAGTTTACCGAGTCAACATTCCAAAGTTTACAAGTATTTCTTATAACTTTCTGATCGACTCTCAGATAAACAATTATGCGGTTTCGAACTATCTGAAACTCACAAAAATCCGTCGATTACGAGAATCGAAGACACAGTATTTCTGCAATATCTGTACTAAAATTTATAAAGTCCATAAAACTCCGGTCTATAAAGTTCAGGCTGATTTCTTGCCGCAACGCTATCGAAAACAGTCACAGAGACGCGTGTTCAAAGTCGAAGAAACAGCAGCGAGTTAGCAGCGTGCGTGACAGCAAAGAAAAATGCATGATTAGATTTAATAACACGGAAGGTCAGCGGGATTTCGCAGGTGGTCATACACTTTTATACCCGGCTGGTTGAAACTTCAGCCAGTTGTAACTCAAGTCAAGGGGCTACACACTTGGCCGGCACAAAGCTATCTGAAGATCTTACTTGCATTCTGCTGAAGAATAGACTTCTAACCGGTGTGAGATACGCGGCAGGCGAAGATCGCGATCTTTCGGTCCAGCTATTCCGAGGACTGCTCTCGCAGCATGCGCCATATCGTATATAAACCCGTGCCGAGTGTTAGGCTATGAGGCGGAGATTCAATGCTGTCGATGAGCAATTCGTTTTTCATTCGATCCCGCTAAAACGAAGATACTATTGTCTTCCAGTACAGTGCGTTGCATAAGTATACATCTCTCTTTGCTTCCAGTAACCTGAATTTCCTACCTTTCGATAGCGCTAATAGTCTTTAACCCTTTCCCATTTATTTATCAGATGCGTCAGTCAAGACTAATTATTCAGGGCTATAACATTAAAACGAACAAAGAAAATTAAAATGTGAGTATTTTATATTCAGGGATCCTTGATAATGCAACATATAGTTGGACCTAAACTTCAAATTGAAGAGTATTCAAAATTTGAGTAAAGCAAAGTTTGGGTTTGTCACATTTCAGCTGTAAGTGCGTCACGAGTGAGACCAATTCGTACGGATTCACCCTAAAAGCCACAATCCGGACACCCATAAAATCGTCAAAATCGTGACAGCCATAATTCTGATGATCTAAACTTCCGATAGCCAAGATCCCGCAACCTAGAATCCCCTCTTCACTTAGTCGCCTGAGATTTTTCGTGTTTACATGTTTTTCGAAATTCTGCTTCAACAGCCATAAACTAGAACGATGCTTCCATTTAAATTGAAAATACAATGGAGAAATAAGTGCTACAACAAATTGTACGATATAAAATGTGAAAATTGAAATGTGTCATTCTGGTTTGTTAAAATATTTTGTCATGGAATGTTATTTATTATAGATCCTGTAGTCAGTTGCGAAAAACGTATACATTGCACCCAGTTGGAGGATGCGACGAGTATTTGCTCGCCAGGTCTAAAGGCGGCGTAACATGTCTTCATTTGTTCCTGAAAGGTTGTGCGGTGCGAGGAAGCTACATCCGAGAGATCAGTTAATCGACGCACATTGAAAACGACCGGACATTTCGCTGGATCGAATCGCATTCCATCGGACTGATTTTTCCGACGGTGAAGAGTTAACGGACCGGCTGCTAGCATAATTAATTCTTCCGGGCGGCACAAGGAGACCCGAGGTTCTTAAGGGCTCCCAGGTGGCCTGGACCGATACAGCTCTTCCGGCGACCTGGCAGGCGAACGTACGACATCTTGAAAAAATTCCGTGGACAGAGAGCAGAGGTTGTACCATCTACGGGGCCTCTTTGTGGAACTCGTGCCGCCACACCTGCACCAATGTACTGGCCAACCATTGCTACCATCCTCCTCGAACGAAGGACGTGGACATCGGTCCGAGGATATGGGACCCCATATAGGTACAGAGGAATGCCTCCAGGAAGTCGGTTCTTAGGCGGTTGACATCGCGAAAAACCAGAGCGAATAAACGAAGGAAATGCAAAGAGAGAGAGAAATGTAAAGCTTCTTTGAATTGTCCTGCGATTTTGAATTTAACGAGCAACATGGACGCTACTGACTGCATTGGCACACTCGATTGTGCCAAGGACTTGTGCCAAGATATTTCTGTGCTTGAAAGGACAAAATATTGCAGTTTCTGACTTCATTCGAATATGTAAGATATTTATGTTTAAGAACTCGTCAAATAAGTATTCATGTCTTCTAACGAATGATTACAACACCGTTTACAACACTTTTGATCCAAATGCTGTTCATGATTTGTGCCAATGTGTATTTCGGAATTTAAACAATTACCTTCAATTAACATCTTTTAATCAGCTGTTCCCCACAAAATGAAGTATAGGTTGAGTTAAATGTTCTCTGAAGTACCAAAATTTCATAACACTTGGGGAGTTTTCATCATAAGATGAGGATTATATAAAATAGAAGTACATCAAGTGCATACGATAAATCAATTGATATATATTTTATAAAATATTTGAGCAATTGAGTCCTCAGTATTGAAAATGGGTTAAGTTCATCTTTGACAGCAATGAAAATAACAGTAGATGAAACTTAATATGATTTTTTATCTGTAAGCAATCTATAGTTAAAATAATTCGAATTCCCTAATATTTGGGCGATGGAAGTTTAGCTGACTAATATTGGAAAGGTGTTTATTTTGAAAGTGAAGTCCATTTGTGTATAACGAAACTTTTGTGTAAAACAAATCTTTTTAGCTGATGCTTGAAATACTATTAGATTATAAAAATAAATTAACGGCAAAAGATTAACAACATTTTTCTGTTAGTGTTTGTTTTGAAATTTATTGAAACGCAAGCCCTTAAATATTTTGCAATACAAAAAGTCCAAACACAAAATGCGCAGGTATACTTTCAAAATAAACGGTTTATAATTAAAGAGTTACGTTTGGTTCTCCTACATTTTGTGCATCGCTGACCTGCGGCCATTTTTCCAAGAGCGTAGGCGTGAATGTTGAAGAACGCGACAGCAGTATACCTCGATGAAACGAGCACAGAAACCGTATGTGTGTGCAGGGCTTATGTGTATGGAACGATTCGTTACCCAAGGCGTCTCAATAGACTTCGCACGAGCAGGAAAAATGCTGAAAAAGCTGCCCGTGCTAGATCCGATCAATGATTTATATATCGTGGCGCATACATCCATGTACGTTTTACGCGATGTACAAGTTGATTTAGGGCAATTGTCGACGCTCGATACCGACCTGTCTTTTAATTTCTTCTTTAGGAAGCCACTAGAAACGTGTTTATTTGCGTTGGCTCACGACACACGGAAAAAGGAGTTATTTATCGTATAGGGGCCCCTCGCTGGTAAACTTTACTAAAACGATATCGGTAACATCAAAATTTACGTCCAGTACCATAAGTTTAGTTGGCAATTCAACCGTCACGTGATTCTCCTACATTGACAGCGAAATCACCTTTTCTATATAACCTAATAAAGTATTATAGTAGAGTACCGTGGAAATAAATTGTTGCATGTTTACACATACTCGTGTGTAAATTTTCAGATACAGCAACAACAAATCAATGCTACGTACGAGTATGGTGGATTTACATGGGGAAAAGGGCGATAATGATTTTTGGTTGGTTCTGAAATTTGGAAGATTACGTTTTAAGGAACAGATTATCAAATTTGCAAATTCAGGATGTTTCGAGTTTTGAGAAATTTGAACTTTGGGTATTTGGGAACTTGAGAAATTGGAACTTTGAGAACAAGATTTGAGAAATTGGTATTTTGAGAATTCTGGGTTTGAGAAACTAGAACTTTGAGAATTCTGGGTTTGAGAAATTAGAACTTTGAGAATTCGGAATTTCAGAAATTGACGAATTGGGAGGTGATTCTGATTTTGGAGAATAAGTAGTGGTTTAGTGAAGAATTGAGAATTTTAGAATTTGGGGATTTGAGGAATTGAGAATTTTAGAATTTGGGGATTTGAAGAATTGAGAATTTTAGAATTTGGGGATTTGAGGACCTGAGAATTTTAGAATTTGGGGATTTGAGGAATTCAGAATTTTTTAGAATTTGGGGATTTGAGGAACTGAGAATTTTAGAATTTGGGGATTTGAGGAATTGAGAATTTTGTAGAATTTGGGGATTTGAGAATTTTGTAGAATTTGGGGATTTGAGGAATTGAGAATTTTAGAATCTGGGGATCTGGGATTTGAAAGTTTAGAGATTAGGAAATTTGGAAATATGAGAATTTGAAAATTCGGGATGTGAGAAATTATGATTTTGAGAATTCAGAAATTTGAGAAATTAGAATTTTAGGAATTCGGAAATTTGAGAAATTAGAATTTTTGGAATTCGGAAATTTGAGAAATTGGAACTATGGAAATTTGGAAATTTAAGAAATTAGACCAAGAATTCGGAAATGTGAGGTAATACAGCCTTGAGAGTTCTGGAATTTTAGAGATTAGAACATTAGAAATTTTATAATTTCTGAAATTAGAACTATGGAAAATCAAAAATTAGAGATATTAGAACTTCACCAATTCCGAAATTTGACATTCGAACCTCCCCAATTCGAACATTTAGAAAATTAAGAATTCAGCAATTACCAAAGCTCTTAAAAATTTACACATACATTTAGAAATATCGTAACTTGGAAATACGAAGAATAGAAAACTAAATCGTCAGAAACTGAGGGAATTCGAAAAATGTGAGACTACTTGAAAGCCTACCGAATATGCAATACTCAGTCGGTAAAAATGTTCTGTACATTTGAAAAAGAAAGACCTCGCCGATAATTCAAATCGTATAATCCGCTCGACGTACGATTAATTCAAGAATTTATCGCAATTCTTCGTCGCTTGATCGCAATTGTGGAGGCTCCTGCGATCTAGCGTTAATGAGAAACCGCCTTAGGCTTGCATCGATGCAAAGCACTGCGTACTTACTATATGCGCAAAGAAATAAACTTCATCGTTGGAAATTAAACGATCGCATATTTCGATCGATCAAAGTGCCTTCAATGATAACATATCGCATGCTATTACAGCATCGATTGATTCTGTAGAATATTCTGCTTATTATACTGATCAAATTGGCTGCGGAAAGGCAACACGGTCACTTTGCAATGTCTCTATTAAAACAAATTTATTCTACGTCGCATTCTTTAATCTCTCAATCACAATCTCGTCACGGACCTTAGCGCTGGAGTTATAGAAGGTAAATAAATAAATAAAGCTAAATAAATTGCTTCTGATTTATAATTTAAAACTGCAGACCTCTTTCGAGCGCTTTCTGCGAGATGTATACTAATCGAAGACATTCGTAAGAATGTTATTGATAATTCATTTGCAATAATATTTTTATTTTTCACTTAAATTTCAACCAAATTGGTACTTGCTTGTGTGTTGGATATTACACTCACATTAACTTGTGATATTTATATAATTTAATGTTTATAGTGTACAAACTTTTAACATTTATATAATTTATTTTATTAACTCTTAATATTTATATAACTTAATGTTAATATCGCATTTACTATAAAAGCTTGTTTCTTGCACATTTGAATAAAAAACATGTCGAAAAAGAGTGTATGTCATTCGAAACGCGAATCGGTAAAAGTAATTTATTAATAGTTACGTTGCTTCCATGTTTTCAAGAAGTTACATTCTTGCTAACTAGTAGGAAAAGTGCATAATCTTGATCGCACGGGAGCAACCGATCGATCGTGAGTCAATCTCTAAGACGCATTACGAGTGCAGTGATGCAAGTCAACGATCGGTGAGTCGCATGCTTTACGGTTCCTCTGGTTTCCATCATATAATGGCACAAAATAACATGACTACTGGTTTCATTTCTATCTTCTAAAACGAGTGTTATACTATAGAAATGTAAAGCAATAATATCGTGCGAGAATTTCCTAACATTTTCTTTAAGAGCACTGTCCATTTTCTTGAACGAAGCCTACACGTTTGTCCATTTTGTTCCAACCCGTGCGAAAAGATTGTGCGAGGACGTAGTAAATTTGCTTTTGTAATAAGTATTTATTTTCTGGAATAAAAATAGAGATCATTTGTAGCACATCCTCTATGAACTAAACAGTTATACTAAACAAATTTGCATTACACATATTTTACTGACCAATACTTCATACTTTCATACTGTTATATTTCACAACAAAGATCATATTTCATAGCAAAGACCGAGTTATAAAAATGAAATAATTATTTTATCTATAAATGAATTCCAATTATTTTATCTATAAACACACGATAACTATTTTATTTGTAAGTGACTTATGGACCACTTCGAAGAAGACTGAAACTGCGAAAGTATACATGATATGTATTATAGCTATATGTATTATATAAATAGTTTCAACAGCAATGTTTGACTATAATCTTAAGGTGTTGTTCATAATGTATCGATTGCAATTTGGATGAACTATTATTTAATTATCGTTTTTTAATCACCGAGAAATTTAATCGACGACAGGGCGTAAGTAATTTCAACGAGATCTTTAATCACGCTAATTAAAGATTAATAGAATAATTAGCGTAACTGTGGAGCGAAGGCAGTTATAGAGCACATTTAATCTTGAAGTTTTCATGATACAAACGGCAGTGCTAGAAATAATCATTATTACAGTAATAATTAACTGTAATTGATCGTATTGGAATCGTTAAGAGTACCCCTGCACAGAATTTATAGCGCACTATATTATAGCCTTTTCACCATCTTTTATAGTTACCCGTAATTTTTATTCTGAATTGAAATACGCACAGAAGTATTAAGAACGCAATGACTACTTTACAAACAAGAATACGAGATTAAAAATGAAACGTAGAATAATAAATAATGGAGAATGTAGTAATATGCAATAGAAAGTAGAGATTATGTTCAGTACGTATGTTGCAAGGGAAAATATCTCATTTAAATTAGATTTCAGATTCAAATTTAGGTAGTATTTATTTAAGTTCATTTAAACTAGGTTCCTAAATATACAAATCTTCAAATTTATAAAATTTATAAATTTCTGAATTCCCAAATCCTCAAATTACTAAATTCCAAAATCACCGAATCATCAAATTACCAAATTCCACAATCTTCAAATTACCAAATTCCAAAATTCCCAAATCCTCAAATTACCAAATTCCAAAATTCTCAAATTACTAAATTCCAAAATTCTCAAATCCTTAAATTACCAAATTCCAAACTTCCCAAATTTTCAAATTTCTAAGTTTCCAAATTTCCAAATTTCCAAATCCTCAAATTACCAAATTCCGAAATTCCCAAATCCTCAAATTACCAAATTCCAAAATCCCCAAATTCGCAAATTACCAAATTCCGAAATTCCCAAATCCTCAAATTACCAAATTCCAAAATTCCCAAATCCTCAAATTACCAAATTCCAAACTTCCCAAATTTTCAAATTTCTAAATTTCCAAATTTCCAAATCCCCAAATTCTCAAATCGCCAAATTCCAAAATCCCCAAATTCTCAAATTACCAAATTCCAAAATCGCCAAATTCTCAAATTACCAAATTCCAAAATCGCCAAATCCTCAAATTACCAAATTCCAAAATCCCCAAATTCGCAAATTACCAAATTCCGAAATTCCCAAATCCTCAAATTACCAAATTCCAAAATTCCCAAATCCTCAAATTACCAAATTCCAAAATCTCCAAATTCTCAAATTACCAAATTCCGAAATTCCCACATCCTCAAATTATCAAATTCCAAAATCCCAAAATCCTCAAATTACCAAATTTAAAAATCCTCAAATTACCAAATTCCAAAATTTCCAAATCCTCAATTTTACAGATCCCTCTTTCTAAATTTCAAAATCCCCAAATTTCTACATTTTTGAATTCCTAAATTCCTAAATCTAGGTTTTAAAATCTCAAAATTCTACATTTCTAAATTACGAAATCCTTAAATCTTCAAATACCCAATCTTCCAAGTTCTCAAATTCCTAAACTTCCAAATATCAAAACTTGTAAATAATGAATTCAACCACTTCTTGATTTTTATCAAGAAACCCCATACCTCCTCTTAGTTACATTTCTTTCAAAGAAACCGGATTTGTTCTTTCTCAAACATATCGTTATATCGGATCGAGAAAATCGATCGATCATTTACAATGTAAAATACAATTGATACACTGTGACATATTCTCTGCCATGTCGGTATAATTAAAAAGAAATTAATTAAGCGATAGAAGCTGGCTCGCGAGATATTCGTACGACAGTCACGAATACGATGGTAACGGTATATACGACAGCGTAGGTCGTAGGTGGACGTCCTTGATCTTGCGATAGTAATCAGGACTTCGCCACCGGTTGTTGTCTTGTTGTTCGCCGATATACCCTAAGTGCCGTGGACTGATTGGACCCAGACAGAACTGGATTACAGGACCGGTCCGAGTCACGTGTCGATGACTTTAGCAGGAATCGATGACCGAAGATGTGACTAGTCTATCACTAGAGATGGAATTTAGGGATTGCATTGCTACATCAACTCATAATTAAACAGAAATTTTATATCAAATATCAATAGGTCACGTCCATAATTTTAACTTAATCTTAACTTCAATTTGAACATTTACCATTTCAACGCGAACATTCATGATTTTAAGTCTATATTCAAAACTTCAACTTGGATTCATACAATTTTAATTTGAACATTTACCATTTGAACGTGAACATTCATAATTTTAAGTCTATATTCAAAACTTCAACTTGGATTGATACAATTTTAATTTGGACTTTTACAATTTTAACGTGGACTCTCACAATTTTAAACTGAACAAAAATCTAAGTCATGTAAATAATTCCAACTTGTACATTCACAATTTCGAGCTGAACATTCATAATTATAGCTAACAATGAAAAATATGAGATACAGTCATTAGGATAAATCTACGTGAAAAAATAAAACTTTTCTGGAGGAACTTCATCTTCAAGAAAATTGAGTTCAGACATTTTTCAAATATTCATAAAAGAAGATTATTTACAACACAGAAAATAAAATGAACAAATTGTTTGTTAAGTCTACAATCAACAAACATATTAAATTAGCGAATATAACTATAATTATCACTGAAATATATTTATCTTTATTAATCATAAACGCATTGCTGCTTTTGTGTGTTCTTAAGTTTGTCACATTATACATTAATACCTAAGTTAATATAAAAAATGACTAACAAGCCTCAGTGTTATTAACGACCAAATTTATTTATTTAGTAACATTAATTCTCAAATCAAGTTACATTTGTTATGTGTCGTAAACAAATTTTTCTACAGGTACTTAGAGAAAGTTCAAATTCAGTATTTTCGAAAATGAAGCTATAAATGAAAAATTTGTATTGTATATTTTTAGCTTGTTCTTATACGTAGATTCATTGCAGGCTACCACCATACAGAAAACATTCTGTATAATGTAAACAATCTGACATGTTTGTGTGTATGTCGTGAAACGACCTGTATAATTGTTGACACGTACAGCAAGATTTTCGACGCGTCAAATACCGGTATAACAACATTTTATCAAGGAAGCTTCCTCGATTCGCAATGGAATATCGCGTATAATATTTCACGTACGAAAACAAAAATATATGCGACCACATTCCTCGGTAATAGACGCAATAACGCGGTGTTCATGCTCTGATGGCTGTTAGACGGTTAGAATCCTCCGTCCGGCCGGAAAATATCAGACATTTAATTAAGCTGCTCAGAACGTTATTAATCTCGACAAGCTAATGGAAAGATTCGTTACTTTTCAACGTAATATCGTCGTTGAATTAAGTTGATGTGGATGCTTTCATATTTTGTGTGATTAGCGAATACGCTTCGTTTACATAGCTGCGGTACCATTAGGAATAATCTAGTTGTCCGACTTACATTTCCAGAAACGTGATTTATGTTTTGCAATTTATTTTATTGACGGCTAAATAAACTGATTCATCTTGTCCATCTATTATTTTAACTCTATACTCTGCAATTGTGCAAAAAGAAAAGGATTCAATATGTAATCGTTAATTTTAATGGAAGTTCTAGGAAATTGTAATACCTCCTTTTTGTTTGCAAATCTCTTCTCTCGCCTGATTATTAATTATCTTTTGCGAGGAAAGGGAGGTATTAAAACATACAACACCGACACCACTGATAATCTATTGCCAATCTAAATATTTTATAGTACTCGAATGCAGCCATCTTTTCAATGTACTTAAAAGTTTATGTACTAATAAAGCACATCAAGTGTTCAGATAATAATAAAAATTGTATAAAGCTGAATTTTGTATTCAATAAATTAGTTTGATTCATTCAACCTTTGCACGGTGATAAAAATATTAAATAAATTATAAGACACGTAGACTATTAATAATACACTGTAAATTTAAATACTCTTTGAACTTCCTTAAATAACCTTTTACTAGCCTTTCGCAATAAGTAACATATCAAACAATAGTATTCGGTCATTTAAAAAGCCTTAGCGTCCAAAATGTTGAAAGTGAATTATGTTACTTAAGTATAGTTTCCATTAAACAAACAACGTTAGTAGTAATTTCAATTTTTCGACCAAGAGAAGATATGTTATTACCGTATTTCTAATTAATCACCACGGAAATGACTAATTTACTCGAAAATACTTACAAGATATGCAGTGTAGATGTCGTCGCTAACGAGTTGAAAGTCGACGCTACTTGAAGCATTAAATAAGTAAATAAATAAATGATATGTTGCCCCGAAAGTAATATCGCGAAGATCGTAGGCGTACATACAAACGTAAGTACGAGTGTGCAGGTAAGTTAATACGAAAAGGTAGGAACGCAGGCAGGAAACGTGTTCAACTTAATACACGAACTAGAGTTTCACGTTCTATCGGCGCACGCAGGCGAACACGCAACGTGGCCGCAGTCGCGCTATAAATTCAAGTAATGACCGTTTATAGAAAATAATGGCGAGGCTAGCCTGCATTTATCACCTGCGCGAGTCTCCGGAATCTAGTCTTTCATTCATGTGCCGCAGGATCGAGAAATAATTGAGAGGATCGTTCATTCTTTGTCTTCGCGTCATTCTGTGTCCAATAATCTGCTACCTGATTAACACTTTTCATCGCATGTGACGCTTACATTTTCACGCGAATCTGTATTAAAAATTTGTTCCAAGTTAGAAACCTAATTGATAATTTTCTGAGTTTAGAGATTTAGAAATTGAAAACGAAATCTGAAATTTAGAGATTACAGTCTGTTCCACAAGAGCGTAGACGCATCTATGAAATTTGATACCCAATACAGCAAAGATTACGTCAGTCCAAACATACAATGTCTTCTCTAATACGCAATAGCCCTTCAATTCTCTTAGTATCATTTCTGTCACTGAGAAGTTCAAGTCATTTCGAAATGAGTGCCGTATACGATAAACGATTCGAAGCACTATTCTTGTGCCAACACCTGAAAGGGAATGAGTGTTAGAAATGCAGCAAAATATCTGCACAAGTCTCGCGAATTTGTAAATAAGTGTATGCAACGTTATAAAGAGGCAAATTGTGTCGATGATCTTGATCGACCTTCGAAGCGAGCTACGGAACTTAGTGCGGCGGAGTTTCGGAACTTTATGCGTCTTTCCGGATAATTTAAATGCTCAGAAGATGATTAAACTGTACCAAAGGGGTCCCTTAGTATCGTAACATTGGTTTAAAAGAACCAGAGACCATTGGATACTTCAAGAGGACAACGACTCCAAACACCGAAGCCTTTGTATGGAATCGAAAACAACGAATGGTGTCAACGTGTTGGATTAGCCATCTCCCCGATGCCAATCCAATCGAAAATGTTTGGTCTCTCATGAAGTACAAACTCTGAGGAAAGCGTATTTTAAAATTGAAGACGCTAGTTTGTATTCGAGAAATATGCAGATCTCTTCCTGTCTCACACGCTGCATGGTTGAAAGTATGCCCAGGAATAATCGCTAATGGTGGTGATTGGACACATTATTAAGCAAATACGTATTAGTTCTTTAAACGTACTTTCGACCTATACAACCTTTTTGCAGAAAAGATTTACTTGCACTCAGATATCGCGTCCACGCTCTTGTGGAACAGACTGTAACTAACCAACTTTTCCAACTTAGAAACCCATAATTTAACCTGACTCAACCCTAATTTTAAAACTTAGTACTCTACTATCGTACAGCTATTATACCATAAATTTATTACTGTTTTAAATAATATACGTAATATAATATCCAAATCTAATATACCGTATTCCGCCACATCATCACTGTGTCAGAGACTTGTTTTCCTTAAATACCCTCACTATGGGATATTTTACTGCAGACCATTAACATATTTCAGTTCTGAAGTACAGCATACTAAAAAGGTAAATTGCTACAACTATGTTGACGGTGTAGCAATATATTTCTTAACTTCAATACACCTAACAACGCAGTACATTGGTTTCAAAACGACTTATCACACCTTGATTACGTTAGATACCGTGACATATCAGAAATATCATCTGCAACCTCGTTTATACGATAGTTAACACATCAAAGTCACGGGTATCAACGTCAACGAGCGCATATTATTTTGTTGCATATTGAACAGATTTCGAAATATAGAAAGTCTGACAGATTTCGATGTTGTAATAGTACCATGTAGTAGCACTTATGCCACATCAATTTAATGCCTGAAGTTTAACGAAAAAGATAATGATCAAATAACCCCTTCATTTATGTTTTTAATGCAAAGTGACTGGTTGCCAGTTATAACAAATTATAGTTGATCTCGGAAGCATATATGTATATGATTTGAAAAGATCAGGGCCGTGTTTGCCTGGAGGGAAAATAGGCACGTGCTTAGGACCCCCAGAGAACTGCTCTTAACTGTTCATTTAATAACCTCATGTAGTCATTTGGGTATATTAAATATAATTTTCCTCAAATATTCTGAAGAAACAGAATGCCATTTTCAGTCTCGTTTGTAATTGAACTTCATTAGTGTTTTTCTAAGATTGGTCTAATTCATTCCATAGATTCTCCATGGAGTTTATGTCTGGAAATTATGAAAATATATGTAAAATATTTGGACAATTACGAGTCATATGACACACTCGCACTTCAACCATAATTAATCTTACTCGAATTTTTAATACGCTTCAATTTGGAGTTCAGTTACAACTTGCATAGTTAAGGATTGCTGAATACAAAACTGACACAACATTTCAATTTCCTGTATCTGTTTTAATGTTGCAGCTGTGATTAGTCAGTTCTGACTGACGCACCTGACAAGTAAACCATAAGGCAGGAGGTTAACGATGCTACTGTACTCTTCTCATTACTATGCCTCGATAAGTTCTAGCTTCCTCTATGATAAATTACAAGTTTCTTATAAAAACTGCCGTTCTTCCTTTTTCGTTGCACGTTAAATTTTAGTTGTTTACGCTCTGACAATCTTATACTGATGTAGAATTATGTTCCAAACGTTTGTGTACAAAATAAACCTATCCTGCAAATGGCTTCTAACTCTTACTAGCTCTAGGAACCAGTATCCGAATATTGACTTATTTGTTCCCACGAGCATTTTTTTATAATACACCTTTTGTTATAAAACAAATAATAATACATCTCTTCATATTACAAACTTTAGTACTGTACTCATATCAGTACACTGGGAACACATGTGTACATTTCATGTATTATGAAAGTCAATGAATGCATATTCAAATGAGTACATTGGGGCAAAATGGGATAATGAGACGTAAAAATTTGACATTTTATTTAAAATGATTGAACAAAATATTCTAGCAAAAAGATGTTATTGACAAAATAAATAATATATCTAAACTAACTCCTCTTATGCAAAACAACAAATACTATGTCCAAATATTAATGCGAGTATGTCAAGGTCAAGAATGGTGCTGCCACCCACAAACGTAAATTTCCCTAAATATTTTACTTCAAATCACAAAACTGTCAGGTTGCTATGAATCACTACGAATTACAACTGTCAGGCTTTATACAGATTTTAGCCAAAATTAGTAAGACGATGGCGGAGTACAATGTTCATCCGCCACCGTATGTCACTTCGTTCGACGTTCATTTTCCGAATGACTGAAATCTAAAAGCACGCGAAATTGTAGTGGACATCGGCGTGTACCGTGATTCTCGTTCGTATTTCCGCACGATGGAATCCGGATACTCGGCTGGAGGACAGCGTGCAGCTGGCCGCATGGAATTCTTCGCATAAATTGTGCATGTGCGCGTCCGTGGACGAGCGTGGGCGGTTGGAAACCGAGTTGGTGGGGTTGCAGACCCCTGTCGGACCCGTGGCTGCGTGCCTGTGTGCGAAACGTGGATAAATAATCGCGGAAATCTCGGTGCAAATATAGCCGGGACGGTGTGGTGAGTGAGACGTAAATGGAGATTCAGTCTGATTCCGCATCGATTTCTATCTGACGCGGGTATACACTCGCCGGGGCGCCCGCACAGTACCCAGGTGTGCACCGCTTTTTCGTGTTGTGTCATAATCGCTGTGAACACGATGCAAGAACTAGGGTAAATGTTACGGCCACTGCGATTTTTACTACCTCAATATCGTGATTTTAACTTGCATTTTGTTCGATGTAAAGATGCTACAATGTTAAACCTAGAAATATCACACCATGTTAAACCTAGAAATATCAGGTCAAAAAGACTGGTTCTACTAGTTCTATTTCAAAATTCTTACTTTGTGTTACATTTTCCAGCAGTGATGCTCTTTGCAGCTGTAACTGAAGAAATAAAGAATATGCCAAAGTATAACTTTTTGTACCAAACAATTTACTTTGTAAGAGTAACTTTGACATTTTCTTCAATACTTTTGTTATCAAAGTACATATACCTTATCGAATTTAAATTTTTATACGAATCATTTATATTTTTAACAATATGTTCACTTATCTAACTGTAAATCTGTATCTAGTCAAGAAAGTAATAGTAACACCTTCAGCATAGCTCTTTCAGTACTTACTAAGAACTTGGATCAAATAATAAACTGATATACATACTTCCTTACAGTCTGATGCTTACACCTTCAAAAAATAAATAAAATGTAAACAATTTTCTTCTTAACTTCTCATCGAAACGATGACTTCTCATCCTCATCGAACGAAACTAGAAAGAGAGAACGAAACGGAAGAAATGATAATAGAGAAGAAGAACGTGAAGGCGAAAAAAAGCGAAGCGTTACTCATAAATTCCTAAAGACGATCAATTAGTATTCATCTGGCCGATTGGATGATACATAAAACACTCAGGCTAACCGCTACTGTACTCAGGCCAGTTGATTTTTAAGCGTGCCTGTCGAGAGTTATGTTTCATTACGAAAAATCTCAAATTGCTCTCGCCGTTAATCAGACTGGTGCGGCTGCCTCTTCGACTTTTTAACCGCGAAGTTTTATGCTCTCGAGTAACGTACACGACAGAGCCATGAATACACGGTAAGCTCTATTAATTACGGGTGACGTTGATTGAATAATCTTACGGAATTATTCTAATGAGCCCCCACTTCTAGGACCGGCCACCCTCGCTTCTTTCACGGCAGAATGAACGTAAGCTGCTTATAATTAGAGGGATGTGCCGTAAAACGGTATAAATCAATTTATGTAGAAAAACATTATAGCTAATTTCAAGACTCTTATAAGACAAGTAATTATCGAACGGCGAATTATTTGACATACGGTTATCGGACAGAGTTATCTGACGACGATTAACTGTCCTTGAATAATTATGATGAGCGCGGCTGGATTTTCAGTAAAAATACAGAATTTTTTCTTACACTTTTCACAAGTCTGCTCCTCTTACAGTATCTTAGTTTTAACAGCAGTGTAACTAGGATGAAAGACTGTCAACACGTGTTAGTAGAAAGCTGGAAGCATGATCGTTTTACCCGTAAAAACAAATAATTTCCCATAACGTCCCAGAGTTGATTTCCATTGCAAAACGTGAACATAGTAATGTCGCGTGACAAATTCAAGGAACGAGGCAACGACCGTTAGCTGAACAATTCATCTAATTATCAAGAATGGGTCACTGTGTTATTTTCACGTGTTACGAATTACCATTACCGATGGTGTACCGGAATGTTTTATAATTACTGCATCTAAAGGCAGCTAACGAACACGATAGGCCACTCGATCGTTCAATAAATCTCTTTTAAACGCTTTTGTTCGCACTAGATTCGGTGAAAATGAAGCAGAAACGTTGGTAATACGTGGCGGGTGTGTATTGTACGTTTGCAAAACAGCCGAGTGATTGCGCAAAACGCAGCTGCGAATCGCGCAATTGAAATCGCGGCTCGTTAGAGGCTAGCTCGACCAGTTTGCATAGTGCACTCTTTAGTTTTGTCACGGTGCTGCTTCCAAATCAGATCCACCCACAGTCCATGTCCCTTGGTGACATGATATACGGCGCTTTTAACGACTACCAAGCTACAGCACGTGATTCAGCAACGTATGCAAAGTATACTAGCAACGTGCAAGCCTCTTTAAGGATCTAGTAGAGCGACAGACTCCGAATTGACTTTGGGGACTTCGTGTAGTGAAAACAGCTTCGGGTTCATGCAAGATAGACAACAGTAGACATTTCGATATTTAAAAATACGTTGTTTTCTTCAATATTTTCTTGTGTTTTATTTATAAAATATTTTTTGCATATTTTTTATACATTCGTATGGTTTGTATAACTTTAAAAATTGACAAATAAGCCAAATGTAAAAAATGTCACCCCACTGTCCTCTATACATTACGACAATCATATATCCTTCACAAATTTACATACAAATATTAATTACGCGAAATTACGTCCGTCATAAAACCGCAGTACTTAATAAAGAAATATTAAAAGGTATTTATAAATTACGTAGAAGTAATTATTAGTGGCACATAAAACAAGTTTATTATTAAAGATAAATTATTCAGGCTAATCATCTATAATAGTCAATAATTTCCCTCTTTAAAATTGACCACTGCGTCTACAGCTCAAATGATTACAGTAATTAGCGGTTAATATTGCAATTAATCGGTATTTGAATTGATCATCATAATTGCATGAAGATACAGAGGTGGTTGATCAGCGATATTATAGAAGGCTATTATCTCGGGATTTATGTCTAAAATATGATATTGTGGTGATTAAGGGGATGCATTTAAACGAAGAAAGACACTTAAAATCGCTGAAAAATGAATCTAATTCATAGTGCACCTTTAGTAATTATACGTTGCACAGCAATTAAGCATATGGTTGTTAAATTAATTGAATTCATTTAACCTTTAATTCACCTTATTAAATGAAGAAAAAACTGAGTATAAATGATCTGGTGTTTAACTCAAATTCTAATGAGTAATTAAAAAAAATTACAATTAAGGATTAAAATTATTTTCTAATTGCAGAAGACATAATAGAGACAGAAATTTCCACTTTTTATTAGTAAGATTAGATTAAAAATTTTATTTTCAATTTTGACCAGTGAGGTTAAATTAAAAATTTGTTTTCTTCTCATTGACAAACATTACAAATTAACAATTGGAAACTATTCGTTAATTAAAGAAATTCACATTTAATACTTAATGCAACAAGTTGGAACTAAAAATGAAACTTTAATTTCCAACTACATTTTATTATAAATAAAGCACTAATAGGCGTTGAATCAAATAAAAATAAAAATTATGCAATTAAATATTAAAACTAGTGAATTTGAAAGCCTATTACCATCTGCGCAGCGTCTTCATATAAATAGAATTGACTGAAATGTTAATACTGCTTTTTGCAGTAAAAGAATTTCGCGCCTCATATGCAAAGATCATTAATTCGATATCAAATGATAGCAGTTAATCAACATCGGCAGTTACCGCGAACGTTAATAAGAATAAACAGTCCGAGTTGTTATTTTAAAGAAGAGAAACAGGAATAAATCGGAATCTTTGAGATTTAGTGGCAATCTTGAATAAATCTCTTCCTGATACTTTTTGTTACTTTTACTATTCCCTCCCCCTTTCCCATTTCTCTTGGATTAATGTTCAGGGAGCAGTAAGCTTCGGAGGGAAGCCCAAGTATCCTCGGTTATTAAGACGTTCAAACTGAAATATGGCGTCCAAAGGAAATAATTGCTCACTCTCCTTCTCGGCGAGGCAATAGCCAGCCACTAATTTATAGCCCTGCTATTTCGAATTGCGAGTAGTACGTGCACTGCGAGCTGTACCCCTTGGTAACTGAGCCCCCCTGCCGTGGTAGCTTCTTGCTGCTGCACCTTGGTTATACTTGTTATACTTCTAACTTTCTTTCTTGCTTTTCGTTCTTGAGTTTTCTTAACAACATTGCGTGTCTATTACTATCGCAAAAGAAAATTCATCGGTGCAACCAGTTTCATATTTCGAAATAACTGGAAATTCATGAAAAGTTTGATGCAGTATCAGGTTAAAATAAGAGTCATTCAGGCTAATTTAGAGTAGATTCAGAAATAAGAAAAATGTGAGTACCGTTTTCATAATAATATATCAGGGTACAGCTGAATACAATATTGCTTGGGCAATTTGATCAAATATTATTACATTTTATAATACTTTGGTACTGTCATGCTATGATGTACCGTAATATTTCAATCATGGTATATTTCACAATATTAATATTTCAATCATATTGCACCACTATAACTCTGTGCAAACAAGGTTTCACTCTAGCTAGGATATTAATCCAACCTAACCTAGCTGAATTGATAAGTGAATAATGGGTTAAGTTAAATTGGGACACGAGCGCCACTACCATAAGGTCGGCTACGTCAACATCTAACCTAACCTAACTTAATAGATAGGTGAATAATACAGTTAAGTAATTAAGTTGCACTAAGGCGAAACGAATAAGCGACTACCATATCACCTACGTCAACATGAAGTACTTGACAAAACTTTTTTCACAAATACCTTAAAAACGATAGATCACAAGTAATAACATATATCGCGATAAATTAATCAGAATAGTGAACTTGACAATCGGTGAATCGTTAAAATAAATAATCCCGCAGATAACTATCTCTACTCTAAAATATAAATAGACTTTTCATACAAGTTCCTCTACGTTTCTTGAAACAGGATTTCTCACAGGAGGAGGAGTTTACAAAGTCAAAAATTCTTAAATGACAACACACAGAGTTGTTCTATTTATCGTTCGTATTATCTACGACGATCGCTGAAAAAACACGGTGTTCTCGCAGAAAACAAGATTCACCTTTCTCAAGATTTCGTCCCGACTGTCTGTCTGCCATTTCTCTTAATGCTGAACCGTCTCATTAATGCCGCGACACATACAGGAGACACCAAGACTGCTGTAACTGTCTGCGTGATAAATACAGATAGCGTAGCTCGGCTACCGTGCAACTATACGTCTTATTTCTGTCACTTTACGCGGGACGAAGCCGCGAAACATGGAATTTCGTGTGTACACATCTGGAACGAACAAACCTTACCCTTGTAGTGTCCTTCAAATCCCGTTCGATGAAATATAACTATCGTTTATTTAATCTATTCTGTTTCACGGTCGATATGCAGCGACGTCTGGACATCCGTACCCTGCGCTACATATACAGAGAATTAACTAGCTATTATTTTTATACCTCGGATTCTGTTAAGAAACTGTTCAAGAAATCCCATCAATTAGCGACCACATTTAAGTATTATAAAATCAAATATTAAATAAAATATTTGAAGAATAATTGTTTAAACTTGGCACAAAATGGAGCTAATGCTGCTTGAAGTAAAGCTGACAGTAAATAAAGCTATTGTTAATAACAATAAAGTTAATATAAAATAAAACTAATATTGACAATACACGTATCTGTCTACATAAAATATTCAACAATTTTAACTAGCAACAAAATAATGTTCAATATTTATTAAATTACGTAAATTAATTCAGTAAAATTATCACATAAATTAACACGAACTTGTTTTTTCTAGGACCAAAAAATGATTCTAAAAAAAAAAGATACAGTACGCCTGAAACTGAAGCCCACCCAAGAAGTCTTACAGGAAACATTGTCTTATAAAACCGGCGTATAATTTCAATTACCATTTTGTACCGACTCATCCAATATGATTCCGCGATTTCTGGAATGGGGCAATGAAAAATTTCATTGCACTTATAATCAATCAAAACACCACTCTTGTGCTGTAAACAACCCGTGCGCCGAACAGCTTCTCCGAATGTAATCCCCTGAAAATTCATGGCTATTATAATTTCATTCGAACATGAACGTCCATATAGTCTTATTAAATGTTTCGGTGGGTAAATTCAAATGGGCCGCGGTTCATTGCGGCTGATATCCGATTACAAGATCAAAGATGCTATTATGCGAGCGGGAAACGAACGAAGGACTAAATATGTACTTAGGCGAGACTGTCATTGAACACGAACGGTCTCAGAATGTTGGACGAGGGATCGAGCTGGAATCCCATGAAGTGAAATTGCGATAATAAATTTCGTTAGATGAAAGCGTGATCATATCTGATAATAACCAGCACCATAAACACAGCATCCAATCCGCCAATTATCGTTTTGTAGCTCTAAGAAACGCACACACCCGCGTAACACGCACGCTTCGGAAATAAGAGGAGAGGAACGAATCACGGCGAGACACGGCGGTAAAAATCAACTACTGTTTCATTGAAAATTTTTTAAATGTTTAAAGTAAATGAACTCGTTAACCGATTTTTTGAGAAATTTTATTCAAAATAACGAGTCGAGAGATGTGCTAGTAAAAGTCTGAAAATAGTAAGTTATAAAGTGTTCTATTTACTATTTTGAATTATTTCTTCAATTTCTTGAGTTTAATACTTATTCATTTTTTAAATATATATTAAATTTAACATCTGAAGTTAAAAGTATATGTAGAAGTTAATAAATGTATATATACATACATATATACATGCACACATTCATACATATATACATACATACATACATACATACATACATACATACATACATACATACATACATACATGCATACATACATACATACATACATACATACATACATACATACATACATACATACATACATACATACATACATACATACATACATGCATACATACATACATACATACATACATACATACATACATACATACATACATACATACATACGATACATATATCAATACATACCTGCATACATGCACATATGCATGCACACATGCACATATGCATGCACACATGCATGTATACATATATGCACACATTCATACACACATTCATGCATACATATATACATACATACAAGCATACATGTATACATATACACATACACACATACGTACATATAAGCACACATGCATACATATACACATACATGCATACATACATATACATTTACACACTATATACGTATTTATCATACATAAATATATGTATATGTGTACATTCATATATAAATAAATGAATGCAAAAATTAAGAACTTAAAAAATCAAATTCCATCTCAAATATCGAATAGCCATTTACACTTACAACAATCTAACCTCATCACTACATACATAGCACACTTCACATCAATGTCCACAAGTTCTGTGGACCTGTCCACTATTGCTCCGTACTTACACGCAATTACACACCAGGAATATCTTTCTGCATTAACGATATAAACAAAAAGGTAAATAAATTCTACAAGATATATGAACATGCAGCTAATAACATGATATCGACATTACAGGACTATATAAATGACATGACATCTATATACGATTAGTTTTCGTCGTTCATTAACTGATCGATTGGATAATATCTTCCTGAATCCATTGATCACGTCTCTCTTACATAGCACAGCTACATTTATCTGATCTGTTAAACCAGCTTTGTCGCACTGGTTTTCGCCGAGATGGTCATTCGTTATTTAACCAGGAATATGACATTAGCACGAGATTATAGTTACGTTTCTGTTCCAGTTGCTTTATGTTAACCGAGCGGAGTGACAGAAGCAGCAACAAGACGAGACGGTAATTTGACGCCATTAACCCTGTCCCTGCAGGACTATTTAATCCGTATGAAACTCTGATTTCCATAATTAGATGAAGCGATAGAGAAAACGGGAAGTGGATGGACATTCGATTCGCCAGAATAGATTCAAAAATGTTGATAATTATGGTTTTGTTTGTTGATAGGTGCAACTCCGTATTATAGGCGTTTGGACATATAATATGAGATATGTTAAACTATTACATATTTAATGACCCGTTTTGAAACGTGTAAGATCAGACATGATCTAATCAGATAAAGTATGATATATACTAGCGTTTGTACGGTTTTAACTTCAGACCTTAAATTGAGTAAAAATGATTATGCAAACTGTTCATTATTGCCTTTCAGTAGGTGGACAGTTAACTGTTCGTTATATCGATATTTCAGTTTGGATAAAACATATATTATTGTGGTAATAATAAGAAAATATTTTCAATAAGCAACGATTTTTTTCAGATATTAAGTGGAGTGTACTTGAAGGCGAATTTGCAACGTTTTGATGAATGAAAATAGTAAAATGCATTTAAGAATGAACGGAAATGTTTTTTGGTAATTTGGTTAGTGAACGAATTTGTTATTTATTTAGGTTTAAACCTAAACTACTATTAAACCTCCTTCTATTATACTAAATAATATAATAGTAGGATTTCATAGGCTGGGAATTTGGAGATTTAAGAATTTGAGAATTTGAAAATTTGGAAATATAGAGAATCGAGGATTTGGAAATTTAGAAACTTAGGAATTTAGAAATTTAAGAAATTAAGAGTTTGGAGATTTGGAGATTTAGGATTTGAGAGTTCGGTCATTTTGGTGATTTGAAAATTCGGTAAGGGATTAAGTAAAATACGGAAATTTGATAACTTAAAGATTTAAGAAACTTAGGATTTGGAAATGTGGAGCTATACGTTCTTAGGAATTTAAAATCTCAGAAATTTGCAAGTTTGAGAACTTAGACAAATGATGATTTGGAAATTTAAGAACTTAAAACTTGAGTAATTTGAGAATATCAAAACTTTCAACTTTTATGCTCTGGAAATTTTAGAATTTAGAAAATTTGTAAATTTGGCGATTGCACAATTTGAAAATTTAGTCATTTAATAATTTGGTGACTTTTCAATTTAAAAGTCTTAACAGTAAAAATTTGGGAACATAGACCCTTGATGATTGAGCAATTCAGAAATTTCAAAAATGGGAAATTTATGAATTTGTAAATTTTGTAATTTGCGAATTTACAAGTATAGTATAGTAAATCTATACTACATGTAATATATGTACAGTATGTATAGTAGACAATAATATTACACTAAATAACCGCAAATGTCACTTTCTGTCCAGAAAAGTTTGAGTTTAAAATATTTCCACGAATGACCCATGTTGCATAACATCGAACACATTCACATTCGGTGACGATCAACCAAAGATTTGATGGATAATAATTCTCCTTGCAAACAGAAAAAATAATTAATCCATCGTGTAATAAGGTTTCAATTACACGTGTCAAACGTGTACTCAAGTAGCTGTTTAAAAAGGAAAAAACTTTCAGGTAAACTCAATAGTTCACTAGCAACCGTCAGCTATCCTTTCCTTTGCTCGTACAATTAGTAGCCGACAAATAATTACGTAATTCACCCACCATAGCTGTAGGTGGCGAAACGTGAAAATTTATTTGATGATAGCCGAGATAGCCGTTAACAGCTCTAGCTAGAGATTGTGGAGTCTTATCTTCTGGACGATCGATAAACCTGCTGTGAAATGAACCCGAGAAAATTTTAACTGCGCACGGTTCGACTATAATTGTCTTTAATCGTTATCAGGATGCGGTAAATAAACATGATTTCACGTTAGAGTTAAATATGCGAAACGCGGGACGGTGAGACAAGCATGAAAATATATTTAGCAAGAATATTTCACATTATTTTCGCAATAATATGGGATAATAAATAGGCAGTTCAGATAAGATATTTCGTTGCGAAAAGAAGATTTTTAATTCGTGTAGAATAGTATGCCGTTGTAGAACGTATCCTTAAATTACCGTGAAATTATACATGTATTGTAAAATCGCATAAACGTCGTTCGGAGATATTCGATCGGTTCCGTTGATTTAGTTTTATATTGGATTACACTGTACAACAAATTTTGACTGTTTTTTGATTTCGTAACCGCCACTATGAAATTCTTATAGATTTTTGCGAACTGAATACGAATCTGAAATCCGTTTTTCTCTAGGGCGTACAGTTTTTGGGAAAATTAATGTTAAAAAAAATTGCAAATTTTCAACTTTGGAAATTTTTTGTGCTTTTACCATAGCAGCTATTCAGTGGTTTTTTACACGAGAAAAATCTGTGAACTTTCCCGAATGAAACGATATAAATTGTTATTACATTGTAAACATTTAAATATGTTTAAATAATGGTCAAAGTAAGAAAGACACCAAAAACGCACGAATTTTTGCTGATATTTGTCAATTTATTTAAAAAACTATGGGTCTAGGCGAAAATCTAACCATCGTACGCGATAGAGCAGACATTTCTGCTGAAGAAACCATCAAGCGAAGTTATAAAATCGCTTTCGTTTTCTTTTTATAAAAAAAATAGTTCGGCAAAACACGCGCCGCTGCCAGTGGTATTCCATGTTGGCGCGTTGCGCCGTTCAATTATTCCGTTACGCCAAGACAGTAGGCAGGGCGACTACCGCGCCGCGCCAACATGGAGTACCACTGGCAGCGGCGCGTGTTTTGCCGAACTATTTTTTTTATAAAAAGAAAACGAAAGTGATTTTGTAACTTCGCTTGATGGTTTCTTCAGCAGAAATGTCTGCTCTATCGCGTACGATGGTTAGATTTTCGCCTAGACCCATAGTTTTTTAAATAAATTGACAAATATCAGCAAAAATTCGTGCGTTTTTGGTGTCTTTCTTACTTTGACCATTATTTAAACATATTTAAATGTTTACAATGTAATAACAATTTATATCGTTTTATTCGGGAAAGTTCACAGATTTTTCTCGTGTAAAAAGCCACTGAATAGCTGCTATGGTAAAAGCACAAAAAATTTCCAAAGTTGAAAATTTGCAATTTTTTTTAACATTAATTTTCTCAAAAACTGTACGTCCTAGAGAAAAACGGATTTCAGGTTCGTATTCAGCTCGCAAAGGTTTATAACGAATTTCATAGTGATGCTTACGAAATCAGTTGGCTGTTGTACAGTGTTATGGGAGTAAACGAAGTAGCAATAGGATGGGAGGACGTTTTCGAGGTTGAAATTTTATGAACTCAGACGATGGGAATTTAGAGATGTACAAATTTGCGAATTTGGGAATTTAGGGACTTGTGAAATTGGGAATTCAGAAATTTGGGGATTTGAAGATTCGGAAATTGGAAAATTTGGGAATTTGGAAATTTGCGAACTTGGGAACTTAGGGATTTGAGAACTTGGGAATTCGGGAATTTGGGGATTTAAAGATTTGGAAATTGGAAAATTTGGGAATTTCGGAAATTAGGAATTCGGGATTTGAAAATTTGGGAATTTGGAGGTTTGGAAATTTATAAAATTGGGATTTGAGATATTGGAATTCGAGAATTTACAGATTGGGATATACAGATTTGAGATATTGGAATTCGAGAATTTGGGGAATTGGAAATTAGGGAATTTGAAGATTTGGAAATTGGAAAATTTGCGAATTTGTGAATTTGAGAATTTGGAAATTTGGGGTTTGAAAATTTAGGAATTTGGAAGTTTGAAAATTTGCGAACTTGGGAAATTAGGGATTGAGAACTTGGGAATTCGGAAATTTGGGGATTTGGGAATTTGAAGATTTGGAAATTGGAAAATTTGGGAATTTGGGAACTTAGGAATTCGGGATTTGAAAATTTGTGAATTTGAGAATTTCGAAATTCGGGGTTTGAAAATTTGAGAATTTGAAAGTTTGAAAATTTACGACATTGGGAATTTACGGATTTGAAATATGGGAATTCGGGAATTTGGGAAGTTGGAAAATTTTTAATTTGCGAACTTGGAAAATTAGAGATTTGAGAATTGGGGAACTTGAAAATATGAGAATTCGTACCTTTTAGAATATGGAAATGTGAGACCTTGAAATTTTTGCTATATCATATATTAACAAGTAACAAAAATACTTCTTTGATAACAATAAATGAAAAACATGACCAACTGTATAAAATTAATATCGACACAAATTCACTGTTTCTTCTATCTCTCAAAAGTTGGCGCTGAATTTCGGAAATAAAATTAAGAATGTCTCAACAATTTGTATTAGTTTTGTTTAAAATTTTATATGATCATATTATATTGGGATAAAAACAAGTCCATATATACAGAGCTTTAGAATTATAAAAATGTAACTACTAATAAATAATAATCTGCAATAGTGTACGTGAAATAAAATTAAATATACAGTTCGTTAAATAAAACTTAATTTAAATTGAAGTTTAGTTTTTAATATTATGACTACAGATTTATTATTTGTTAGTAGTTTCATTCATACTATACATGGGAACACATAAAACACTGAATTCGAAATTAAAATCATGGAAAATCCTTCCAATAAAGAATTTAATTTTTGATTAACAATTTTTGTAACATGTAATCCTCGTAGTAAGGAACTTTTATATTTAACAATGCTAATAAACAAGTTCTATGACACATAACCGTTATAGTAAGCAATTTTTATGATGTGTAACCTTTTGCATTAACTGACAAATATTGTTTAAACGAAAGAACGAGAATTTGTGTCTATAATTAATGAATAAAATTAATCAAATGTACAAAATCGTATAGAATGCATAAATATTCAAAATATTTTAACGTTTGCCGTTAAAGTATTTTGCAACATGATTTACCGCATACGTTGCAATAATTGACAGGAATAAAAAACAAAATAAAAAATAAATAATTAACAACGCGAATAATATATAATACAATTTTCGAAATTGTTGCGAACTCGTGATGCCTTTATCGTATCTTAAAATAATTAAATTCTTTGAAATTTTTTCTTGTAATCTTTTTCGCTTCCTGGTGTTTAGGTTTCTTCTTGTGTTTCAGATGATATTGGTATTCGTTACCGAAAAAATTGTATATCGTTACAGACTCGTTGGACTGAACAGCTGTGAAAAATAGAATTTGTGATTAACTTTTTTTCAAATTACATTCAAGTACATTTAAATAAATAAATACATTCAAATGCATTAAACACTTTAAATAAATCGTAGCTACATTCAGTTACATTACACATAAACTAATTGCAAAATTACAATTCATATCACATCTAAATTAATTATAAAATTTCATGCACATTACATTTAAATCACGTTCCATCATATTACACTATGTAATAGTCCATTATATTATATTAAAATTAATCGTAGATCTAAAATACTCAGTTATGCCACATGTTGTCAATCATTTTCTTCCACTCTTATAAAATCCTACTAGACATCTCACAACTCCAGCGTTGCACTATGCTCGTATCACGATCTCGATAACGACGTTTCACCAATGAAGCAAAAGTGAACGAAACGATTGTGACTTACCTATTTGAGTGTGATCGAAATTCCACAGGATAGTGTCTACCCGCGTCTCCTTATCAATCGGTATCACATCTACAATACGATCTAGACTCGCAAACACGGGAATGATGGTATAACGATTCTGTCTTTCCCGATACGACCAATGAACAACCAGCTCTCCACTGTGCTTATTCCACGCCAAGTTCTCTACGGCACCGTGAAACTTAACGAGACGATAACTCAAGGCATCAACCTTGTTCACGTTCCAGAGCAACAGGGACCCGTCGCCTATGCCGCCTCCTATGCACAAACAGTCTCCATCATGCGGGTGCCAAGCCAACGCCTGCAATATATTTATTGCAAAACTGTTAAATAGATATTTACTCGCTCGAAAGATTATCGTAAACTGGCAAATAGAGACACTCGTACATGAACAGATATTCATAGAGTACAAGAAACTGAAAATATTTGCACCAGCCGCTCGATAATTGCCTGCTGGCGGGGCTTTAGGGAGATACGTTTAGATTTTAGTCTGAAATCTATACATTTTACTTTTATAAAATTGGGTTGTAAAGGGATTCTTGTTAATGGATGAATTGGGAGTGAATTCTTATTAATAGATGAATTGTAAATTTTTATTAATAGATAAATTGTAAATTTTTATTAATAGATAAGTTGTAAATTTTTATTAATAGATGAACTGTAAATGCATTCTCTTGGCATCTGATAATTACTGGATTAGGTGGTTGATATAGATGCTAGTTTTGTGTAATTCAATTTGATACGTTCGAATTCGATGCGAGTTTTAATTAAGTGAATTTGAATTTGGCGCGGTTTAAGCGTCAGCTAAATAAAAATATTAAAAATTTGAGAATAACTGACCCTTTTGGACAGATTATAAAATAATTAACAATATGACAATTAGACTTTTACGTTTCAGTATTTTTTCAAGGCAAGAGTAAGTAAATATTCGCCATATTGATTTAAAGGGAATGTAATTTCATCTGGCGGTAAATTCAAATGCATTGTTTGTGTGACAACACAACAGAAACTTACTTTAACAGGTCGGTAGTAGTAAACGCTCAAAAACAGAGTTAGGCTTGGCCATAAAAAGATATGAACATCCATATCCAACCCGGATGATGCGAGATATCGATAAGTATTGGAAAATGCCATTGTGACCAGAGCCTGCGTATGTGCATGTGTCGAATCAACAAATTTACCATCTTTCGCCAAATAAACAGATATCATCCCTTTGCAACCTCTGTCGAACAAAATAAAATACACTCATATCAAGTTTAAATAAATTTCTGAATGAAATCTTCCAATTTCTAAATTTTGTAATTGCTAAATTTTCAACATTACAAATTGAAAGTTTCTATACAACTAAATTCTGAAATTCCAAAATTGTCAAATTTTTATATGCTTAAGTTCCCAAATTGTCAAATCATCATATATTCAAATGTTCGAAATCTCAAATATCCAAATCTCAAAATTTCAAAGATCTCAAATTTACAGATCTTAAACTCTGAAAATCTCAAATTTCTTAATCCCAAAATTTCCAAATTCTCAAGCACCCTAATTTCAAAATTTCCAAGTCCTAAAATTAAAAAATTTCCACATTCCCAAATTGTCAAATTCTCAGATTTCCAAATCTCAAAATTTAAAAATTCCAAAATTTTTAGATTCATATTCACATTCTCAAACTTCCAAATCACAAGATCATCAAAATCTCAACATTTTTTAAATTCCAAATTACAAATCCCAAAATTTCGTATTTCCCAAATTTCCAAATCCCAAAATTCTCAAATTCTCAAATTTCCAAGTCCCAAAATTGTGAAATTCTGTAGTTTCCAAATCCCAAAATTCTCAAATTCTCAAATTTCCAAATCCCAAAATTCTCAAATTTCCAGTTCCCAAAAGTGTCAAATTCTCTAGTTACCAAATTCCTAAATTATAAAGTCCCAAGATTTCTAAACTCCTACATTTCCAAATCCTCAAATTTCTAAATCTCAAAATTTTCAAATTGCTAAATTTCTAAATATCATGCACTATTCTGCGCACTCTGTTAGCTTAATTATTAAAGATCAGTCGCTACTTGTCCTGGATATAATTGAGTAATTGTATATCAAGAACAGGATCAAACAGTCCTAACGAAATATATAGCACATTAATAACATTTATCAAGCCTAATCGTGTCAGATCGCAATAAAACGCAGGTAACAAACAGGAATAATAAATAGCAATCGACATCGTTTGTGTTTATATATCCTGCTTATGCAACAGTGGCCACGTTCGAATAGATACTCACGTAACAATGTGTTGATCATTTTGCGACCAACACGCACAGCGTGCGTAACATGGCGTATTAAATACAGTTACGCTTCTACATTTATGCGCCCATATTATTTTGTGCTTCTCTATGGAGTACATTTTGATTTCCGAAGACAATGTGCACATGACTAATTTGTCCCCTGTTAAGAATACAAAATATTCCTCTTAAACATTATTTAAGTTTTTGATAATTTATGCTTAAAAATTATTTAACATATGTTGGTCCTTCTAAACAATTTTGGTCTTTTTTAACGATGGACAAACATTATTTTCATTTCATTTAAACATTGTTTTAGTTTTTCTGGATAATGGTTGAACATTATTTTAGTTTCTGCTAAGTTAGTCTCTGAAAGTTGAGCGCTACTTCATTTTTCTTTAATGATGATTGTTTATTACTGTGTAATACTTAAATACTATTTTATTTAATCGTAATAATGCTTAAACGTTATTTTGCCTTCCGAAAAATATTTCACCTTGAATAGTATTTAAGACAAAGTCTCTTTCGTACCAGCACTATTCCATTTCACTAAGCAAACATTAGTTGCGTCCAAATTCTGCAGCGTTTCTACTATTTGAGACCCACTGTTGTCGTAAAACATCACTGAATCTTGAATCTTTGTCGCGATCACGTTCCTTGAACTCCAGTCTATGAGATGACGACATCCTTCAAAAATTCGAAACACATTATTTTAAACATCAAACTGGTTATATTGTTGGTTATATTGAACTGAATTATTACTACATAACTGAAATAAATTATTCGGTTATATTCGAAAAAGAAATGAATTGAACACAGGTTTGCCTCGGTTAAATTTAAAAGAATAAACAAATTAATTCAACCCAATCTCAATCCAAGCTGAATTAATTAATTGCTGATCATTTCCATAAAAATGATATTTTCTTAAATATAACCACACCAGACCTATTACTATTCAACCTCCAACCAACGCAGAACAAATTTCTTCATAAAAAAAGTGGTGCGACGAGGTACAAATTACTTCAGTTTCGATCCAATTAGGTTATATCCGTTCAAATATAACCTCCGCTTAAAGTGACCGAGGACACTGACTTTTATATGACATTTTTCTGCGAGGATCATTGAAATCGGTAAGGTGTACCCTATTCTACATAATGACGAAAATAAAAAAGGTTGATGGTTCGTAAGGGAAGCTCGTAGTTACGGAAGATATTTATGAAATTCTTACGTGGCAACGTCTGGAATCCAGCCATATCCAATATGGACTCCATAGTGCCTATTAAAGGCCTCTTTCGTGGCTTCGATTTCCACATTCCATCTTCGACGCATTTCTCGTCCCACAGGTCTTTAGACTGCTCTGCAAAGTTTCCAGGTGACTTGTTTTCCGAGGATAAGTGGCTACCGCGCAGCACTTGTTTCTGTCTCAATCCTGGTATAACGTTTTCTTCCACCATTAACTGGTGCATAAATTTCTTTCGCCATGTAGTCGCCAGAGAGCTTACCTACATCGTTCGTCAATTGTTCAATAATTTCAACAAAATCTCTTTTTCGCGCGTTTCGACGCGATCGGATGAATATTTATAACACAAACGTAAACTGACAATGGGTAGACAAGTATTACGGTAGAACGTTCATTACACAGTATGTCTGAAAAGTAATGGAACTTTTTAAATAAGAAAAAAAGTATTAGTTATTTTGCCAAAATTAATTTTTTTTATTCAAAATACATCCCTTCCGCATCAATACACCGCTGGGCACGCTCAGGCAATGTTAACATAGATTTTTTTATGTTGTTTTGCTGAGTCGCTTCAATCACCCTTGTCACAGCTGCTTGGACTTGTGTAACAGTGTCATAAAACGTTCCTTTCATGGCTAATTTCAATTTTGGAAAAAGGAAGTAATCGCACGGAGATAAGTCAGGCGAATATGGAGGATGTTGGAGCACAGAGACTTGTTTTTCCGCCAAAAATTCACGAACTGCGACAGTTCTGTGACATGGTGCATTATCATGCAACAGAAACCAACTCCCTGGCGCTCGATATTCGGGCCTCACACGAACGATTCTTTTCCACAAACGTTCCATAACACCCAGATAATATTCGCCATTAACATTTTGTCCCTGTGGAACGAATTCCCGAAGTATAATACCTTTAGAATCGTTTAGAATTTAGAAAAACCCAAAACCTGGCTTTGGGTCGTCTTCCAAAGTATCACGACCGTCCTGGAATCGCTTATACCACTCGAACACACGTGTACGGGATAAACAATCGTCGTCATAAACATTTTTCACTAATTCAAATGTTCCTGTAAAAGTTTTACCGAGCTTTACCGAGCAGAATTTAATATTCGTTCTTTGTTCCATAGTGATTTTGTGACACGGTGTCGAAAGGTTCTGTCGCTTTAAACACTATAAGTTTACAATTCGTTGCTCGATTCCAATAACGATTGGTTTGTTTTATAGGGGAGGAATACTGTTTTCAAATAGCATATTGTTTTTCTAGATGTTGCTAATGTTCCTTAAATTTAAAAAGTTCCGTTACTTTTCAGACATACTGTGTACGATGTAATAGGAAAGTGAACAAGTTCCGATGAACAATTTTACAGATGACCGCTCTGAAACAGCGATAAGACTATGTGCTTGTCGAGAAAGGAGCATAGGTGTGCATGGGACGTGCAACCATGTGATGTTGGTGATTTAAGGTGATATAATTTTTATGTTTTCAAGTTTAAGAGAGGTTGGAAATTTGGGTAAGTTTGGAAATTTCGAGAATTGGAAATATTTGAAGATTTGGAGAATTTGGAATATGGGAATTTGGGGAAATGGGGTTTGGAGATATGGGGAATTGAGGATTTGTCGATTTGCAGAATTGGATTTTCCGGAATTTTGAATCTGGGAAATGGGAATTTGGGGAATTGGAAATTTGGGGATTTTGAGATCTGGAGGATTGGGAATTTGGAGATTTGGGTAATTCGGAAATTTGAGATATGGGGGCTTGAGAATTTGGAGATTTAAGGAATTGGAAATATTTATAGATTTGGGAATTTGGGAACTGAGAATATGGGGAATGGGGAATTTGGTGATTCGGTTAGTTCAGAAATTGTAGATTTTGGAAATTAGGAATTTGGGGATTTGAGGAATTAGGATTTGGGGAATTTGCAATGTGGAGATTTGGGGAATTGGGGATTTGACGAGAATTAGATTAATGAAGTTGGAAATTTAGAAATTGCCTATCTTAAAAATTTTATAATTTCAAAATATAATAATAAAGAAATTGACTAATTTGAAAATTAAGTTTGGAAATATAAAAATGTGATAATATAGTAATTTAGAAGTTCCAAAATTTATAAGCTTGTAAATCTGAAGATTTCTAAATTTCCAAACAAACAAAAATTATGAATGTTAACAATTAAAAATGTCTCAACATAACATCAAAATATAGATCAATAATATAATGCGAAAGCACACAATCTACAGAGCGTGTCAATGGTACTTGATTTCTTTCGACGACAAAGCGATGGTAAGCCATGTAGCTCGGTCCTAATCATAAATCGCATAGCAGAACAGGCTACATTGATGAAGCTATTCATAGCAGGGTATGATCGAAAATAAGGGTAAAATAAACGGCGCCGGTTGGATGTCAAGTGAAGAAGTAGCAGACAGGCTCGCCTACGAGGATGTTCTCGAAAAAGGATAAAAGGGGCGAAGGAAACGCGAACGGAGCCACTATACTATTGCTTGTTATTACTACAATATAATAAGTATAGTAATAATATCGACATTGCTGCTGCGTTATATGCAGGAAATTAAGTTTCTTGGATATCTCCGCTAAGCAATTTCGAGACTCACGATTAATTATGATTTGCCGTTCTTTGAAACTTCTTGTTTCCTTGCCAATGAAGATACTGACGTTGATTTCACAGCGTTAATCGAACCGTTCTTACGTCGCTAAATAAATGTGGGATTACGACATAAATATAATTGAATCTCAGATTGAATAATGTGTCTATTTTCTCTTCGTGCATGGTTAGATACGTTTTTTACTTTGCTGCTTGGAATCCAGATTTAAAGCAAGACATCAAAGAAGTTCTTAAATTTATGTGTTTTTAATGTTTATATATTTACGAGATTTGTTCAGGTTTAGTTGGCTAGAAATTTGAGGGTTACGAATTTAGAGATACTTAAATTTAATGACTTGTCAGTTTACAAATATTTAAACTAACTGAATTGTAAATAATATATTGGAGATATCTGGAGATATGGGGAATTTGGAGATTTGGAGAAATGACGATTTGGTGACTTGAGAAGTTCGGGATTTGGCGATGTGGAGAATTGAAAATTTGGGGAATTAGTTATTTTGGGAACACGGAATTTGCAGAAGTACAAATGTCCAAACCAGCTTACTTTATTACAGAACTTTCAAATACTCAAACCTTCAACTTCCAAATTTCCGAAATCAGAAACCCATAATCTTAAAATTAGCAACTTTTCAACTTCCAAAACTATAAATCTCAAAATTCCTACATTTCAAACCACAAAATTGCTAAATCTTCAATGAAATAATCTCTACAATTTTCACTGTGATCTACTTATACCTTTCCACACTCATTCCCACAGTTCTGCCCGGTATAGCAGCACACCGCTGTACTTAAAATTCAGCTTAAGCTGTCAACAAGAGAGTGATCGATTCTAAATTCATAAGGCAATTAATTAAGTTCTACTCAATTGGACACGTCAAACCGGTTTATTGTATTTCGATAACGATCTCATGTTTGTCATTACAATTGCCAATCAGGGTAAATCACAATTAAATTAGTTAATACGTTTAATAGCGATATAGTGGCAAAGCGATCTCTCGGAAATTTGAAAAAATTACCGGCAAGATGCAGCTGGACGTGAAAAACAAAGAGAAGGAGAGAGACGGAGAGAGAAGGAGAGAGGAAGTTCTACCTTCTCGTTGAAACGGCATCCATATTCCCGAAGTCTAAAAACAGTAATTTCCCCGCGGTAAGCCGCTTCCTCGCCGCGATTTCGATCTTATCTTTATGGATTATCGAAGATTACATGCCTTCATCGAAAAACATGAACAAGATAATTCGCTTCCACATACGAATAGCCTTTATGCTAATTCCAAACCCGATGAAAGCGATGTTTCATTGTGGATAAAAGGGTGACTTGATTTTATTCTGCAAGAATTTCGACAAAAAAGGACCACTTACCTGCTCGAGCACGTTCAGCTGATGTTCCTTTGAAGATTTTGTATCTTTCTTCGTAAGCATGTAATAAGCCATTTCTTTGTCGTGATTATATCGACTTGGTATGAATCTGTCCCCGGGATAAATTTGCTTCGGAAACTGAGAATGTGTTCTCACTATTTGCGAAGATACTTTCGAGGAAAATTGATTGCTGCTGACCGGGTTCTTTAGGATATCATCCTGAAAACAGAGGAAGATTCGACTTTTAAAAATCAGAAGAAAATTTGTTAGCGATATTTTTACAGTAAACTTATATTGCCACTTTGAGATGAATTCATGTGCACTGTGAGTGGTTTCTTAATATTGCAGTTAAAGGAGGAATATTCTTTAATAATTTGATATGTTGATAATTTGCTTAGTTTTTTGTTTCTATAGTATTGTCAGTTACAATATAAGGAGAGTGTGTCTTGTGAAAAGAATGGTTGAATAATCAACTTAATATTATCATTACGTGAATATTTCATTAACTATGGTAGTTGCAACATCATTGGTCCAAAAATTCATAAAATTGTTCGTTATCCTCCGGGATCCTCGTAAGCGACAACAGGCAATTCTAATACTCCATGGAACTTGTTAGTTGTTTCAGCCATAAATTATACCTCTAAAAAATATCGACTTTCAAGATCAAAATACCGGTCCACAAGGTTGAAACCTAATATTTATATAGACTATCACCACGAACTGAGAAACCCTGAAGTTGAGTATACATTCTTTAGCCGCATCGATTAATTCAAAATTGCGTTATTATCGGCGTAATCATTGAAATCGCGTAAAAGTACAAATATATTGGAGGTGTTGATACAGGAATGGTGCGCATTGGAGCGCGCGAAACGACTCAATATATTCATTCTTATCACCGGAAGAGCCGGATGAATAAGATAAAGTCGTCGAGTTTTGCATCGTTGCTGGGCGTATTTTCCGGTCGTGAGTGCCCCGCGGCGCTAAACACGCGATGGCGTTAAAGTAGCGAAGGAACCTGGCCCCGGTAAAGGCACCGGGCCATTAAATGTTGTACGCCGGGTAATTTATGGGGTGCGACAGAAGAAACGTAACCACCATCTCCGTACCAAGGTACAGTCAACAGCAAATCTGACCTCTCTAGGGACAATATGGCAACCGAGGGCAAAATAGACCATCCACTCGTTCATATTTAGAATATGTAGAAATTTAGTCTAACATATTTTGAAGAGTATGGAAGATTTCAACATTCTGGGATGAGTTCAGAATTTCGGAATCTTGGGATTTGGGGATCTTGGGATGTGACAATTTTGGGATTTGGGGGTCTTGGGATTTCGAGACTTTGGGATGTGACAATTTTGGGATTTGGGGATCTTGGGATTTCGAGACTTTGGGATGTGACAATTTTGGGATTTGGGGATCTTGGGATTTCGAGACTTTGGGATATGACAATTTTGGGATTTGGGGATCTTGGGATTTCGAGACTTTGGGATGTGACAATTTTGGGATTTGGGGATCTTGGGATTTCGAGACTTTGCGATGTGACAAATTTGGGATTTGGAGACTTTGGGATATGACAATTTTGGGATTTGGGGATCTTGGGATTTGGAGGCTTTGGGATGTGACAATTTTGGGATTTGGGAATCTTGAGATGTGGCAATCTTGACATTTGGGGACCTTGCGATGTGACAAATTTGGGATTTGGAGACTTTGGGATATGACAATTTTGGGATTTGGGGATCTTGGGATTTCGAGACTTTGGGATGTGACAATTTTGGGATTTGGGGATCTTGGGATTTGGAGACTTTGGGATATGACAATTTTGGGATTTGGGGATCTTGGGATTTGGAGGCTTTGGGATGTGACAATTTTGGGATTTGGGAATCTTGAGATGTGGCAATCTTGACATTTGGGGACCTTGCGATGTGACAAATTTGGGATTTGGAGACTTTGGGATATGACAATTTTGGGATTTGGGGATCTTGGGATTTCGAGACTTTGGGATATGACAATTTTGGGATTTGGGGATCTTGAGATGTGGCAATCTTGACATTTGGGGACCTTGCAATGCGACCAATTTAGGAGTTGGAGACTTTGGGATGTGACAATTTTGGAATTTGGGGATCTTGGGATATGACAATTTTGGGATTTGGTGCTCTTTGATTTTCAAGATTATGGACAGGATTACCTGCGGTATTAGAACTCCTATGGGAATTCAGAAACGTAAGAATTTGGAAATTTAAGAAATTAAAGATCGTCAAGTTGGGAACATAGGTCTTTAGGGAGTTCGGGATTTCGGGGTCAATGGATATGAGAATCTAGGGATTTAGGAGTGAACATATTTTGAGATGTACGGATGTGATACTTTAGGGATTTGGAGATCTACAGATATGGGAATGTAGGTATTTGGTAATCTACGGATTTGAGAATCTTGGGATTTGGGGTTTTACGCATTTTGACATCTGCAGATTCAACAGATTACAGATGTGGAAATATAACGGACATGAGAATCCAGGGATTTAGGAGTCTACAGATGTTAGAATATCATCTTGTATTTGATAGTATACAGATTTGAGTATTTTGGAATTAGGAGTATTTTGGAATCTATGAATCTATCAAATTAAGGATCTGGGAATATACAAACATGAAAATCCAGGGATTTGGAAATTTACGGATTTGCGAATATAGAGATTTGGACATCAATCAATATAACACTTAAGGGATTTAAGAAGCCCCGTTTGTGAGAATCTGGGGATTTGGAGATCTAAGGACATAACATAAGAAGTTCGTAATCTATGTTTGTGAGTATAAAAGGATTTCAGTATCTACGGATTTAAGGATATAGAAATTTGTAGCTATTTAGGAATCTTGAGATTTTCGGAATTTCGATACTCTGAAACGATAAAGCAATTTATAAATTTGAATAATACAGACCAGGAATTTCAACTTCAAATTTCAGAAGATTGAAATTTAGAAACTCATAAATTTGAATATTCAATATTTCAAAAACTAGAACATAGAAAAACGGAAATGAAAAACTTGTTCAGTTAACATAAAAATATGTGACCATATTATAAAGTGTACATTGCATCCGAGTGTACACATAATGCGAGCTCGTCGCGTCTCGTAGCATAAGAGGTGTCTCGCTCTCGCTCTGTAACCCCCTCGCGGTTCACGCATTTGCATAAAGCTGGGCCGAGACGATGACCGGGAGGAAAGGGCGCTGGAGATTAAACGCTCGAGATTTCGCCGGCCGTGTTTCTTGCACGCTACTCACCTGGAAAATCCGATGGAATACTGGCTTATCCATTTAAGACGGGACCCTTCGCATAGAAACAAGAATAGGAGCGTTCGCTCGAAGATACTGTGAGACTAGGCCGTGGGAGAAAGTGAACGAGTTACTGTGAGAAGCGATATATTAAGATTTCACGGATTTCAAAATTCATATGAGTTGATGGATTTTGATACAGGAAGATTATAATAATAAAGGAGTTTCTGAAATGTTTGTGTTTCTGAGATCTTCGGTAAATGTCAGCGATATTGCAGGTTTAACTTACTGTAATATGGAAACAAGTATTTGCTATTCGATTTAATTTGGTCATTTAAAGGGACGTGCATGAATAAGGACTTTAGTATTCTGAACAATAGATATCTCTGAAATTGAGTGCACAACTTTTGATAATGAGAACTATTTTTTTACGGGTGATATGTGACCACTGACGCATAGTTAATTTTTTAAGTTTTCAATATTTCGATTTCTTAACTTTTGAATTCTTAAAGTTTTTAGTCAGTTAATTTCTCAATTATTCAGTTCCTCAATTTGTCAATTTTTTAATATATCAACGCATCAATTTTCTATTCTTTCAATTTTTCAATTGCTTAGTTTTTCAACCTTACAATGTCTCAATTATAAATTTGTGAATTTTTCAACCTCTTTACTTTTCAATTTCCCAGATATTCAATTTTTCAACCTTAAAACGATTCGGTTTTTCAGTTTTTCATCTCAACCTTTCAATTTATCAATTCTTTAACACATCAACTTTTATATTATTCAGTTCTTCAATATGTCAACTTATTAATTTGTTAATTTTTCAGTTTTTCAATTTGTTCAATTTTTTAATATTTCAACTTCTGAGCCTTTCAATTTTTTAACTTCTTAACCATTTAACTCTTCAATTTTTCAATTTCAAAATTTATTAATCCGCTTTGCAAATTTAAAAGTCCCAAATTTTTTAATTTCAAAATTTCTGTGTTTTCAAATCAAAATACGCTATATGTAAATAACGCACGAGAATTATATCAGGACTCGCATTTCTATGAGTATAAGCCTGTGTATTTATTAGTCTCGGTACAGTATGGTGTTCATGACTTATCGCAAGAAATTCCTATAGATATATTGGGTTCTTCTGCTGCACAAACAGTTAACGCGCCTCTGCCTGGATTTCCGGGACGATGCTTTAAACGAGAAAGCAGAAAGGTGGCATCCTAATTCCGAGTTACGATGCCAATCCTTGGAAGCTATTCTCCTACTCGTAATGGTGAACCGTTGTCCATTTAAATCGAATGTAACGCAATTCACTGATTCCCGCTTCTGGTTTCTATATCATTTCGTTTTCTTTTAACAAGTTAACTGCGGTCGACGTGTGTACGCGTCAATCAAAAACTATTTTGGTCGACGGGTATAGTCTTGTCATATAAAAAATCATTGACTATGAAAACTGGAAATTTTAGTGAGATCATAAAATCATTTAGTAATCTGAAAGTTCACTAAAACTACCAAACCGGTCAAATATCTGGTCCACTAGCTTCTTATTATAAATTGCACAATTTGTTGAAGATCAAGATAAAGATAAAGAATTCAAGACAAAGAATTGTGTGTACTAATTTATGTTTTGTTTGCTTATTTATTTTTTAGCTTCATTTTTAATTTCAAATTAAATATACATATGCTGGCATATATTTATATGTTACATTATATGATATTTAGTGTTAAGAACTTTGCAAATTGAGAACTCGATAATTTTACAATTTGCGAAATCAAATATTTGCAAACTTCTAAATTCACATACTTCACAATTTCATATTTCAGTAATTTGAAAACTTAAAAAGTTGCAAATACTGAACCTTGTAAGTCTGAAAGTTTAAGAATTCAGTAAGTTGGAAATTTAAAAATTTGAGCGACAACTCTAGATTTCCAAATACTGAAACTTGTAAGTTTAAAAATTGAAGGATTCAGAAATTGGAAAACTGAAAAGTTTGAACCACAAATATTCTAAATTTCCAAATACTGAAACTTGTAAGTTAAAAAACTTAGGGATTCAGTACCTCAAAAAGGTACTGGAAAATGCTGGAGAAACTGAGAAATTTGAACCACAAAAATTCCAAAGCTAAATTTCCAAAATTGAAAAATCAGAACCACAAATATTCCAAATCTCCAAATACTGAAACTTGTAAGTTAAAAAACGTAAGGATTTAGTACCTTGAAAAGGTACTGGAAAATGCTGGAGAAACTGAGAAATTTGAACTACAAAAATTCCAAAGCTAAATTTCCAAAATTGAAAAATTTGAACCACAAATATTCCAAATCTCCAAATACTGAAACATGCAAGTTACAAATCTTAAGAATTTAGTATTTCGAAAAGGTACTGGAAAATACTGGAGAAACTGAGAAATTTGAACCACAAAAATTCCAAAGCTAAATTTCCAAAATTGAAAAATTTGAACCACAAATATTCCAAATCTCCAAATACTGAAATTTGCAAGTTAAAAAACTTAGGGATTCAGTACCTCAAAAAGGTACTGGAAAATGCTGGAGAAACTGAGAAATTTGAACTACAAAAATTTCAAAGCTAAATTTCCAAAATTGAAAAATCATAACCACAAATATTCCAAATCTCCAAATACTGAAACTTGCAAGTTAAAAAACTTAAGAATTTAGTATCTCGAAAAGGTACTGGAAAATACTGGAGAAACTGAGAAATTTGAACTACAAAAATTCCAAAGCAAATTTTCCAGAATTAAAAAATCCGTTAGTCGTACATAAAAGAACCTCGACAGGTTCATGACATATGCATCGAAACCTTCAAACTTCTTACTTCGTGTCGCGATAAAAAAGGAAAACAGATGTCGAAGAGAGAAATGCTCGGTACGGCAGAAATAATGAATTCCACGCTTCAGTTTTCTTTCGATTCCTGCTTGAATCCTCAGCGAGAGCTTCGAAGCTACAATTACCAAGCACAGGTTGCTTGTTGACAAGCGTGGTGTACATTTATAAATTTTTTGAAATACTGAATCCAGGTAAAAACATTTAGTGAGGCTAACGGATCACTACGTCGGCATCTTTGATATTCAGATCAGAGATTTCTACCTTGCGTGTGCAATTGCACCTGTGCTCGTAACGTCGATGCATATGCAGAACGTTTGACGTTCCAGAATGAAGAGTACAACGTGCGCGAGCTACGTTTATGCCATTAATTTGTTTTCCTTGTACAAACCGATACCGGGTGACTGAATTATTCATAAATATACTACAGCCATTTTCTGTCAGGGAAATCAAAGGTAACATGAACGAGCCGCCCGTGTTGGTGAATCCAATGAACTCTGAAATGGACTCTTCAAGGACATCGCGCAAGAACTTGATAAATTGGCGCAAACTTTTTTGATTAACTAACTGTTACTTCAGGAGAAATTACACAGAGTCTAAAATGACGTTACACTTCATCATTGTTATATTTTAATTACATTAGTTGCTATTTTTGCTGATGCTGTTTGAATCCTCTGTTAAGAATTCTGACTATGCTAGAAATATTTGAGTTGGGTAGTTAGTTAAAAGATACTTGTTATTACGAAGTGATAATAAAGGTAAATTGTAATAATAATATATAGTAATCAGTTCTCAAGTAGTACCCCATGTAGTACACAAATGAGAAGTAATATTCTCAACATCCCACTTTGCCTATCACCTTTCAACACACTGACTACCACACTGAAGCAGCAAATTTTAATAAATTATTTTTAACTAATCAAATATGTTAATAATATTTTGTTATATTTACTATCCATAATTTCGAGTTATAACAATGTTTTCAATTAGGTAAGAACAAATACTTAATAACACGAGAAGCTACAATTTGGTGGTACAACTTATGGTAAAAGCTACAATTATGCCATAAGAAAGCATTGTTATCGATCTATTTGACTCAAATGTAGCAGATCCATAAGTAGTTGAGCTGCGACATTTCTCCACGATTACTATCATTAGTTTTTGACCCAGGAGGATGTGGTTCATTTATCTATTGCCTGCGTATGTGGTTTATCTATTTATTGCCTGTGTACATGGTTTATATATCTATTCGTTGTGTATGTAATTTACATACTCTGTGTATGTTTGTTTATCTAGCCCTAATTACAGTTATGACATATATACCTTACAAAATTGTTCGTACATGGTATAAAACTATGCAAGGAGAATGGTTATGTTCGATACAAGCAGAATAGTTAAGTTCTAGACAGTAGAAAAAATCTCAGAGATAAAACGAAGAACAATGACAGGAAACAAAAAGAGATTGAAAGACGTGATGGCCTTTTCGTTCTCGAAATGTACGCATTTGAGACGCAACTTTAGAGGAATCATACGTATCTCCCCGTCCCCTAATTTCTTGTTACGCTATTGTACGCAACCCCTTCTCAAGGAAGACCCCCTGCGAAGTTGACCCACAGGAATAAGGCTGCAGGTGGTGCAGTGTACCTTGAAAAAGAGTTGTGCACGCGTTTCTATGACCTCGTGGACCCTAGATTTCCCTGTGTGTTGGGGAAGGTGTCTCCTATCACTAGTTAAACTGGTTTCTCTCTTAGAACTGGAGGGTAAACTGCCGTCGTATACTCGAGGACGAAAGCGATTGATGGAGAATGGTTTACTTCGAAATACTTCTTAACCCTCCCTTATATTAGATATCTCTGGCTGCGTATTTTGAACTACGAAGAAATCGAATTGGACAACGAAGGATTAGACACTTAATGTTATATCAGATGTGATATCGGTATTTGGACATCAATTTAAAGTTGAAAGTAACTATTTAAACTCTTTATTCACATCGTTAATGTAAAATGTTGGATTGTTTTAATATGTAATAGATATACAATATTATCAAATATTATATGAAATATAAAATGTTATTATAAAATATGAAATATCACATGAAGTGCATCGATTACTAAGTTACACTTACATTACATCAATTTAAAGATTAAATGAAGGTTCTTTAACATTTTTCATAAAAATTGTTTAGTTGTGAAAGAATCTTCTTACCACGTATTATATCGTAGTTTATTCAATAAACAATTTTAAAACATCGAAGATTTGACAGAATTTCATTACACAGTTATAACACCTGAGTACCAACTTGATATCAATTTAAACCTTACAGCATGGCAATTTTATAATCACTTCCAATACGAAATGTGTTACCTAAAATGATCGTAAATTTTATAATACATCAACAGCTAATAATACATCAATTTTGAATTTAGTATTCATTAAAAACAAAAATCCATTGTTAAAATAAAATCACTGATTATCAAATAACCATAAATATAAAGAACGTTAAAATAATTGCTGTGTAAAGAAAGTTATAACTAAATGAATTTACGTGTGGCCTAAATCGCCAAAGTTCTTCAACACCTTGCAACCATAACCTGTCCAGGAGAAATGTTGGCCCGACAGATCTGGTTACAGGATGTGGACAAAACTTCGACGACGGCTGCTCGTCTTCGCTGGGGGTCCTCCATATTTTTTAATGGCTATGGGAAAATCTTCTTCAATTTCCTATCACGCACGTCAAGCCAGCTGTATTGAATTTTTGAGGTTGAGCTTCATGCAAATTACTTGTTAGGCAACTCGATTTATTGGCTTCGGATGTCACGTCATTTAACCCTCGAGTGGTGGAGTCGGATCTTAACACAGACGAAACCTGTACAACTTCGACTAAGACTTCAGGCTGAATATTTTGGACCGAACACTTTTCGTATACACTCACGATCAAAATATTAGAGAATGAATTTTTGAACGGTATGTTGTGAAATTCAGGTGATTGTATGTCATTCTATGAAATTTAGCTTACTTTATAATATACATAGTTATTAAATTTTTAATTTTCTTATAGTACCAAATTAAACGTTTCATTACAGTTTAATTAAAGTTTCCATATGTGGGTAAATCTATATTTACAAAATAGCTGCCTTGAGTATTATAAATGTTTCTAGCTTCTGTATTATCAAAATTCTTAGTTTTTGTATCTACAAATCTGCAAATTGCTGAATGATCAAATTCCCAAATTGAAGAGTTATCAAATCCTTAAACTGCAAAGTTATAATCTCCAAAATTTCCAGCTTCTTATACTCTTAAAATTCCAAATCGCAATTTCTAAATTTTTCATGTATACTAAATGTATACTCCCGAAATTTCCACAGCCCCAAATTCAAAAATCCACATTCCACCGGAGGGTAAACGTAAAGCATCAAAATTCGTAGTGTCTGTATTATCGAAATTCCTAATTTTTATATCTCCGAATCTCCAACTCCCAAACTGGCAAATTAAGTCCCCTATACTGAAAAATTACAATGTCCCAATTTCCAAATTCCGAACTGGTATATTCTCAAATTTCCAAGTTGCAATTTTTGAATTTTTTAAAAACCAAATCTGTAAATTTCTCAGTTCCTAAATCTCCAAATATGTATACTCCCGAAATTTCCACAGCCCCAAATTAAAAAATCCACATTCCACCGGTGTGTAAACGTAAAGTATCAAAATTCCTAGTGTCTGTACTATCGAAATTCTAATTTTTATATCTCCGAATCTCCAACTCTCAAACTGAAAAATTATCAAGTCCCAAAACTGCAAAATTACAATGTCCCAAATTTCCAGCTTCGTATTCTCAAATTTCCAAATCCGAATTTTTAAATTTCTCAAAAACCAAGTGTGCGAATTTCTCAATTCCTAAATCTGCAAATATTAATACACCCAAAATTCTTCAGCCCCCAACTTTAAATTCCCCATACCTCAAAATCCACTCTACAGAACAAATTTCCAACAACTTTATACAACATTGTACACAAAAATCGCGTTGCAACAGAAAATCAAAAAATCGTCGAGTCACATAGATCGGTAATGTATTCGTAGAAACAGGTTGTTCCGCTAGCGGTGCTCAGAATCTCGTGCTATAATACAGATACCGAGTTCACGCGTAGCGGGTGCAAATGAAAAAAATCGGCTGGAAAGAAACGTTGGCTAATGAATTAGCGCTGTCGGTATCGCAACGGTCGTGCTTACGTGCGACAAATTATGCTGATCATATCGTTAAATTCTAAGGAAACGGTTAAATACTTATTAGAGGCACATATGCGGGAGTAGTAGCAATATATCACCTACTGAACCGTGACGACATTTATGTTTTCATACATCGAACGATCAAAGTCATCATTTTTATGGTTTTTGCGGTGGCATTCTTGATGGTAATTAGGTCAACCAACAGCGAAACAAAGTGTCGCTGGTTTGTCACACATTTGTCGATTTCGTGTCACGCGGGGCTAATAACAATTACGCTAATTATACGGTTAACGATCTCCTGACGAGGGTTCTCTATATTCGCTTTTCGATTTCAGTTTGCGATAGGAAAATAATCGATAAATTGTAGCACACTGCACGATACAAAAGATGAAAAATCGTTATCTGATAATGGGTCAAATTATTTGCTAGCTTAATTATTCTTTAAAAAAGTAAACGGGGTGGCTGAATAAGCGTGACTACGGTTGTTAATTGCGTGACTCTTATTTCTGTTAGGTTTTTATAGCGAGGTCACTGATTGGTGCTACACATTTTTTTCTAAGTATGAAAAGGTGATATTAATAAGTACATTCGCAGAATATCTGGGAACTGTCGATACAAGATAAAGTAAAATATATTTTACTGAAGATTTTATAGTTTATTCGAGAATGGAAATATATGCTTCGAGAAGAGAAACAAAATGAAATGTGATGAAGTTATGGAAGTATATGTATGATGGGGATTTGGAATTTTGCAACTTTGGGAATTTTAGGATTTGGGTATTTTGGGATTTGAGATTTAGGAATTTCAGGATTTGCTAATTTTTCGACTTGGAATCATTGGAATTCGAGAATTTTAAGATTGGGTAATTCTCGAATTTGAACATTTTGGAATTGGGAAATTTTACGATTTGGCAAGTTTGGGAATTGGTAATTTTGGGACTTGGAAATTTTGGAGTTTGGTAAATTTGGCATGTGGGAAATTTGGAAATTGAATATTTTGTAATTTGGTGATACTGAGATCTGGGAATCTTGGGATGTCGGAATTTTTAAAGTTGCATACTTTGTTATTTGGTAATGTTGGGATTTAAGAATATTAGGATTTGGAAGTTTTGTAAGTTGGGTACTTTGTAATTTGGTAATATTGGGATTTGAAAATATTAGGATTTAGGAATTCTGAGAATTGGGTACATTGTAACTTGGTAATATTGGAATGACCAAAATTGGGATTCTCAAAAGAATATTTACACTTGATAATTTTGGGATTTGAATATTTTCAGATTCAGATATTTTGAGATTTGTAATAATAAGATTTTATATTTTTGGTTCGTGGTAATATTGGAATTTATTAAATCTAGGACTCTGAAAATATAGGATATTCGAAATATTGAGAATTTTAAAACTTCTGAACTTTGCAAATTCTTGAAATCTGTAATTTGAGAGTTTCAGGCTCATTTCTAAAAGTAAACTTAAGTCTATTGTTTCAGTTCTTAAATTTCCAATTACAAATCGTGCTAAATATACCTATACATAAGTCAGACTTAAATTACTCCAACACTACAAAATATTATTAAAATGAAAATTACTAATAGTATCCCTTCTAAACAAATTACGTCAACATCTGTTAACGTATAAAGATAACAACCTAAGCCTGTTATCTGATACTTATTTTACATCATTACCTCTGCCTAGTATTAAACGTTACATAATTTAATTATTAAATATTCATCTACTTTATTATAAATTCTCAACCCTTCATGTTCTTTAATCAAGACTGACTTGAGCTCTTAAAAATCTTAAGTCGCTCCTGACTTTCAGTCACATCCTCTCTGTTAAACGATATCGACGTTACTTTGTAATTATTTTATCTTGCCCTAATTAAGAAAAAGCACGATCGTCTAAGTGGATCTCGTCGACTTTCCTATTTACTTTACCGTCATTTGTATTCAATTAATTACCCGAATGCACGATATTACTATTTTTAACCGCACAAATCTCTAGCAATTACGAAAAGTAGTAGTCATTGCTTACACTGATCACGTACCCTATCTAAAAGTAAAAAGTCTGAACAGCTAGAAAACGAAGAAAATCATCAACTAAACATAATATTTTAGACCCAAACGCTTTTCGAAATCTAAAGTGGAGAGTGTTTGTAAATGGTTTAGATTGAAATCAATGCAAACGGCCCGAGGCTTATCTTAACGAAAATAGTTCACGCACGGCAAGATGTTGCTCCGAGAATGTGAGCAGCTTAACAGGATCAACAAAATCAGCATGAAAATCAATACCATCGGCAGTCGTGAGTTTTTTAGCATACTTGTGAAACAATTTATGGTTGTTGAAATTTTGCGACGCATGACAGTGTCATGTGTGTGTGCGTATGAGCTCTCGATCGCTGGATGGGTTTTCGCCTCCTAGATCCTCCTAGATCACCTTTTGGCACTTTTGACAATTTTTCTGGGGATTTTGGCCCACATTAAGAAAGTTTGATTCTTTGGCAAAATGTCGTATCTGGCACGGTTTGACCTGGACATTTATATACGAGTGGTCGGTTCGGGGCTTTATAGTAATTTGACTTAAAACACTTATTGAATTTAAGAATGTGGAAACGTTAGATTCTGGGAATGTAGGGATTTTCCAATTCCTACAAGAATTCATACAAATTCCTATTTTCCTATATCACAAATTCCTTTCGCACTCGTACAAATTTAAGAATTTGAAAATTTGAGATTTAGAAAGCTTAATTTAGGATACTGAGAATTAGGGAATTCGAGAACTTGACAAAATGACTTCATGAATATGCGGACTTAAATATGACGACAATTTAACAATTTCAATGTAGAAGCATTCATAAATTTCTGAATTTGAGAGTTCTGAAATTTCAGAATTGAACATCTAGAAATTTAATAATGCAGAAGTTACTTTGTAAACTGGAAAATTTGAGAGCTCAGAAAAATAAGAATGTATCAGTTTACTAATTTACGAATTTTTAAATTTGAGAATTCCGTAGAACCACCTTTCAGAAATACGACAATTCCGAAATTTAGTAACGAACAAAATTAAAATTCGTTGTATCCGAAACTGCAATTTTCTAGTATAAAGCCAAGCATTCATAAATTTCTGAATTTGAGAGTTCTGAAATTTCAGAATTGAAAATCTAGAAATTTGATAATGCAAAAGCTACTTTGTAAACTGGAAAATTTGAGAGCTCAGAAAAATAAGAATGTATCAGTTTACTAATTTACGAATTTTTAAATTTGAGAATTCCGTAGAACAACCTTTCAGAAATACGACAATTCCGAAATTTAGTAACGAACAAAATTAAAATTCGTTGTATCCGAAACTGCAATTTTCTAGTATAAAGCCAAGCATTCATAAATTTCTGAATTTGAGAGCTCTGAAATTTCAGAATTGAAAATCTAGAAATTTAATAATGCAGAAGCTACTTTGTAAACTGGAAAATTTGAGAGCTCAGAAAAATAAGAATGTATCAGTTTACTAATTTACGAATTTTTAAATTTGAGAATTCCGTAGAACCACCTTTCAGAAATACGACAATTCCGAAATTTAGTAACGAACAAAATTAAAATTCGTTGTATCCGAAACTGCAATTTTCTAGTATAAAGCCAAGCATTCATAAATTTTTGAATTTGAGAGTTCTGAAATTTTAGAATTGAAAATCTAGAAATTTAATAATGCAAAAGCTACTTTGTAAACTGGAAAATGTGAGAGCTCAGAAAAATAAGAATGTATCAGTTTACTAATTTACGAATTTTTAAATTTGAGAATTCCGTAGAACAACCTTTCAGAAATACGACAATTCCGAAACTTAGTAACGAACAAAATTAAAATTCGTTGTATCCGAAATTGCAATTTTCTAGTATAAGGCCAAGCATTATTAATTTCTGAATTTGAGAGTTCTGAAATTTCAGAATTGAAAATCTAGAAATTTAATAATGCAGAAGCTACTTTGTAAACTGGAAAATTTGAGAGCTCAGAAAAATAAGAATGTATCAGTTTACTAATTTACGAATTTTTAAATTTGAGAATTCCGTAGAACCACCTTTCAGAAATACGACAATTCCGAAATTTAATAACGAACAAAATTAAAATTCGTTTCATCCGAAATTGCAATTTTCTAGTATAAAGCCATTGTAAAATGAAAAATAGTGGGAGGCTCCTTTCGTTGCAGCGGTGTCCAAAGGTAGTCTACGTTTGACGTGAGTGTACGTGTGACACGCTACAGGAACAGCATCTATCTCCCTCCACTTTCGACACCCGTTACAACCGAGACATTAGATCGTACCTTAGACACGGCGATTGGCTCCCGTCGGACGCGAAGAGGTTGGGCTCAGGTGGGCCATCAGGTTCGCAGGGGGGATCCAAGATGCGATTGGCAGCAGGGAAAGCAACGAAAGAAGGGAGTATGCTACCTTGGAAGCCGTACTACGATCGTTCTATTGCATCGGAGAGTTCAACGAAAGAGAAGGATTGCTACTATGCCGTGCAACATGTTCGAATGAGAGGAAATCTTGCCGGGAGATAAGTGGGACAATAGGAAACGCGAACTGTCGCCTTCTATTTACCCTTAGTACACTTTGGGGTTACTTATGCAACATAGTACGATACATTCTTCAAACTTTTTTCTTATGTTTGTAATTTTGTATTAAAAATTGTAATACTTTTGATTAAAAGTAAGTTGTAACATGTAAAACTAATGAGTTATTTGTGAAATTATGATGTATTGCAATACTTGTAATACTTTTGTATCACGTCATTTTATGGTTTGTAAAAGGTAACATTTTTAAGGACTTTCATTTTGTGACGCGTTACCGATTTCTGCTAACAGATATGGATTTTAGAGGATTCTGGGTCACTGGTAAGAATTATTATGAATTCCATAATTAATTTTTTATTTAAGGAAAAATATTTTTGTATAAGTAATTATATTTTTGTGTGATGTTTTATTAAGCTTGGTTAGAACAAATGGATTTAAGGAGATTTTATCAATTTTTGTATGGACGAATGGAGTTAATAGGATCGGTTGAAATAATTTGCATGTTTGGGGTTTTCAGAATTTGAGTACTTGTGAAGTTGGGAATGCAGGAGAATAATAATTTGGGAGATTGAAGGTTTGACAAGTTTTAATTTTGGGATTGGTAAAAATAGGTGGTTGGAGATTGGGAAATTTGGAAACCTAAGAATTTTTAAACTTAAGATTGGGAAATTTGAGAATTTAATGGTTTGAGGATTTTGCAATCTGGGAAATTTGGGAAGTCTGGGAAACTTCAGAACGTGAGAATTAAGAAATTTGTAAATTTGTAAATTTAAAAATTACAAAATTTGAGGATTTGTAAATTTGAAAATTAAATAATTTGGAGATTAAAAAGTTTGGAGATTTGCAAATGTGATAATTACCAAAATTTTAAGACAATAAATTAGGAGGATTTGGAACATTGATATTTTAGAATTTGAAATCATAGAATTTGGGAAATTTTTGAATTTCGATTTCTCACATTTCAGTATTTGGCAAACTGATCATTTTTATTGTAATCATTCTCAAAAAAGTTAGCAAGATTTTCCAATCGTCATTATTAAACTATTAATTACATTTTTAAAAGTGGTTAATATTCGAAAGCTGACTAAATAAATTTCTATACAAACATTTTGTACATTTTGTTCAAAAATGTGTACAAAAATATATTATAAAATTTGTATGAATATATACAGGGCATCCCTCTTAAAATTGTTTTCACCTGTAGGAAATAATGACCTTGAAACAACATTTATAACGGCGTTGGAACGATATTTTTTATGTTCTGAAACCACATAAGTTTTCTTCAGTTACTCCTGTCTACTATCGAAAACAATAGTAAAAGAATTTAGATGTTTGCCTTAAATGAAACACCTTGTATGGTGAGTCAACATAAACTAATACCAAAAATAACATGTCATTAGTTGCATAAAAAAAAATTCTAGACACACTATACAGCATTTTAGAAGATTCAGATAAACAGAACTGAATTTTCCTATATCATATTTTATATGATATAGTCTGATTATGTCTTGCAGTTCAAATCAACCCTCCTATAACACGACTAATTCATCTCGTGTTATGCGAAACTCATGTTACAAGGGAGTTTCAACTTTTTATAAACTCGCGCTATATGGACACTGTGTTATAAGAGGATTCTCCTGATTTCTGCAGAATGATGCATTACAGATGAAACTGTAAACATTTGAACATTAAAATAATACTAATATTGATTTTAATCTTGAACAATTTAGACTTAACAACCCTAGTAAGAATCATGTTAAAGAAGGTTTGTTCTTCACAAACTATATCGCGTTTCAACAAATGTTTCATGTAAAACTTACCCTCATCTGAGGCTGAAATCTTATGGTGGTCATAAACTTTCTCTACGTAGATGTGTTTCCCAGATTTCTAGATGTTATAAAATCAGTGAATTCACACCTGCTTAAGTAAAATTATACAATACTGTGTCGAAAATAGAGGTCACCTTCAAATTTTTGAAGTACACTCACCTGCTGGAGATTCAGAAATTGAAGATTTGAGGCTTTAAGGATACGAAAATTTAAGGACTTGAAAATTTCAAGATTTGTGGATTTGAAAATTTGGAGATTCGATGATTTTGGAATATGGAGACTTAACTATATAGCAATCCAGGGACTTGGGGTCTCAAAAATTTGGGAACATAGAAATTTGAAAAAACAAGAATTTGAGAATTAAGAACTTAAAAAGTTGGAGATGTAGAAGTTTAGAGATACAGATATTTGGAGATTTAGGGAAATCAGAATCTAGGGATTTTGGGTCTAGAAATTGACAAGAGTTGGGACCTAAAAATTTGAAGATCTAAGGATTATTGGTATGTGGTGACTACATGATGTGGACATCTATGAATATGAGAATATTTGGATGTCTTTGCAATCCGGAGACTCAATAATTTAGAAACCTAAAAATGTTTTAACAGAGAAATGTTTTAAATTTGAAAACTTGAGAAACTGGAGGAGTTATAAATTTAATAACTTAGCATTGAGAAATTGTCAACGTCGCATACAAATGTCATCCAAAGTAAGCCTACGTTGCAGCCGAGTGCAACTACCGTTCGATGCCATTACGTTTGTGCAAGGCACAATACGAAAACTTGGATATTTATAAAAAACGGTCAATGATCTTGTCCTGGACTCTGAAACCATTTGAAAGAACAGTATAATCGTTCGAAATTGGGCCGTTGCTCGCGCTGCGTAAATGGACCTCTGGCCGAATTCCCGCGTCCAGTTCGGTCCCCTGACCACAGCCAACTCGGCGATCGAAGGAAAGAAGAGATTCGCCGGCAAGCACAAGGGGGCAACACATTCGAAAGGGGGGCAATCTCGTCGAGCGAGGTGGGGAGGGGGTTGCGAGAGTAGCAGCTATCTCGCAAGGAGGGCGGGGAAGGCAGAGGAGAGAGCCAGAAGAGGGGATCGAGGGGCAACGCGAGGAGCGAGCAACCACGCACGGCATCCTTCCTTCGGAGCCAAGTGAAGCGGCCGAACTGGTCCTGAAACACGGTGCAGTGCTCGAGCGGATTGTGGCGTGTCGGGTCCCCGGTTCCGGGGGCCGGCGTCTGCAGCCCTCAGTCGTTCGCTGATGCCCCGACGAGGAGGAACACCGAGTTGTCCTAGGGCAAGGTCATCCCTCGAGCCTCGAACCACCCTGAGACTCGGTTCTCGATTTTCAGACCTCGTCTCGTGCTCTCGGTTTCGGGTGTTCGACCTCGTCGGCTCGCGATCGTGTCGAGGAAAAGAGGATTCGTTCGTGTGTCCGACACATTCAGGATATTGCCTAATTGCCATCGGGCCGTAGGATCGTTAGGGCAACAGAAACTTCCTAGGGATACAGTGGTAGCGAGGTGACTTTTGGACCAGTGACACTGCGGGATGCATGTTAACGGAAATCGTTCGGTGCCAGGTGTCCAGGGCCGTTTCGGTGTTTCCGTGCTGCACCGGATCCGTAGATCGTCGACTGACTGACAAGTTCGATTCGGAGCGGTCGTGTGTTGTGACGCGTGACGAGGATAAATCGCGTTTTCACCGTATCGGCAAAGTGGACTATTAGACCCTGCGCACAAACACATACACGCGCAGGCGGGATCGAGAGAGAGAGACAAAGCGAGACGAGGGGGGCACGATCGAGGAAGGGAGAGAAATTATGCGGCACGGGATGCGAAGGAAAAAGATAGACGGCCAGGCTTAAAAAGAAGGAACGAGGCCGAAGGAGAATGAGTAACAGAGACGAGAGGAAAAAAGGAAGAATCGGCAACTTCCTGCGAGTCGAGAACGTGAGAGAAAGGCCGCTTCGGAGCATGTATAGCTCGATCGATAAACAAACGTTCGTCGAAGCGTAATATCGAGGTGTGGACCCTCGTGCACCCTGGCCAATTGGAATGTCGATTTGCTGGAAGCTGTTGCGAGTCATCTTATCTATTTTCAACGATCCTGCCCTTCGTTCTTTTTCCTCTCGTTCGATCCGAGTCCCTGTATAATTAACCGCCTCGCGAGAGAACGGAGCGTCACTCAAAGCGTTGTTCACAGCGGCTCATTTTCACGTCAAGAGAGCTCACCTGCACGAAGATCAACGTATCGAGGATAACGGAGGCTCGATGGACACGCGTGTCCACCCGATCACCGCCTGACAGGTGTTGAGCTTCCGGTTCCACCGCGTACTTCGTCGGGAGATCTGCTACTCGAGAAACGTATAATGCGGTTTTAATGCCAAAGGTGTCGGGTTTCATAAACGAACCGGTACGCGCGCAGCCAACTCGCGCGAGTTTGTCACGGGTCATTCACGTCGCGGGTTACGAAAAACGACCGGTTGAAATGAGTGTACGGCACGTGGGCGATCGACGTAGTCGTGTTTCCTTATTTTTTTGTTTCTGCGTCTTTCTTCCTCCGGTCGGAGAACGACGGAGAAAGGACCAGGGAATCAAATCGTCGATCTTCACAGGTGCGTGGTTCAGTGCAATAAAAATGAATCGATGCGTGAAACGGTTATTTATTGGTCCTTGATGGACTGTGTAACGATCTTCGTCGTAAAGACAGCCACGGAAAATCCGAACAAAATGAGATACGTTCTGTGTATATATTTATGTATCGTTGTCGAGCAACTGTGGTGACTTCGTCATTGGAAGTTTGAAACTGCAGTGACTTCGATGCCGTGCACGGGATGAATTTCCGGCGCCATTGGTAAGTTTCTACGGATAGATCGCGGTTTACTTTAGCGCGGACACCCATTTCTTATGTGATGTCTAAGAACTGAAGGAACCACAATTTTTTGGTGTATCCTTCAGGATAATCCTGAGCAATTATAATACGTAGAACATCGACGATTTTTAAACAATGATGCGATTCTTACTCTTTAATTGTAAACTGAATTACAATTTTCTACATACTCGAAATACGAATATAGCTCCACTGAAAGATTTATAGAAGTCCCTTTTTTTTCGTTCTTATAGACAAATCATAGTGATTTGGAAGTTTTCTAGCTACAAGAGGACAGGTAGCCATTTCAGTGTCTTTAATAATAAGCTGCACAAAAAAATGATATGATACATATTTGCTTAAGTCCATCAATAGTGGCAGGTCATGCAACTATGCAACTTGTATATCAATCATCTTAGACGATATAATAAATTTAGTTATGTAATGTTACTGAATGTAAATACTGTTACATTTTTTTATCGATTTTGTAACATATTGTAGGCATATATAATTAATTCTGCTTTGCCTTCTGCATATGTTAGAAAAATATTTCAAATATTCCTGTCGATATTCAAAGTAATGTATGTAATTCATTAAACGAAACCTTTCATTGAAAAATTGATGAGCACAGTTAATAATGATACTTGTACTGTTTTTGATGATGCTGTTATGTGTTTTTAATGCTTTCTTCAAGATGATCTAGTATTATTATCTATATTAGAAAAAGGGAAAACTTTCTTATGACTAAATTACTGTGCATTTTATTTTCACTTTCACTGTCACTTGATGCATCTGTTGACTGCACTATGTTCTTTAGACTAGTGAATCATTTTCGTCTAATTGTATAAAACTGAATTAAGGATTTATAAAACGTCTATGAAAATGAAAACAATATTATACATGTATTTTAAAAGTAACACACTGACAAAATTTTTAAAAGAAATAAAAGACTGTTTTGAATATGACTAGATAATATTAAACTAATGTCAAAATGTAATCAGACAATATTAAACAAATGTCAAATTTATATGTCCAAAATGTCAATTAACAAGATAATATTAAAGTAAACACAAAGTTAACAGTATGTAATGCACATGTTTGTGTACATTCACTTCTATCTGTTTATTGTTTTAATAATAAATCAACTATAAGTACTTACATTGTAGAATATAGGAAAGTGTCACATGAATCAAGAAAAGCGCCATAACTGCTCTCTACCGGCCAAATTACGAAGTTACACGAATAAGATTTTCATAACTGATCGATATATGTTTCTGCAAACCTTACAATTTTTTAATTGAATAGCATTTTTAATTTGTGCCATATGTGAACCATATATGCAATGCGATACAGTTAAGTATCATACGTGTACTAAAAACCATTATTCTCATTTGCAAATAACATTATGATTTACAAGATTCATTCTTCTCCTACCATTATTCTCAATTACATTACATTTAAATAGATATGGGAAAATATTAGTAGAGGGATTATCTAACTATACGTGTAACACTAATCAAATCCACTTAGTTTTATGTAAAGAGTTCAAATAGTGAAAATTATTGATAATAATTTCTTCAAATACACTACCCAAAAATTTGATCGCATTTGTTAAAATGTAGTTTAGCTAAAACTGTAAAAGGCTATGAATTATTGTTATAAATTGTAATGCTGTATAAAAATGGACAAAATGTGCCAGTACTGATATATAAATTATTACACTAAGTATCCTTCAAATTTTTATAAATTTATGTTCTTATAGTGCATGATCGAACTTCTACATCGTGTAACCTGTGAACGATAGTGTATATTGAAACACAAATCAAATTCAATTATCATTTGATCAGATCGGAATGAAGAAGAGCCTGACGAATCTCGTTCGTGTTATAAATAATAATTACAGCGATGTGTAATAACAAAGAAACGCAAGCGAATTCTACAAATCGAATAAAATAAGATAATTCAACGAAATCCGCAGTGAGATGTTCTTGTACGTGTACTCTTCCTGCACAATAAATATCTGATCGATAAGATCACGATAAAAATGCTACCATGTAGCTCGAGATAAGTCCGTCGACAGTAGTAACGAGTCATCTTTGTTGATCAATCGGCAACTGGTATGATACAGCATTCCGTGCATCCTTTCCGAAGCTATTTTCAATATGATACGCTTGAAACAGCTGAACCTTCGTTATCAAGATCTCCAGATTAGCAAAAACTATGCCCCTGTTCCTTCACTCATCGAGAATCACGGCAAATAACACGGGGAACTTTCCAATATCAGATCTCAGACGAAACAGGAAATTGAACTTACTATTCTCAGTCTATTAACCATTTTTCTTTCGTCTGGCTCAATCATTTTATGCATCAAACAGAATCGTGCAATTGTGGTCACATGACGACGTTCCTTGGCCTAACTAATTCCTAAAGCGTGAAACCAGGTTCGACTTTTGATCGAACGCATTTTCAATGATAGCGTACACTTGACTTATTCGAAGAAAAGATAAATATACCAATATGGACCATAATTTTCTATCAAAGGGATTATCAAAAATATGAGGGGTATTTCTGCTACTGTATAATCGTGCAATTGTATCGAGAAAGTTTCTCTCACATGACGCAAAAGTTCTGTCTTTAAATACATCTCATCATCTACATTAACAATTCAGTAATCAAATGTTATAAGACCTCGGTACGAGAATAATTAACAGAAGTAAACTTATTATCGCAGAAATTTGAAAGTTTAGATTAGAGAAACATCATATTTAACCTAAACTTCAATTATGATACTGATAATACTAGGATTTGTCATTTATCAAATAATCTACGTGGCTACTTTAAGATTAACCCTTGTAATCCCAGAATTTAACCACGTTTATTAACATGTGCGCCTACTTTAATATGGATAATTAGATTTGATCACATTAAAATAGCTCCTCTATTTAGAATCAGACACTACATTATTCCAAGAACGATTTACCAGTTTTGAATACAAGGAACGCTGTAACAAAAAAAGAACAGTGCTATTTCTATGCTAGAAATGAATATAATGTACATGCTACGTATGACAGTTTTAAATCATGATTAATGTAACAGCCATGACGGTAGTTAAATCATAATGATTTAGCAACCATGATGGTAGTTAAGGTTTAAGTGACTTCGCTTGCCAGTACACAGCATGAATTTCAACGCACACAACTCCTTCAAAATTCCGTCCACGATTACACGTGGCCACGTGTGCCATCAATGAAACACAAGTGCATCAACTGAGATATAGTAATGCACTCTGATGACGATGCAGCCGAGAAGCCTAGAACAATGGTAACTATGTATCAATTCCAATCAGCTGCAATCATCGGTGCTCGGCAGTGCCAATAAATTCCGCTCGTTCCTCGAATATTCAGCTCTCGTGACTCTCCTGTTCCGGCTTCGTTGCCTTCTTAATCCGGCACGCCAGACAATTCGAAACTGAACAACGAAAGTCACAACCGGGATTAAAAAACGGTGATAAGGTCGAACCACGACTTTGATGCCCTCTGACAGAAGAAGTCTTCATTTCACCTTCAGCATCCGCTCATGGACGCTACACAAGTAACGACTGAAGGTTTACTTCTATGTAAATTGACCTATTTGAATATCTTCGAAAATACTAACTTCTTAACGAGTTCGACGTGTATATACAATAACACAATCCAGAACTTTATTTCGACGAGGTTGACGTTAATCGTTCATTCTTATATTAAAATTGTAAAATTTTTTGAAGTCAGAAATTTCGTTTTACATAATTCATATTTATGTTTTGTAAGATTACGTGTATTTTCTCTGTGTTTGACGTGTGTACTCGTCATTGCTTAACTACCCGTCTAGCGAGGGATTTTTAACAATTCAGTCAGTTGGTTAACATATTTCTTTGGCAGTGGATGCTAATTATTAATGCGGTGTTAAGATTAATAAAGAAAATAGAAATGTTACGTATTTTTCTAATTTAGCGATCTTTAACGAATTATAAGTTGGACTGAAAGCTCACTATGCATATGATTTAGGGTGCAAATATGAGTTAGGTGTGCTGTGTTTGAACTGTAAGGTGCGCGAGTGTGGCTCGATAAACCAAGAGGTTATACAAACTTTTAAGACAAAAGTTGATGTATACTTCAAGATGTTGAAACGTAATCCAGCAGCAAATATGGAGTAGATAGTTATAAAGATTGTTATTATAAATGGCAATTTTATTTTTAACAAACCTGATCTACTCTGCTCAGCAATTTTTGCTAAATATACTTTAAAGTATTTAATAAAAGTATCTGTCACAAGTAAAAATGAGAGATTAGCACGAGTACAAATCCATCAAATGTGTCAGACATGGCGATCGTTAATTAATAAATTGCGAAAGAATCATGAAGTCACATCGATTAACACTGAAAAATGACCCTTATCTACCCACTTCGTTTGCTAAAACCTTTCTTAATACATAGTGTTCTCTTCCGTGTATCCTTCAGTTAAACAGCTAACTCTTCATGTTCTGGTATAATGACAATATGTCAGATATATCTTGTAACGAGAATCCACCTTCGAACGATCATCGTGTTGTCCTACGCAGAGTTCGACTTCCTTGTTGTACAACGATACAATTTCCACCTTCTGCGACCATACCTTTCCTCCCACAATCCAACCGCTAAGTCTTCTGTTTCGTGTGGAATATCGCGGGCTCAGAACGAATAGCAATACTTTGCAGACTTAGTCGTGGCAATAACTTGAATAACATTTTCATCGTGGCTTTGTTATGGCTGTGCACTGATCTCGTTTCATGCGACTCGTATTAGTTTTACGTGGAAACAGAGATATCTCCGGTAATTCTTGATGCACATTTTGCCGCATTTGATACTTGCATGGGCAACGATGCCCGTGGAAGAGCCGTGCATGAACGAGTGACGCACTCGTGAGCAACGATGGATGACATTTTGAAGTTTGAGAATTTTTACGAGTTGAAATCTTTGTAGTCCTGGGTTTTTATATTTTTAAATTTTGGGATTATTAATTTTTAAATTGCCGAGCTACTAAGTTTCTGAACTCCTAAATTTTCGAATTTCTACAGTTCCGAATTATTGACTTTCTAAATTTCTACACATACGAATTTTTGATTTATCAAATTTTGAAATTTCCGAGTACTTCAATTCCCCAGTTTCTAAATACTTAATTTTCAGACTTATAAATTTTTAAATTTCTAAATTTAGAAATTATATTCTAAATCTTTGAATTCCTAAATTTCACAATTTCAAAATCTGCGAATTTCTCTGTATCTGTATTTTTAAATTTCCGAAATTCTACATTTTTTAATTCCAGAAACTACGAATTTATGAATTTCCGATTTCTTAAATCTGTAATTTTAAGATATCTATATTTCTAAATATACAAATTAAAAATTATCGAACTTCAGGATCTCCCAATTTCTAAATTCTTTAAATTTTTAATTCACGAATGCCTCAATTTCTGAGTACTGATATTTTATAATTTCTAGATTATTAAATTTCCAAATTCTATAGATTTCAAATTCCGAATCCTTGAATCTCTAAATTTGAGAAACTTTTGAAAATCATTGTTTGAAAATTTAAAATGCAATTTTGCAAATTAAAAAATTTGAAACTTAAAAAATTCAGAATATTAAAAATTCAAAAACTAGATAATCAGAGAATCTGAAAAACTCTACGTATGTCAACAGGCAATAATAAAAAATATTAAAAAAGCGGAAAAGTAGAATGGTTACATTTTCTTCGCGAAAATATAACGCGAAGTTCTTCAGAGTGTGAAATAAAAGAAGAAAACAGACAAAAAATAGAAATGTATTTTGATAGCGAGCGAAATTCCTGTGCAACTTGTTATCATCTCAACACAACCGCCAGAAAATTGCTATCTTATTTTATCGCGAATTTATCGAGCAAGAAACTAAATAGCATACGGTGTAAATCGTGCGAGTACCAATTTTGTATTTACATAGCAGAACTAATAGATTAGGTAGCATGCACATTCGAAAAGAAAACAGAAAGTATGTAGAAGGTATTCCAGCTAACTTTATCGTCTGGATTATCTACTAAACAGCTTCACCTTCTACAAAAATTTCAGTGTTCAAGAATTTTAACTAGATCGATACATCAGCAGTAGAAGAAAAATATTAAACATGGTAATGCGAGCACAAACATGGAAAATATGTCACTTTATGTATGTAATGTTAATTTAATGTTCATGTTTCAAATGAAAGCAAAACAAATTCTTGTCATATCATTAACATGTCCGTACTTAATAACCTGGCTACCCTCGGACTACTTTTATGATATTTTTTTGTACTTGGTAGATTTTTATACAAGAAATGTACTTACGCGGTTTTGTTTTTCTACTTTTTATGAAAAGCAACAAAAATGGAGTTGTGTTGACTCTTAGACACCGATTTATTTATGGCACCATAAATTTCTGGAGGTGCTACATTATAATATACCCGAGAATATAATACTATGCCCACACTGACATAAATCTAGTTATCGATAGAAACAATATTAAGTGATATTTTTTTCCAATCGTCTGACACTATTGAAAAATCATTGTTTCCCATCGTGCTAGTTTAATTTGAATTTTTTGGAAATTAGAAATTTTTAGAATTTTAAAAACTGGAATTTAGGAATTCTAGTACATTAGAATTCCGAATTTGAGAATTTTAGTATTTTCGAATATCAATTTCAGAATTATATAATTTCATTTTTATAAATATAAATGTAAATATATATGACTTATACAATATATGTATATGTACAGTCTTCCACTTAAATTTGCACAACCTTATGAATTTATATTTGTAAGCAATAAATAAATAAACATTGACTGACATGTCATCTCTGCGGTACCAAAGTAGTCTATAACCATTCGATAAATATTTATTATTCTATATCTAAAAATAACATATTTCATATATAGTCACTGTCCTCTTTATCTACATATTATGAACAACAGATTCTTATGCTCTATCGTCGATTAATTGCATAGAAAATATCTTATTTTTACTCTATACAAAATAAATCAACCCTTTAATTGAATTAAATTTCTACAATTTTAAATTTTAATTAAAATTTCCTTCCCTCACACAGTTTTAACCAAAAAAAATTCCTAAAAATCTAGCTTTTACTAATTACAAAATACACTATCATTAAATAATTATTTAGGTAATTACAAGTTAGATAAGTATAAATCTTTTACAATACGTTGACAACGCAGCAATTTCTTTTTTCATACTACAAAAAGTGTTTGAAAAATTATGATAATTCCTGCAATGAGGAAAAGAAACGAATTGTATTTGAGTGTTGAGGGAGAAAGAGAGGGAGCCAAACTGTTCATGAACGAGCTACTCCAATCGAGAAGCAGCTTGCGAGGAGGAGGAGCACAGGTAGGAGGTGACGCTGGTGAAAGAGTTGTGAAACACGTAAACTCGCCTTACCAATCCACCTAAGATATCACTATGACTCGCTATTATTGGCAGCTAATTCCCAGAAAAGCAACGAGCTTCTTACACTTACAATTAGTATAACTGAACAGCGATTCCTTAGCAGAACATATTGTAGCTACCGACTGACCACAAAATTAAAATATGGTTTCAACTTTTGGCAAAATGATAGTTTCATAATTTGTAATTGTTAGTAGATAAAATCAACTTTGGTCAAGATTTTTAATAAAAATCTGAATGCATGATATACTATAGTTTGTTTTTTAGATAACAATAATGAACTATTATAAACTCGATGACACATGCAATTCATTAGATATATAAACACAGATAATAACAATAACTACAAACACAGACAAAAATACATTAAATTTGTGCAGTGTCAATTTTCAGACAGCAGCCAATTAAAAAAACTGTCATATTAGTAACATGTATGTGCCTGAGTGTCATATTAGTCCAAGTTCACATATATTAATTTATTCATAAAATTCTATGTTTATTTACTCATAACATTTTATTTACAAAATAAATTCATTTGTTACTTCATCTACTCAAAAACTTTACTGTGAAAATAAGGTAAACTAGATTTGTGCCAAATGCTCCAAATGTGTGTAATATACAAGGTATAAAAAAGTTGAACAAATTAATAACCTCTTTCAATTTAACTTCAGTTAGATTCTTTCCTAAACTTATATCTCGAAGATTAATTTTACTTTGAACATGATATAATATAAAATGCAGCAGTTCATCACCGTCGCTTTATCATAAGAAAGATTTCTACCTGGTTGCACGGTTTTCCATTCCTCTTTTCTGTTTAAGTTCAAAAAGTCTCTCACTGCTTTACAACTCTCTCAATTTATAACATCCGATAGAGAGTTATAAAGCTACATAAGAAATGAATTGAGAAGTGCACATGTCAAAGCGGTCTTCTAATTCATATTTCGCTATGTAGACCACAATGCTTGAATTTATAAAGACGAAGTTCTGATTACCGCAAGTCGTTTGCATCAGCCTGTATGCAACCGATGAGTGAAATGTTAGAGGTGTCACCGTCGACACCACGTTACCGTTCTGAGGTCAAATACGAACCGGTAGAGGAATTCGAAAGCTCGAAAACGTCGAACTCTGCGAGATAACGCAACATCCAGTAGAACGAGAATAGTCATTTATTTCCAGGTGGCAGCAGCAACACAGAGATAGATGACAGTTGACTAGCGACAGAAGATGGAGGATACGGTACATCACAGGCAGAAATAAGAAGAAACGAATGCTTCTCTCTATCGTTGCATACCGTAGGGCGGACACCCGAGCATATCTTCGTATTCGGTGATCGATCATTGTGACGTATCGTCGATCACGTGACGAACAATCCCCGAAGCTTATCCAACGTTGCAACATGGTTATATACGCCTGATCCGATCCCAACGTTAAAGGTGGATTTATATTAGCCGCATCCGACACGGGACCGTTCTGTATCAGCATCGAAACAAATATGTTTGTAGTTATTATACGGGGTGGTCATGATAACATCAGTGTTTGCGATAAGGATCTTGACAAAAGAAATCCTCATACATAAGAACACTATAATTTTTATTTTATCATCATTTTATTAGCAAAGATAACCTTGTAAGGACATCTACTATAATCTTAATTTTATTATAATTTATTTTATCCATGAGTTTGTTAGATGACCTACATCAATTTTTTACGTTTGAATTATTTGTTGAGAAATTAAGGAGAGCTACTATAATTTTAACTTTATAATTTTTATTAGCAATTATATAAATTTGTTATGTGTGTTACTCTTTTAGCAATTAACACCTTTGGTTTTTTACATGAAATTTTATATATATTTTAATGTTGTAGGGAAGAGTATGTCGGGAATTTATGTGTGAATGATTGTTACCTTCAAGATTGTATGAGGATAGAAATCAAAGAAACGTGAACATTCTGTAATATTATGTTTGTTGGTACATTATCATTACAAATTGAATATTCCCTAATATAATATTTATTAGTATACTGTCGCTACAAATTAAACGTTCCATGATATTGTATTTATTAGCATATTTTCACTACAAATTGAACACTTCGTAGTTGTGTATTTATTAGTTCACTGTCGCTACGAATTGTACACCCCATAACATTGTTGGTATTATAATCATTGGTACATCGTCACTACAAATTGAACATACCATGATATCGTATTTATTAGTACATAGCCAATACAAATTGATAGAACTACATGTGACTTCCATTAGCAAGAATGTATTTCTGAGCTCTATTGATTATGCTCCTGGTACTTGCTAATGTTGCAGTGGATGCGCATACTTCTTCTATCTTAGTCTGCAAATGGTTTAAACTTCTCTGCACTGTAGTATATGCAATGTCTATAATAGGATCGCATAAAGTCCACGCGTGATAAATCTACAGAACCGTTTCTGCTGAGGTCTGCAGGCAATTTAGGTTTGCATGTTCCAATTCATTTATTATTGAATATGTATGTTACAAACTAAGTATCAGCATGCAATTATGCGAAGAAACCTTATGATCTTTCAAAAATTTTGTATGCACAATAGTAGCGGTGACTTTTAATAATTTTGAAATTCATTATATAAAAATTGTATTTATTGTCACTTAAAGTTTGAAAATAAGTGATATATGATACTATGATAGTTTTATAGGATAAGTAATATAATATGAATAACTTCATAGCAAACATTTGTTCTAAATTGCACCCAAAAATTTCTTCTTAAATTGGTGTAAATTGTGATATGTAGTCACATCAACTTCCGACAATAGACTAATATAAATAGTATTACAGAATGTTCAATTTATTTCTTCCATTTGTGCTTTTGTATGACTTTGAAGGACATAGACATCAGAGTTCAAAATTTTCAGATTTTTAGTGTACAAAATTGTGAAATTTTCAAATACTCCAATTCGCAAATTTCAACACACAGTATAATATTCTTAAATTTCCAAGCCTTCAAATTTTAATATTCTCAAATTTCTAAATCTTCAAAATTCTAGTTTTAGTTTCTGAATGACTAAAAGTTCAAATTTTTACACTTCCAAAATGTTTACATAAATGTCCAAATTTTACATATCCAAATTATCAAACTTCCAGGCTATCAAATATTCAATTTTTCGTTTCTCCAATTATACCCAAATTTTCGGATTTTAAATTTCCAAATTCTCAAACAGAATAATTTTTCCAAATACCTTGTTAATATCCTCAATTCTTTAAACATCCAAATTTTTTTAAGAGCAATAGGGTCTTTGAATATACTTAATAATCCATTCATAAAAGTAGACTTTAAAGTGAGAATTTAGCACGATGTACTGTTTCTATGTATTATAGTACTATATTCCATTTCCTTGCGTTTTTCGAAAATGAACAAGTCCAAACTAAAAACGCGATAGTTAACCGGTTACCTTCACACTTGTCTTGTTAATCTGCCATCGATAGGACATCGTTAATTAACCGCTTTCGCCCAGCCTTCATTCAATATCATGCATGTTCTTTCGGAATCGTACTTACTTTTTAAAAACGCTGACACGTTTCACGTGTTCAAGGAAACCAGTCCACCCAGTGTCATTATAACGATTAAAACGATTAAACAGAAGGACAAATGCCTGATTAAACAACAAGGATTTGTTCACGTTCCAAGGACCGATTGATATTAATCGATTTATAAATGATGTTGACCCTGATTAATTACTAAAAAATAAATACGTTCTTCAATCTTCTAATTTCTATTCCGAATTTTGCTTTTACATTAAAAGATTTTTATCTATATTTAGTATAACTGTTTAGCTAACTATTCACCTTTATATTTAGTTCAAAAAATATTTATTCAGAGAAAAATCATAATATTGCAAGGTTACAACAGACTGAGAAAGCAGAACACGAAATTGTTATCATAAAAGATTAAAAGGAAAAAGATATCAAATATAAGTGAAAACAAAGATTTCTACAAGAAAATTGATAATATAATAAAATAAATTTGAATAATTTTGTATTAAATCGGGAAAGGAATTCATTCTGTTATTTTATTATAGAATACTAAAATTAATGCTGCAATCCTTGTAGAAATACTAAAATTAACGTTAAAATCTGTAATTGATGAAATTTTAGTCATTTCATATTAAATAAAATTAAGAATATTAGTTTCGCTATTCTGTTCTGAATTCTGTTCTTATTCAGATTTAAATTTTGCCGCCACTGCTGTCTTCTCTTTTTCCAATGTAAACCAGTTTTCACAACATTTACTATCTTATAATAAATAGAAAAATAAACCATCATTCGGTTTGTAATAAGTTTATTTATGACTAGTTCTGTTAATTAATTTCATGATTGCTGTTAGAACAGAACTGAATGACCCACCAGTATGGCGCCATTTTAAATAACGACGGGAAATCATTTCTGTATACCTTTCCACGATTCGCACACTATTTTTCAAAATTTGAAAAACTACAGAACTAATCATATTACAATATCTTTAATACTCAATAATAGACCCATCACTAACAAAAATATTATTTATTTCTTCATTTTCTGTTCCATAAAGTGTTCAAAATATTTTTCAAGAAATCAGAATATTAATCGTGCCAGAATATCTACAGTAATAATCAACAAATTTATATACAAATAAACCTATTAGAAATCTAGACACTATTTATTTCTTTATTTATTATACCACTTCAACATGGCCCCAATAAAAAACGCGGAATAGTTTCTTATCATTTCCTGCAAGATTATTAGTCAGTAAAATTATCAGTCACACCACATTTGTGTCTACAAAGTAGTTACAAAATCAGCTTTGAAATGTAAATGTGTGTAAGTAAAGAACCATTTTTAAGCGATCGTATACTTGTATGCTCGATAATTGGATCACTTAACTTATTTGCAAGTCATCACATGCAATCAATAATATTAGCCTTCGGTTACTTATTGGTTCGATTTAATACACAATGTTACACGTCAACATACACAATGTTGCTAGCACTGTATCGAAAACATATGCAATATCAACGTTGATCGAAGAATGATCGGTATACGCGGTAGGACGATAAAAACTGTAGCTTTGTTAAAATCGACAGATAATTTTTGAACGAATAGTTCGCTTACATTGTATGGAAATCGAAATTAATCTAGCCGGTCCAGCTACATTCATAGTTCACCGAACAAGATGCAATTTGCTTCAAAAGGTTGCCCGTATGATCCTGACAACCGAGAATTACGATTGACTTCGATGCTCATTTTATCTGGGTATTAACCTTACGTGAGTTTCAGCAGCGTCACGAAAGATTGCGTAGAGACGCGAATACCGAATGCCTCCAGGAAATCGGTGTATGTACGGATATTTAAAAAACTTCTCATCAAACGAGGCGACTAAAAGCAAATAACAGGTATTAGAACACATTATATTACTTTAATGGCCTCATAATTACCAAGTAATTGAAAAACTAATAATATGCCGCGTGGCGGGAAGCACAAACGGTGTGAACATTTCCAGGCATGTCGAATAAAATATGAGTACATCTTTAATACGGGGGGACTGCTGAAATGATTTATACTTTAGAAACATCGAATTTGATTATAAATATCAAATTTTATTTCTCACTTTATCAACTTTCATTTACAATAAAAATATCTTCGAACTAAAAATTATTTATTTTCAGGAATTTGGATAATTTATATTACAGAAGTATGAAATTGCATTCAAATATCTTTGTAGTAAACCTTCGTCTCCTTACTTTATATAACTAGTCTACCCGCTTCGCAAGATACAATACGAGAATATGCATAAAATTCGCGTGTTTTATTTTTGAAAAGATCAATAATCAGATTTACTTTCTGCAATGATTGGAATAGTACAAATTCTGCAGCTAAAGTGTACGTGAAATTGAGGAGACTTTTGTGGTACTTTACCATAAAATCTGGCCTGAAAGCATTTACATTATTTCTCTGCAAAATTTCCTGAAATAATATTCAGTAGTAATGACACAAATAAAATTGAATTGAGATTTATATCGATGTCCGGCTCTGGTTAGGTCTCATCGCCATGCGCCACATTCCCAAGAATTTTATCATCGATCCCTAAACGCACTCGCAACGAACTGCTTTCTGGAACGAAGCGGAATGTTCGTGCGAGACATTTCGATGAGCAAATCCGCGAGGCGTGACAAGCCTGATCGAGACACGAGAAAGGAATGAAAATAGCGGGTGTGGAAGAACGAGAAATCTTGGTAGTAGATCGCTGGATCAGATCCACGATCAACGGACCGGCTCCGCGGTCAGAAAAAGGAAGAGACACAGGAGAGTTGTAAGAACGGCAAAGAATGATCCTTGGAATGGTGTTGACACCTACGTAATAGCTTGACGAGTAACGATTTGACGTCACAAGCTGAAATTTAAATTCTAGTTTGAACCAATCACTTAAACCGTTCTCCCGACAGAATTATTTAAGAGGTTGGGGAGATCTACAGTGAGATTAGATAAAAACTGTTTATTTGTAACAGAAATTTGTATTCGAGATGTAGACTGGTTATTTGACATTTAACCGACGCATTTTTTAGTAATGTTCGTCTATAAGTTGATACATGGAAGCCTGAGTAAGTGGTACAAGTTCTGTACATACTTTAGAATCTAGTTAAGTTTTGCGAATTATGGAATTACTGAATATTCAAATTTGCAAATTAAGATTGCAAATTCTCGATTAACCAAATTCTTATTCTAACGAATTATCAGATTATTCGTGATGAAATTCACGAATTACTAAAGTATCGAATTTCTCACCATTATAAAATCCACTAATTATCGTATTCTACAATTCAGTTGCGAAGTTTTCAAATTTCTTATTTACAAAATTTTTCAACTGTGTTACCAAATCCCCAAAATTCTGACGATCCCAAATTTTTAAATTAAATAATTACAAAATTACGAAGTCCTCAAATTTTCAAGCTCTCGCAGTACCAAATAATCAAATACACAAATTCTCAAGTTACCAAATCTCAAAATTGATATTCCCAAATTTCCAATTTCCAAATCTCTAAATTTTCAAGTTTTCATATTTCTAAATTACAGAATTCTAAATTCCTAATTTTAAATTTCTAAAGTCCCAATTTAGAAATGTAGAACCTTAGCAAATTAAAAATATGTAAATTTAGAAATTTGGGAAGTTGGAAATGTAAATATGTACAAATCTCAAAAATTCAAATTCCAAGAAATATTCAATATACAAGTTTACGAACAAATGTGCATGACAACAGCGTAGCCACTTATATGAAGGTATATTAAATGAAATTGTATAACGCTGTAAAAACTAAAATACGCTACTCGTAGACAAATTATACTAAAATACACTACAGCAGGACAATTGCAAGGCTCTCCATAGTAACGTTAAAAAAAAGGCATTCAAATTATTCGAAAAGTTCAACTGTTGGCCTACAGTGAACCTCCGGGTAATGAAGAAATTTTCTCACGACCATTTCCCGATACAAGCTGACTGATTAGTTAATACATATGTATTTATTTGTTCGGTTTCATGGCCGAGGATAATGTGTTTTATTACACAGAAAGTGGATAATTGATAAGGCAAACGAGACGCGGAGTTAATTAAAGAGGATATACGAATACAGTCTAAGGGAAGCTGCGAGCGAGCGAGCGATAACATATTTTCATATTCAAGATGGATAATTAAAATCAACCGTTTATTATGGAGAAGTTACACGCGAGAAAATTGAACGATTCCCGAACGGTAGTCTCGTTAAAGTTGTACGCTTCAATGGAATTCAGGGAGTGGTTATTTCTAGGATTTCTACCGGTTTTTCCCTTATCTCGTGGTCACGTATTTTACTTTTATATTTCCGAGAAATCGTATGATGTATTAATGTTGCATCTCTGCGAAGACCGGTAAAATCTTAACATATTATCGGTCTGGAGATCTCCGATGATAAATCGTCGATTCTGTGTTTTAATGGAAGGTGTAAATTTATCGACGGTAAAATTTTGCGATTAATTGAGAAACTTATTTAAGCGTACTGTGTAAAAGTTCACTTTCTCTACATTTCGTTGTATACTTAGCGACTTTAATTATTCGTTTACGATGCGATTCATTTTCTATGTTTTAGGGACGTAGCGCGGTAAATTCAAACTACTATAGAAAATGGATTCGTTCAAATTCATTGTATTGTTAATATGTATGGCTTATGATACATAATTTAAGCACACAATTTAAATAATCGAAACAAACGAAATTACACATAATTTCACATATTTTAATGTAATATCATATTAATTAATTAATCATATAATAGCCGTATGATAATAATTATCGTATAATAATCACATGTTGTTAATTATAATATGATAATTTGTATGATTTAAAACGATTGTATTTTAAATCATAATTTATCATCAACTAGCTTATATTAAGACTTTCGATAATTTTTATTAAATTTACTTCATATGCTAAGGACACAGACTAATTGATTTCCTTGAAAATTGTAAATTAATTCATTCGAAATTAATTTGCAATTGCATCAAAGACTTTGTGGTTGATATTATACCTATACGGAACACATTTAAGGCGGGAAATTTAAATTGTCCAAATATACTCCATGTCCACATATACATTAGCCCCATAGTTGCAGAAGACGTCAATCGATATGTACACTTTAATTGAAGCTTTTCACGAATATCTTTAAAACTAAGGCGAAAGTGATGGTTATATGTAAAATTGGTACAGTGTGCTCTTTAAGACATGTACCTCACCACGTATTTAATTGTAAAAAACAAAATATAGGACTGTTCTCTTTCGAGTTGTTTTACAAAATAAAGTTTGAAAATTCACTGCATACCTGCGTTATTACGGCAAAATAATTTTCCATCAACGTAAACGCGTACTTCTAGACTTACGTTGGTATCGATCAACGTAAACTACTCTTCATCCGTAACGTAAGGTTTTCAAACAATTACGATAATTGGATTATGATTAATAATGTAAGGTTTTCAAAGAACTATGATAATTGGATTATGATTATTAATGTAAGATTTTCAAAGAATTGTGATAATTGGATTGTTAATACAAAATTTTCAAATAATTATAATAATTGGATTATGATCATTAATGTGAGATGTTCAAATGATTGTGATAATTGGATTATGAATATTAGAGAGAACGTGAAAGAACGATCGCCTCCGAGGTTCCCAGATCTATAGACTTCTTTTTATGGGAATACATCGAAGGAAAAGTACTCAGTTAAGATATCGAAAGTGAGGACCAATTAGTGCAATTAACTACGCATTTAAAGAACTGGAAAGTAGAAACACGTTGACAAGGGTATATCAGTAAATAGGTATATACATTTAACGATGAAGACAATTTTATAACCGCAAAAGTAAAATTTTCACAGAAAACTCTGAAGCTAATGGTGTTCACATGCAGTGTGGACCCCAATCACAAGTATCCACAAGGCATTATTTATAATAATAATTAAGATAGAAGTCAAGAAGATATTGTCATTCAAGATACGACATTCGTATTATTATAAAACACAAACTCGACTATGTCGAATGAATCAGAAAACTGTATTCTTAATTTTCCATAAGGAGTTACGTGAGCTTTCACGTGTTATTCGTATCCCGTACAATTATCAGTTTAGCCGCTTCGTTGCAACATTGATCGATCGATTTCATTAGTCGTACACCTGGTTACCACCACATCCACGTCGGCGCACCTGAACGGCTCGAATTTTTGCTCCGGAAGCGGTACACTTCTCGAAACAAGCCGCACGCCCACGCGAGCACTCGAACAGACGACAACGATCTCGTTCGTTCCGTTGTGCAAGCACGGCCCACAGGCGTCGTCGTCACGCGACGATCCCATGAAACTGTTCTCGAATCTCTTCGTGAAAATTTTTCATCGCCGGTTATTTCTCCACGTGCGATCCGCTTAAATCTCGGAACTGTCGAGTCGTTTATGCGCGCCGGCTCCGCGCATGCACGCGAGCCTTCCGCTCGGCTTCACGCGCAATTAAACATGGATTTGTTCTTCTTTATTGAAACGCCAGGCCGCGGCGCGGAACGAGAATTGAAAATCGTTGGCTGGTTCGTTAACGCGTTCAATGTATTCGACGAACGAGCATCTTTAATTTTCAGGAAACATCCCGTGTTAATTGCGACCGCATTTGAATGGCACAGTGAAAATTCCTGTGCGTGGTTACTCCACGCTATTGATCATAATTATGAGCTCACTCGATCTTCTGCTTTTTCCCTGATTTACATCCAAGATATCTCTGTCTTTGTTTATGGGCGGAGATATAGGGTCTTTCATTCTTACTTTACAGACGGAAATATAGAACCTTTCATATTCTCTTTACAGGTATAGATCTTTCTATATATTTTATAGTTGGAGATATAGGATTTTCCATCCTTTTCTATAAGCATAGATATTTTGATATATTTTCATATTTTCTTTATAAGCAGAGATACAGAATTTTTCAATATTTCTTTAAAGACGGAGGTATCAAATTTTGTATATTTTCTTTATAGATGCAGATGTACAATTTTTCACATTTTCTTGATACGTCAAGGTACAGGATCTTTTATTCCATCTTTATAGACAGAAGTGCATTTTTCATAATTTCTATATAAGTAGATATACAGTTTCTCATATATTCTCTGTAAGCAGTATAGAAGTTTTCATATACCGCTTATAAATAGAAGTATAGAATTTTTCATACCTTTTTTACAGGTAGAGGATTACACAATGGCGCCACATGGCATTAGTGCATTACTTTTTTGTTGTTTGAGTCAGTATAATGTCATATGTCCACAATTGACTGATGATACAGCAGTATTTCAACAAATAACGTGAGAACTTGAAGCATTAGGTCACTCGTGTCATCTTCACATTCTTCAGGGTGCAGAGTGAACTATAGCAACAATGTAGCTGAATGCACAACATGGACTTTAAATGTAGACACGTAATATCAACACGTATTTTCTGATCTAATAAGATATATTTTGAAAAACCTGTTAAATCTATAATAGCAATAACGAGTGATTTAAAAATATTAATTTTAAGTAAATAATTAAACGTTTATCCGGCGGTTATTTATTATTTAGTTACTTATGCAGATTTTCGGATTTTTGAGACACTTGAATAGTTTTTAAAAATACATCTCTACATAAATTTCTGAAATTACTATCAGTCTATTATTAGTAACATATGTATAGCAATACGTACATGACAATATACAGTAACATATAGTAAAATCTAGCAACATAAAGTTGTATGAATGTAAACATATATAAAAACGTAAAAATTGTTTGTCATTACATATATCAAACCGTGGTCACTAATGGTTAATACGATCGACATAAGTAGATAACAAAAGATCAGTGAAATATGTTAATATAATGACTGAACATACTGATTAATGGTTACTAAACTTGATTGGTTCACACTAATTAGAAGAATGACTCTCACAGATTAAATCAGTGATTTATTTCACTAATTTAATCAGTAACTATTCACTGTTCAGCATTATACTTATTGAAACAATGACTATTCACTAATGATTAATTGATTTTCACTAACTCACACTTACAGAGTAATTACACCTTTAGTTTCACCTCAACTAATTCAATTAAAAATGACAGTCATTCGTATAACACAGTGTTGCATATATTATTCTGAAAAATATATTAAAATTTAAAAAACAAAAATTTTTAATCCAGTTCTAACTTTTGCGCAATCGTGTAAATTTCTGAACTACTACAAAAATGGAAAGAAGTTAAGAGGATTTTCTATAGTTTTGTCTGAAGGAATTGATATTTTTTTTCAACACTTTGCAAGCAATGACGGTACACGTCAAGTATGATATTAGTGCATAAGTGCACTATGTACACAACATGTACATGACACGTAACATATGTCCTCCCTTTTCTTTACCTCCGTTTTGTTTCTCTTTATATCAGTGCCTCTTTTATTTTTATTATTATTATCGATGCAGTAGCTTCGATAGCATCATCTATTTTAATTGGCTACACATGATCCATCATACTAGACATCCGGTTACACGATAAATTGAAAAGTAACAAGATGAGAATATCCGGATAACGTTAGCCTAGAATCACTGACGGACATTTAAATTACGATTAGGATGATAGATTATTATCCTGATCGGTAACGCGACGTGATAATTATATAAAACATGTGCACCATGAATGATTTTAATCATTTAACCCGACATTAAAATTGATTAAAACAGATTACATTTCTTTGGCATGCTAAGGGTATCAAGCAAACGTAAGGCTGATGTACTTGCATACATATGTATTTCATGTATAACATAGGTTAAACAGTGTACTTATACTGCTGCAGAGTTATACTGTTCCAATCTGTGGAACGTCAAAATAGGATCGTAATACATCAAAATACTTGAAAACTCGTCACAGTTTCAAACAAATCAACTGCATGCAGATTTGAATTATATTAAATCTATTTTAGGAATAATGTACTTTTAATTTTGGACATCCAAATTTTTAAAATTTGAAACTTTTGGAGATTTTAGGAATGGTACTGGTTACTATTGCTAATGTAATGGTTCATGACTATGACGAAACGTCATTTAGTATATTTGTTTAAGCAGAAAAATGTAAAGAACAAATATTATTTACAAATAACACAAGTCAATATAGAAACACAGGTTGAAAAATTTTTCATAACTATGCCATGTATTTATGTAAGTATGTAAATGAAGATTTTTATAACAGTTGCTGTTGTTTCATATAAAATTGCACGTAAAAAAGCATAAAGAGCAAAAAAACCTTTTGACAATAAAGCAATGATATTTTGCAAATTGAATAAAAATATACTATTTATGTAGCTTGTACCTTTTAACTAAAGTACACAATTGTTTACAAATTAAATTGTGCGCCCTAATTTTCGCTGAAAGATGGTGTAATTGATCTAATTTTTACTATTACGAGACTCTGAAGGATTTCTAGCGATCACTACATATACTAACACCACGAACGGTAAAATATTAACGATATTATAACACGAATAAAACTTTCGTCCGCTATATTTTATATTTTATCGGATTAAAAACCGATATCTCAAAGAATCCTCTTGTGCTTATCTTATATCGTGTTCGACATTTATCATCGCACCAAGTAGGTCGTTCACATCTCGCAGTGAATTAATCGTTCAAATAATTGCCGAATGACGGGTTAAATTCAAGCGATTGGATAAATATCTTGATTTTTAATAAATCGACTCGTATTACTGCCATCTCCACTCGTGATTCCGGAAGTCATAAAAAGTCACGGTTAAACAGACGCTCGCGTGAGTAAATTAATAGAAATCTGTGGCACTATTAAGCGTGACAAGCGTACATTAAGTTTCTGGATGCACCTGTGAAGATAGGAAGTCGTTGGCAGTGAATTCGTTATAAACGACATGCAAATCGAGTCACGTCCACGATTTCACGACAAAATCGACTAAGACCTCGGCGCTCACTAAACAACATACCGTGACAATTTCATTACTAGTAAATTTCTTGTAGTTGCGAGAAGACGTCATGCTAAGTAAGTTCCTGGAAACGTAAAACGATATGGCTACTACAAACAAGAAATGGAGCCTTCTTCGAACTGTTCATTATAATTCGAACGTTTCGCTGCTACTTACGCGTGTATAATATATATCAGGGACGAAATAAGAACATTAGAGACACCAAACGCTGACAAGATTTTTATAACACCATGCATATGTATTTAAAGTATATTTAATGCAACGGATGAAATAAAATGTCACTTTTCGAAATGAGAATTTGGGACTTTGCAATTTTAAAGCATTCCGATTTTGGAACTTTGAAACCTTGGATCTTTGCAATTTGCAAATTTTTGCGATTTGGAATTTTGAGAATTTCAGGATTTGAGAGATTTGAGATTTTACAAAGTTTGGAGTTTGATAAGTATGGCAGTTGGAACTTGAGAAGCCTTAGAAAGTTTGCAACACTGAGATTTTTGGATTTGAGAAGTTTGGGACTTGAGAAGGTTTGGAGTTTGTGAAATATGGAACTTGAGGAATTTGGCCCATGAGAAGTTTGGAATTTGAGAAATTCGGAGCTTAAAAAGTTTGGGATTAGGAAAACTTAGGACTTCGTAAGATTCACACTAGGGAAGGTTGAAACTTGGGAAAGTTGGGATTTGGGAAGGTTGGAACGTGGGAAAGCTGGGGTTTGGAAAGGTTGCAATTTGACAAGGTTGAAACTTGGGAAATTTGGGATTTGGTGAAGTAGGGGTTTGGAAATGTTGGAACTTGAGAAGGGTGAGATTTGGTAAAGTAGGGGCTTGAGAAAGTTTAAAACTTCAAAAAATTGGAGTTTGTGAAGGTTAGCACTTTGGAAGGTTGGAACTTGAAAAGGTTGTAACATAGTATATTTAAGATATGAAAAAGTTGAGGCTCGGAAACATTGGAACTTTAGAAATTTGGAAGTAGGAAAATTTGAGACTTAAGAATATTAAAACTATGGCAGTTTGCGACTTTGACAATTCGGGAAAGTTGGAACTAAGAAAGTAGTTCCACTACTGATACGGTTGAAACTTTGGAAAGTCTAGGGCTCAGATGGTTTCAAACTTGAGGGGTATATAAAAAGTTTAGGTCTTTGAGAATTTTAGAACTTAATTTTGGAATACCAGGATTTTAGGACTTGGGAAGGTTAGAACTAGCGAAATTTAGGACACAGGAATTTTAGGACTCGCAAAGGTTAGACCTAGAAATAAATATGGAAAGTTTTGGACATTGAGAAGTTTAGACCGCTATAACGTTTGAGACCTGTGAAATTTGAGACCGACATTATGAGACGTGGATATTAATTCTAAGTCTAGGACTACTAGTTTTAGAACATTACATTTTAAGACTGACTTTTAATTTTAGAATTTGAAACCGCAAAAAAGTGTGAAATGTTGAAATTTTTTAATTTTGGACTTTGAAACTTCAGGACTTTTGAATTACTGGATCTCGCGAACTACTAATATTATAATATATCTTACAAGTAGTAGAAAAGAAAACATCAGACAGTAAAGGCGATAAAATTGAACATTGCTTAATTTCACTTGATAGATCTTTTTATAGATCCTGTAAGTTTGCAGTCTGTCTTGCGAACGCATGACAGGATAATAATTATGAACAGGCTACCGAAGCTGAGAGACGGCTAAATAACACAGCGAAAAGAAAGAGTGGCTGTCTAAGTAAACTGATAGAAGTTCATTACGTTATTACGCGTAAAACTGTATATTTCGATAAGCCAACGTTTACACGATATATAATTACAAGTGATTTTTGATAAGGTGTCAAAGATTTCTTTACCTGATCCACAGTGGTTTGAAATAATATTCGGACGTGATGATATTAAAATAATTATTGCTCGCTATACCACCTCAGTGCTGTCGCTAGAATTTGCAGAAATTGGTACAAAAATTTATATTAATTTTATTATTATTGAATTACTATATTAAATAAATGATAAATGAAGTTGAAATTCCTTACACGGTTATGGACTCTAGTAATTGGCAATATAGAGAGAGCATTTACCATATAGCAATAGAAAGTTTTGTAAAAGTGAAAATTCATATATTTGTTAGTCTGAACATTTGTTAGTATGAAAATATGTATATTTAAAAATTTGAAGAGTTGCAAACTTGAAAATTTGTAATTTAAATTTTAATCCAAATTTCTGCATTTCTGAGTTTGTCATCTTAAAAGTTTCATCAGAGAACTCGAAATATTAAAAATTAAACAATTTGAGAATTTAAAAACTCCTACATACTTCAATTTGAAAACATTAATTTAATCTGATCACCTTTAACCGCTTTTATTAAATTATCATTTTTTAAATTATCTGTACCAAGTTCAAAAATACCGGACAATAAAAGTTGTAAGTTTTATGAAATAATAACTGTAAATCAGTAACCACGTGAAATTGTAATCACACAAACTGTAAGAATAACTTGAAAATAAAGAATTTGAGAACCACAGTTCTTTCCAGAATATATTCGACGAGGGAAACAACCCTTCTCTGTTCGAACTATTGCCTGTTTCATGATTGGATAGTTAACCCCTATGTCCAACCCCTTTCAACCGCCCTTTATGACAAGTAGGGACTACTGAGAATGTATGGTGCACCCTCCACTCGTGGAGGAAATTAAGGCTCGTTGCTACGTGAATGTAAAATGGAGAATTCTGACATAGGATTGTGTTTTACAACCTGTACTTTTACTTTCGAAAATATTTCAATCGCTTTTATTTTTTTTCTACGTAACGAAATTTAACACGTAAATTGGCATGGTGAAAAGGGACATTTTTATTATAGAGGGAAATTAATTCTTTACTAGCGCATACAAAGCGGTCACAGTTTGTAAACCTCGAATAATATCTAAAGTGTGCGTTGCTTAAAAATATCTTTTACAATAGTTAAAGGAGACTTCTTTTGAGTAATTGTACTTCTTTCATGGATGAAGATTTCGAAATTTGTAATTAATAATTTTGAGAAAATTAAAAATAAAGTTTGAAGAAAAGACAATTACTCTATTTTATTTCTATTTATTTAACTGAAAATTATCTAGTTACAATTTCGGAGATATTCACGTGGAAAGAAGAGAAAATACAATGTTCAATTGTTAAATAAAATGGTTCCTCGTGACATTCTTTATTAAATTTCTTTCTTAACCCCTTAATCTACAATTTTCAAAACACTTGCGTCATTCACAGCTAGTTATTTTGCCAAAATTAATTTTTTTTATTCAAAATACATCCCTTCCGCATCAATACACCGCTGGGCACGCTCAGGCAATGTTAACATAGATCTTTTTATGTCATTTTGCGGAATCGCTTCAATCACCCTTGTCACAGCTGCTTGGACTGGTGTAACAGTGTCATAAAACGATCCTTTCGTGGCTAATTTCAATTTTGGAAAAAGGAAGTAATCGCATGGAGATAAGTCAAGCGAATATGGAGGATGTTGGAGCACACAGACTTGTTTTTTCGCCAAAAATTCACGAACTGCGACAGTTCTGTGACATGGTGCATTATCATGCAACAGAAACCAACTCCCTGGCGCTCGATATTCGGGCCTCACACGAACGATTCTTTTCTACAAACGTTCCATAACACCCAGATAATATTCGCCATTAACATTTTGTCCCTGTAGAACGAATTCCCGAAGTATAATACCTTTAGAATCGTTTAGAATTTAGAAAAACACAAAACCTGGCTGTGTGTCGTCTTCCAAAGTATCACGACCATCCTGGAATCGCTTATACCATTCGAACACACGTGTACGGGATAAACAATCGTCGCCATAAACATTTTTCATTAATTCAAATGTTTCTGTAAAAGTTTTACCAAGCTTTACCGAGCAGAATTTAATATTCGTTCTTTGTTCCATAGTGATTTTGTGACACGGTGACGAAAGGTTCTGTCGCTTTAAACACTATAAGTTTACAATTCATTGCTCGATTCCAATAACGATTGGTTTGTTTTGTAGGGGAGGAATACTGTTTTCAGATAACATATTGTTTTTATAGATGTCGCTAATAGTGTTCCTTAAATTTAAAAAGTTCCGTTACTTTTCTGACATACGGTGTATATCAGATGTATACCGAACCGATACGTTTCGCTGGAGAAAATACAAATGTACTTTTAGCCGCGAAGTTGTTTACATCGAAACAAAGTGCAGCAACACGCAACACGCTGTTGTACCGGTGTAACAGAGGAAAGAGGAGAAGAGGTTGGAATGCCGTGGATCAACGGCCAATTTGAACGTGTCGAAACGTTTCGACGTCGTTCATTAAGGTGGTACGTGGTGCAGCGGGCAGAAATGGCGAAGGGAACGGCGATCTACGTGGTGAAGCGGTTGCACGTCCAAGAATCGCCGTTTACCGAGATTCCATCAATAATAATCGCAGGTTTCATTACGAGCGAGCTAAGTAAGCTTGGAACGATTCTCTGACCAGGAAAGTGCAAGACGTTCGGATTACCACTTTCGTTCGAACTTTCAACATTGCCGGATTTCAATTAACCCTTTCGATATTTAGGTCAAATATATTGGTTGTGAAAAGGTAGCAATTTTTTGTTCGATGATGAATACCCTCGTCCTGGGAAGATGGATGTTTTTAATTCAATAATAAATATACTTATCACGAAAGTATAATTTTGGATTTAATGACGAATATATACGTCGTGAAAAGTAGACAATTCCTTGTTCAATGATAGATACACTCGTTATAAAAAAGTAATTCTTGGTTTTATAACAAATATACTTTTCATGAAAAGATAACAACTTTTTGTTTTATGTCGAATATACTCGTCATGAAAAAATTTCATCACAAATTTCTGAAACTGAAAGTAGATGATTCATTGTTTATATAATTTTAGTTAATTCCATATCAAATAATATACAATTTTTTGCAGTATCCGATTGTATCTTTCTTCGCAGAGAAAATGGCTATAAAGTGAAAGGAAACTACTACTTACATATTACCGAGAAAAATTTTATTTATATGCATTAACTTTATCTATTTATATTAATATTTTGTAATTATATACTAGTTTTTATAATATTAAATAATAGAAACTCATTATTTCTTCGTTTAATTACTCAGATACTAGTTAAATTTTTTAATATATTTTTATGCACAGAATGGTTTATTACTGGCGCAGAATCATGTCCTTGTATAGCCATTTTTCCTACCGTGTACAATAATATACAAAGAAAACCCTGCAACAGTAACAACTTTCCTGATACAAAAACGAGAAGTAGAGATGTTCAGTACATGCTTTTATATTGCATCAAATTGCCGTACGACCTCATAACAACACGGTAAACGATTCTCTTTATATTGTTACACGCTTCGCTGCGGTCGGCATAATTCAACGTCAAAGAAAAAACGTAATATAGCCATAAACATTTTTAAAATATCTCTCGGGAAGCAAATACAGGGTGAACCAAAATTCAGTATTTCTGAGAAGCATATTGAAACTTTTACAGAAACTTTTTCATATTGAAGCTTTAAAATAGGTACCTTTGAAATGACGGACGTTTCTGTTGTATGTGTATTTTATCATTACATTATTTTACTGTTTGGCTATTTTATTATTTAACTACTCTGCTATTTTGCTGTTTCACTGCTTGACTATTTTACTATTGTTACGTCCTGTTATCCTACAATTCTTATAATTTTATTCTTCTACTGCTCTGCTATTCTGAAATTCTACCATTTCTCCATTTCGCTATTCCACTTTTACTGTTATTCCAACATACTGCTATTCACATACATGTATATCTTTTATACTGTCATACAATCCTTGCCTGAAGGTTGAAATTCTAAAATTTCAATGTCCCAAAATCACAAGTGTCCCAAGTTCTATAATTCCAAAGTCTTAAGTTCAGAAATTTAAAAGTTCCCCAAAGTTCGGAAGTCCCAAACTTTTAAATCCTGAAATATCTAAAGTCCAGAAGTCTCAAAGTCTCAAAATCTCAAAATTGGGAAATTCTTGAAATCTCAAAATTGGGAAATTCCCAAGTTCTCAAAGTCCAAAAATCCCAAAGTTGCATAATTCCCAAATTCTCAAATCCTTAACATCCTAAATCCCGAAAGTTCGAGAATCCAAAATCCTAATTTTGGGAAATTCCCAAATTCCCAAAGTCCCGAAGACTCACTATGAAAAACAAAATATTACTCTACCACATTTTCAATTAGACAAATATACACGATGGTACAACAATCACTGCAACATTTGAAGACCCTAAACTTAATCCAATTCTGTTATCTACTTTCTTCTCGAATTCTAGTTAAAACCGAGTATTTAATGAGCCGACTATTGTGGTGCAGCATCGAGGTTCAGCAATATCGAGGAAAGTTTTCGGCCCGTCACGATTGCTCCCGAATCGATTCGATTAATCGCGGCAAGCGACAACAATCGATAATTGGCGTTGCCTAATCGCGACACGACCAAGCAGCGGTCAGTCAGGTAACGATTATGAGACGACCTAACCCTTGGCGGCAAACCGGGCCACGATCGTTGGGCCTCATGCTGGGCCCACTCCTTATTTATCTCGGCTAGAGCCGTGGTGAGGCAACAACGCACCACTCGGGAACCAATGGGCTTATCTCCATCAATATGTACCTGTCGGGTGCACAAGCGACCGTATAGTGCCTTCGTGAACGTACCGCGAGCTATTTCATCTCCATTCATCGGGTGATCTGAATAACCGCACGAGATTTGCACAATCAATCGGTTGTTTAATCGTTCGCCGATCGAACATCGCTTGCGAAACGGAGCCGGCAGAAACTGTGGCTCGTAACCGAATTCGAATGTCCATCAAATTTGGATTTGAAATAGGACTGAATGTTAAATTTCAGTGCTTTCAATATTTTGAATGTCGGAATTTTTAATACTGAACATTCGGTACTCTGAGTACTTTGAACATTCGAATTTCAGTACTTTGACTATTTTGAATATTACACTTTCAATACCGTATTCAAAATTACTGAAGTTTTTTGTCCAATTTATATTTTACAGTCAAACCGTATCAAATACTCTTTGTCAGACAACCAAATAAAAAGTTCAAAATATTAGTAAAATTGTAGCATTTTTAAATATTACGGCCGCAAAGTATTAACTTACAGCAGACACATGTAACAGCTCAGTGAGTCCTATGCCCGCGGGCAGAGGTTTGAGAACCACTGCTGTGCAGTAATCGAAAAGAAAACGTAGACATATTTATTATATAACACAACTGAACTTCTAGCAAGATTTCAAATTTGCACCTGGCACAATAAGTATTAATTACCTTGCTCGGTAGAATTATTTCAGAATTCTCTTCTGATACTCAAGATTAGGTGTTCTAATGATCAATTAGGGCGTGGCTTGCGCAACTAGAGGCGGAACGGACATGTTTAATCAGTTGGAAGTTCAGAAGGCGGACCAACTACGCTCCACATGGGGGATACTTGATATGGGGTGGTAGGTGGTGATGGTGGGGTAAGATTTACCCTCCGAGGAATGTGAGCTAAAACCAACCGCCCAAGGATGGCTCAGAAGTGACTTCATACTAGCTTTACAATGTTTATAATTTTTTCTCTATATTTTTTGACAAGGAAGAGAAATAAATTAAGCGGAAATTTATTAAATAAATAATAATTTTGTTATTTTAAATAATAAATAACTTTTATACTAAATAAGTTTTCTTGAAAATAAAAAATTTGTTGTTTCTCATTATGCATTTATACGAATATTCGTAAAGGCAAGTTTTACTAAATGAGAACGATGAATTTATGTTAAAATTGAGATCATACTAATTTTATACCTAAAGCTATTTTCGTAGTAAAATAAAATTTGTAAATTTAAATAGTAAAATAAAATCTAGAAAAATTAACAAAGTGAAAATTTCATAATGTGAACATCTGCGAACACAAAAATTTAGATATTCTCAAAATCACAAATCATCAAATCTACAAATCCTTAACTGTACTACATAGATGTAGTTCCCATAAAAACTTTTCTCTTGTAAATTTCCATTCGTGGCAATATAACGAGAGTTCACCGCATCGCCCACCGAACAGCTTTCGAAGTTTCCAATAAATAAAAGTGTTACCCAACTACTCCACAATCGCAACTCAAAAATCGCATTTTCTGAATCACTGTTGAAATCACGGGCCGCCAGTTACAAAATAAGAATCCGCATTAAGTCAAATGGAGCTGAAGACTGTTGCGCACGTATCAGATGCCGGATTATGCGGTCACCGAGTGGTCTGTCTTCGGAGAGTTACCTGATCACCTGAGATCCGATAAACACAATCGTTTTTTTTTACCGATAAACTGACCAGAACCGCCGATAGAAAGCGTGAGCCACTCAAACCTGTAGAAATCTCAGTGATTAAAGTTCTTTTACGATAGTGGAAGAGGCAATATCCGATGAGATGGCCCTGGTGAATGTGCGGTCACTGTTGCATTGTGCTTTGTAATTGTTGTAAATTGAACGACTCGACAGGATCTCAACACTGGTCGGTCGCTGATAAATATCTCGATTTTCCTACCGTGCGTTCATGTCTCCTTGAACCCTGCGATGACATGCGATTCTTCTCTTCTTAGTGCACAAATCGCACTATGTATCTTACCCTTCCTTTCACCCTTGCAGCACTTTTATCTTCATGGCGCTCTAAAACCTTGTATAGGACAAAACCTTGCTCGCATTTTTATTTAGGATATCTACTTTTTGTTGAAACAAATTTATAATATTGCAAAGTAGAAAGCAAGTCATCAAACTTGATACACAAAATTTAATTCAAAACATTTGTCAATTTTTAGGTTAGTTTTAAATGTGGTAGCTGTTCAATAAACATGGTAAACATTGTAACAATCTTCGAATATTTTCGTTATTACACAACATTTTTGGCTTGTTCATGATCAATGTTGTGTGCGATGAACTTGGATAATGGATACCTAATTACGTAAAACTTAATGAAAATGAATACCTAACTATGTAGAACAGTGATGGATGTGAAGTGTCCATGTGGAACTACTAGTCAGATCAACTGTGTATGCAGAACTACTAGTCAAATCAAGTGTCTATGTAGAACTACCAGTCAAATCAAGTGTCTATGTAGAACTACTAGTCAAATCAAGTGTCTATGTAGAACTACAAATCAAATCAAGTGTCTATGTAGAACTACAAGCCAAATCAATTGTCTATGTAGAACTAGTAGTCAAATCAAGTGTCTATGTAGAACTACGTGTCAAATCAAGTGTCTATGTAGAACTATTAGTCAAATCAAGTGTCTATGTAGAACTACAAGCCAAATCAATTGTCTATGTAGAACTAGTAGTCAAATTAAGTGTTTATGTAGAACTATTAGTCAAATCAAGTGTCTATGTAGAACTACAAGTCAAATCAATTGTCTATGTAGAACTATTAATCAAATCAAGTGTCTATGTAGAACTACCAGTCAAATCAAGTGTCTATGTAGAACTACTAGTCAAATCAAGTGTCTATGTAGAACTATTAGTCAAATCAAGTGTCTATGTAGAACTACAAGCCAAATCAAGTGGCTACGTAGAACTACCAGTCAAATCAAGTGTCTATGTAGAACTGTAAGTCAAATCAAGTGTCTGTGTTGAACTACAAATCAAATCAAGTGTCTATGTAGAACTACTAGTCAAATCAAGTGTCTATGTAGAACTATTAGTCAAATCAAGTGTCTATGTAGAACTACCAGTCAAATCAAGTGTCTATGTAGAACCACAAGCCAAATCAATTGTCTATGTAGAACTACAACTTAGATTAATATATCACGTTCTGAAAAAGTGATTTCGAGAAACTACATTTCAAATTTTCAATAAGTAATTTGTTGAAAATCATCAGTAGTTCGACATCAATAGATGCATACAATGGTCTGAGATGTTTATGAGATACCACACTGCATACAAAAAATAAATGAGAAATATTTATTTCTGTAAGGAACGATAGCTCTGTCAATAGGAATTGAAGTATCTTTTTATATATTTTGTAATAACATCCTTTGAACTATTGTTCCTGAAGAAACTGTTAAGGATGGTTTTCCAGGAATAGCTTTCAAGGCGTATGATGACTTTACTAGTAGTAGAAGTGGAACTAAATCGTAATTTTACGCTTGAACCGTAGCAAGAATAGCCGAAACGCGATAAAATCCAGATATGTCCGAGCAAGTAATTTCCGTCGCGTGAAATCGACGAATGAAATAACACGAAGGGAAGAAAAGGTGTTCGCTTTTTCTACGAACCTGTTCACGGAAAAATAATTGCGTTCACGTGCTCGATAAATATAGCAGTGTAATCGTTCGATCCTGTAAACTGTTCGAATAAAAGAACCGTGGTAACTTATTTTCGTTTTTTTCTTCGAGCCTCTTCTCGTCGAAACTCATTAACGTCAAATTGCATTTTACGATTTGACAGTCATAGCCGTCATTGAATCGTTAATTGAACAAGGTATGCTGAACCACTTAACCAACGATTGAAATTGTCGTTTAAAGACGATGTAAAAAGTGTCTGTGAAATTTGTGAATTAACAGCGGAAGGAATTTATCAATGATAATTGAATTCTGCGAGCTACTGAGAATCTTCAGATTTCTTTGGAAATCGATACACGTCTGAAGGATTGTTAGCCTTTGTAATTTAATCTCTTTGATGGTCACACTTTACGGGAAGAATGTACGGTGAGTAATTGAATTACTCTTGATTACTTTGAAATTAACACCTAATTGAATCACGTGAAACTAACGTTCGTTTGAAGCTTAATTTATGAAGAATGATATTGAAAAGATACTCTTTTACAGAAAAGTAGTTTATGAGCTATTTCCAATTTTTGTACCGATATATTTCATTTTGAAGTACTTCATGGGATCATTTAAAATTAATACTCCTTTGAAATTTAACTAAAATAAAATTGATACACTTAAAATTTATACTTAATTTAAAGGATGAAAAAAGACTGAATTCTGTGATGTTGTATCCCGATATTATACTTTTTCATACAAATTACCCTTAACAATCAATTATTGAAAAATAATTTACAACTTCGTTTATGACAATAGAAGAGAATTTTTTAAGCATTTATTTTATCAACATTTATAACGTATCTTTAGATATTTCAATCTGAAAATATGCATTGATACCTTCTCTTACATCGCTGTAGGGGTAGCTCATATCTAAACCAGAACTTCAAAAATGACAAATTTTACTTTTACTTTAAATACATAATTTGTAATAAACATTACTTTCGTTCGGCTTATTTTAACTGTACGTCATAAATATACATATCCCTGATTTATACTGTAGATAAGTTCCTCAGAAAACCAGGCAAAATCGTGAAAATCGAAATTGTATAGATCAAAATTGTCATGAACTAAGCCATTAAATTCAATTCAAATTAAACTGTGTTTCGTCTCACTTTAATCAGAAAAATGTCTATCAGTACAAATTTCATAAAAAAATCAAAAATACAAAAAACCGTTGCAATGTTATTATCGAAATGTTCACTTCTGTTCTTTAAATCCGTTATTATAAAAACCAAATAAAAACGAAGTCGTGTGTACCATATAAACCACAGTACAAAGCACCGTGACATAAATTGAACCATTACAAAATCCACGTAAAGAATGAAAAATATTAAACAAGTTCTGCAGTATGTCCCGAAATGAAAGTGAGTCCAGATTCAGAGCAGTTCAGAGCAACATAATCGTTCAGATCGCGTGTACCCGAAACACGCCGAGAACAGTAGGGTTAACCGTTGTAGCATCTTTTCGACCGACAGTGTAGAACGTGGTAATAGGCAGGTAATTCCATTAGAATACGTTACGGTGCCTGAACGGAAAGAGAGAAGCGTGGAGAGTGAAAAAGCATGGAACCAGGTGAGATGGAAGGAACCGAGCACACGTTAAAGATTGCTGCAAGTAGAGGGAGGCAAGGAGAGAAAAAGGATCAAGGCACCCCCTGGGGAGTCGAGAAGCCACCCAAGAAGCAAACTCTCCGATATCTTGTAGGACATACCGCGGCTTTGCTATTCAAGCTTCGCCAAGTAATACCATAAATATTCCTGGCCGTATGCCAGGATCCATGCTGCTGCGGAGAGCTCGATATGCGACGGCAAAAGAGAAAACGATAGACGAATAGGATGCTGAGAAGCCGGTAGGGATGGAAGTGGATCTGTCCGGGGCTGAGGAATTATGCAAGAAATGTTTTTTCAACGATCGCGAAACGAGGATACACCGAGGTGGAAATATTTATGGATGAAGTATGGTAAACGGCTCGGCCGACACCCGAGGTAAAATCGTATTTTGAACGGCGATACAGTTCGGCAAGATCGCACGAGATAGATAACGGTATTGTTGCGTATAAATTCTTAGGGCTTAGTTAGTGTGACTACCGCGGCACAATTGCGCTTAAAATGACAGCTATGTTAGCTTGATACATTTACACCAGTTCAGTTCATTATTCTCCGCGACATGATTCATTGTGTCATCCCAGAGATGGCGTTCTATGTAATTCTCGCCCAGCGGAAAGGTTACTTTCGATTACTTATATTTGCTCCGTTCATTTTGAAAGTGGGACATTTCTGAAAAAATGAAGATAGCGATAGCACATTAGAACTTAATGTGAATAATCCATAAAATGTTAAATAAAGGGCAATAATTCTAAAATGTAAATAAACGATAATAACTTTTCAAGTATGAAATTTAAATGTTACTATAAATAAATTGTAATCATTATATTATAAGTATCATAAGTGGTATACTACAAATATATGTTGCTATAATGATATGTACAATTCCACAATCACCGATTACGGTAATTAATATCAGTATCCTTCAAATAATACCTGAATTACAAAATAGGTAATATCGTATTTAAAATCAGCGTTTCAACCGCCATCGAGGTTCCTTGAAAGGTTGAAGAACGAACGAGCTATTTCTGGATAAAGACACACCTTTTAGCGGCGGAGCATTATAGATTGAGATCGATGCAATTATTTCCGTAATTAAAGACAATTATCGTTATTGGTCGATCGGTTGCCGGTCTTCGAGGGGGGCCAAGAATGCGCTCGAAGCGAATCGAGATCACGGAGATATATCTTCATCGCTGCAGAGAAAACGACCTTTTTCGGTTCAAAAGACAGCAGAAAATATTAGTCACTTTCACCGCGATCATGCACTTGAATGCAATTCTTGGTGCAATTTTATAATACCTACAATCTTGTCGAGAAAGCAAATAAATATCGGCAGTCCACTTAGAACTATTTCTAATTATAGAAAACGTGGCGAGGAAATTTATTCTATTAAAGAAAACCAATAAATTCAGTACACTTTGTTACATACAGGGTGAAACATTCAGAACACTTCAATGTATACTTGGTTATGATTTTCTGGAAAAGGTTCATATGTGTCCCTTAAAATAGTGCAATTTCCTTCGAAATTTTGGAATCTAGGGATGCTTTATTGTAGTATGAAAGTGTTTATCTTATTATTTTTAACATTTAAAAATTTATTAAAGATTAAAAAGATAAAGTCTCGATGTGAATCTTAAAAGAATTGAAACCTTCAAGAACCTATCACGTACGTACGTTGAAACATTAAAGCAGTACCCCGTTTTCGATCAGAACTTTAGCATCTGTGTCCGATGAAATTATAATTAAGATTCTCGCGAACACGTTTAGGGGAAATTATGAAACGCCATGGGTAGGCGATAATCCATGCCTTCCTAATCCTTTTAGAAAGATGCTATCCGTGTCTAGCAACGACAGAGGGCCCGAGGGCTTTCGATTTAATCTCGGAAGGTGAAAAAAGGCTTACACGTACTCGACCGAACGCATTTACCTCTGATAAATCCAATCAGATCGGCTGTCGACACAGAGATCCTTTTTCTCTCTTTCTTTTCCGTGCCTCGATGCTCTTTCTTTCGCCGCTTCTTTCTCGCGCCTTAGCCACAAGTAACCTCCCGCTTGTTCTCTACTCTCGGTGTAAACTAGTTTTGTAAGAAGGATAAAAAGAATCAGTGCATCCTCGAGTGATCACATAATCGTGCATTCACCTCGAGATCGGGCCTACGCGATCTTCTCTTCTTCTCTTCTACACTTCACCTCAACGCTGACTCCAACCTCAGCTTCCTTCCCTCTTCGTTCTCTTCGTTTTCCTTCTTGATCTTCGTCGATCTTACCCTTTGCCTCCTTCTACGTATTCGCCATTATTTCCAACTACTCCTGGCTACCTCTTATTTCTTTGTTTTCCTCCGCTACTTCATGCAATACTCCATTCATGATTTCATGTTCTCTGCCTCGTTGCTCATTTCGACATTCTATGTATAGGTTTCACGGTAATCGATTTGCTTCGTCAGCCTGGCACTCTATCCTCGCCATTTGTTTTTTCTTGAAGTCGATATGTACGAATTGCAAACAAGATTGTTTGTAATCTGCTAAATCACGCGTGGGACGAAGTTATTAAACGCAGAAAAATTGTATTTTGTTTTGTGATTTTATTTATTCATTTTAGAATTTCGTTTATTTTGTTTATTATATTTACTTTAGAATTACATTCATTTAATTTGCTATATTTGTTCTGTGAGTGAACTATATTTATTGTTATTTTATTAGTAAGTTATATTAATTTTATTTATTTTACTCGTGAGTTATATTTATTGCATTCATTCCATTAGTAATTTACGAGTTTTAACTCTCCGTTGCATTCAGTAACAAACATACAAAATATATCATGAAATGCTGTATTTTGTTAAGTATAAATGAATATCAGCTTTCATAAATGAAATTACTGAAAAATTGTTTAACATTCATACTTACAACTTTCTCATACTTTCTCAAAATATTACAAGTTTGCAATGTGTATCACCTTTTCCAATAAAATTTTTTAATAGAGACTATTTATTATTTATGCGCAGATTCGACAACGCATTTCTTATCGCAAAATAAAAAAAATCATACAATAAAGAATACAACAAAACAAGTACGCCTATGCTTCTAGACGTGTATTCAAATTTCGCGCCAAATTGCCCCAGAATACCACGTGGAAATGGCTGTTCAAATTCTCCGCGTTTTAAGGCAATAAAATTAGAGCCCTTTCTAACAACCATGATACAAAAAACTCATGATATATTATTTACCGTTCACATTATTTAAATAGTTATTTTGAAAAATAACAAGGCCTCGTGTTATACATATAGCAAACTTAACAACGTTTTGTATTATATATCGAAGACTTCTCCGAAGGTGCTTCGTTCAAGTAATCCAATAACTATTCGTAGCATTCCACTGTGACCATCCGATCAAGAAGGAAATCGCAACAAAATATCTTCTTGTCCCATCACAGAAGAGCAGCTTACATTCATAGATATTACGCTTCAGTATCGATGTGGACAGCTGTTTGCGATTGCTCCTCGAGTTCTTGCGCTTAAAATTATCGTAATAGATCTGTGCTTCGTCTTTCGTTTCGATTTGCCATAAAAACTGCTTGAAAATACGGAACTATGATTCAAGTACTATCCACCATAATCATCGGTCAATTTATGCGGCTACCATTTTCCTTCCTCGTGCGTTTTTTCTCATCGTATGCAACCGGTTGAAAATGGTGACTCAAGTTGAAACTGCATGGAATGTTGCCGTTGTATTTATACTGACGTTTCATTCTGTATCTGTCTAATTACATAAAGTTAATTTATGTATTTCTAGGTATAATAGTACAAAAAACTTGACATAATACTAAATAAAAATTATAAAAAATAATCATCCAGATTCAAATCATTTAACATTTCTGCTACATTTTTTATCTGATACCAATATGTGTATATGAATTTTATTGGCATCCTTTGTTCTAAATGTTTATAGCTTTGCATTTCAACTAGTACGTTAAGGGAGTAATCTGTTTCTTCGTCAAAATATTTTATCACTAAAAATTATAGAATAATTCAAATACATTACAGTAGGTATATCATGTTTAACACACGAGAATTTATTTTCTGTTAAGCGGATGAAAAATTGTGATTCTGTATATAAGAAAAAATGAAACTGATTACCTGAATTCACTTAAATGTTTCATTCAGAATCGTTTACTTTAAAAAAATGCTTCCGAATGCTTAGAACGTTTGTCTTTGCAGTGAACGAATTCGTTTACGATTTTGACCGTGATTTACTGTACATTTTTGTTCAACCACTGTTCAATTTGATTTCCTATTTTTACCCTACATCTTTTTCTTCTTCGTGATTTCTATCCCGGGAGTAATCGCTTTTACTCGTATCTATTGCTGGCTGATCACTCTCACTATAGCAATCCCTCTATATCGAGTATTCCTATCATCGATCTAACCGTCTTTCGCGTGAATCGAGCCACGATACCAATGATGGAAATCCGATTGTTATCTCGAAAGATTAAAGTATCCAGTCGAGATGAAGTAGACTACTGGCTTGGAAATTTTTTCTTCTCACGGATCACTGATCAAACTTTATTACCCTATGAAAAGAGTTATTATCGCGCGATTATCTGTTGTCTGAAAAAATATGGCGTGTATATTGCCTAATAAGAAAATCGAAACACTGTAGGAAATTAACGATCCGGCATCGATGGCTGATCATAGATTCACTATCGAACTGACGATATTTCATTACAACTGATTCCACTACGTTAGTATACAAAATCGATCGGTATAAAATATTGTTTCATCATTCTACTATACTATTTGTTTGTACCCATTCACAATGTCAAGATGAAATCAGATACAAACTGCAGACAGTGACGATTGTTTTCATATCACAAAGTAAATTCCTCCCAAAATAATAGTAAAACCGTACAACAAACTTTAAATAACATAATATAATTTTTATAAAATTATCTAACTTTCTTTTCAAATTTTCTATTTTTATTTTTTATGTATACTTTTTGTGCGTACATTAATTTTTGAAAGACATAGATTTTTTAAATTGACAATTTTATCACAATTATTACCATTTGTCTCAATAACTATAACTAATCGTCTAGGTATATTTATCGCGATTAAATCTGTAGCGGAAACTATTGCATTTTTTCGTTGTGGAAAAAACGATCGCATATTTTAACGCGAACTGAACGATGTTTATTTATTACAGTCCACTTAACTGTAATAACCAATAAAAACAAAAGCACGCCACTAAATTTGTTTATAGATAACGATATACTATCCAACATCGTTAAAATAACCAGTAAAACTTTTATATATCAATATCTCACTCGTGAAAATGTCTTTTGACGTACCAGTACGCTATCTATTGCGTATGAATTACGGGAGGAGAACTTTACTGCCATACACGTGTACTAAATATTAAACAGATTTATAATGATGACATTAGGAACTCGTTATCAGCTGCCACGAGTAATTTCACATTTTTTTAGTATTTTTTATGCGGTTATAAACTCGGGAGAACCAGTGCTAAAATCCTCGAAAATATAAAATTGACATTTGGAGGTTATGTTAATGTTGGTATGCACAATTTATATTCCATGACTTGTTAATTAATACTCTATTAATAAATTTAGACGAAAATTATATTCACAGAAAAATGTTTGTCTTGGTAATTATTGAACGTATTTGAAAAATTAAATCTTGACTTTTTGAAAGGGTTCTTGGAAATTCCTTTTTTTCTTAATAATTATTAATATTTTTGTTGTATTAAAAATATTTCAGTGTACAAACATTTAATTTGGACTTTGCAAAATTTAAACAAAAATATGTTGATATTCTGTTTTTGCTTTTGAATCTTTTTTGAGGGTCGGAAAACACGCTTCAATGTGAATTGGTATAACCGTTTGATAATCTACATAATCCCTTATTATTTTATCAAGTTTCTGAATGCTGGAATTGGCTTGTATTATTTGCTAAAATGGAACTTAATTTTTAACTGCATACGTGAATTATTTGCATCATAATGTGAGATCTCAGAAACACCATGTTCGGATGGCTACAAAAGATTAGTTATACTTGTATGTACTTTCTGATCAGATTTCGATAAGCGTTTCTGAACTAAACTTTAAACCAGATCAAGTTTGTGTTATAGATCTTAAGTAAGATTAAAATGACTAGAACTATTTTAGCTCAAAGTCAGACCACTCGTCTCCAAAACTATTCGAGTGAAAGATAAAACACATTTTCTTGTTTTTGGAACACTTAAAAATATAATAACGATAAGTCAGGAAAAATTTCAGAAAAATCATAGTGATGACAGTTAGGAATAATGAAATTTAATATTACACGAAGACCAGAAGTCGCGGATGTATTTTTCGAGCACGATCGAGGAGTTCGACGGAACATTTATCACGGCAATCTGAGATTCGCCGCGGCTGATTATCTTTTAGATAACCGATAATTATGTTCCTCACGATGAGACACGACGGGTCGGCAAAATCGATTGACGAGAACGATCGTAATTAGAGGTAACTGTGTCGCTGGAAGGAAAAGGAATCCAGCGAAAAGAGACGAATCCACGAGCGGTATGCGCACGACCAAACATGAATGAGCGATCCAATTTATCGATGCCGATCGAACCAGTCCAGAAGCATACTCGACAGGATCGGGAGAGCGACTTCCCTTGCCCACAGCGATCAGGTGCAGAAAAAGTCGATAAACGAACGAGAACAGCCTGGCAAAATCGATCCCGTCACGCTCCACGTAATCTCGAAGTGGAAACTTCAGGAATCCGTCGGTTCTCGTTTCTTTTACTGGTCCACGCGCTGAAAATGATTAATTTAATCATTGTTGTACATAGGATCACATCTCTTTTATATATAGGGTGTGCCGTAACTGACGGCGGCAAGACGAACTCCTATGCAAAAAATACAGTCTGTTCCACAAGAGCGTGGACGCGATATCTGAGTGCAAGTAAATCTTTTCTGTAAAAAGGTTGTATAGGTCGAAAGTACGTTTAAAGAACTAATACGTATTTGCTTAATAATGTGTCCAATCACCACCATTAGCGATTATTCCTGGGCATACTTTCAACCATGCAGTGTGTGAGACAGGAAGAGATCTGCATATTTCTCGAATACAAACTAGCGTCTTCAATTTTAAAATACGCTTTCCTCGGAGTTTGTACTTCATGAGAGACCAAACATTTTCGATTGGATTGGCATCGGGGAGATGGCTAATCCAACACGTTGACACCATTCGTTGTTTTCGATTCCATACAAAGGCTTCGGTGTTTGGAGTCGTTGTCCTCTTGAAGTATCCAATGGTCTCTGGTTCTTTTAAACCAATGTTACGATACTAAGGGACCCCTTTGGTACAGTTTAATCATCTTCTGAGCATTTAAATTATCCGGAAAGACGCATAAAGTTCCGAAACTCCGCCGCACTAAGTTCCGTAGCTCGCTTCGAAGGTCGATCAAGATCATCGACACAATTTGCCTCTTTATAACGTTGCATACACTTATTTACAAATTCGCGAGACTTGTGCAGATATTTTGCTGCATTTCTAACACTCATTCCCTTTCAGGTGTTGGCACAAGAATAGTGCTTCGAATCGTTTATCGTATACGGCACTCATCTCGAAATGACTTGAACTTCTCAGTGACAAATGATACTTAGAGAATTGAAGGGCTATTGCGTATTAGAGAAGACATTGTATGTTTGGACTGACGTAATCTTTACTGTATTGGGTCTCAAATTTCATAGATATCGCATCCACGCTCTTGTGGAACAGACTGTAAGTGGAATATATAAAATAAAATTTGTTTTAGTACTGCTTTAAAATTGAATTTTAAGTTTCACGATGGTTCACATTACATAGATCCACAATAACAATTATTGACATTACATAATTTGACATCAAGAATAACTCACATTATACAAATTCGCAACAATTCAGATTATAAAAATTAGCACTAACAACTCCTATTATACAAGTTCACATGAACAATAAAGATCACCAATTTCCTCTCGTCTTTCCCTAACAATAGGTGAAGCAAATGCATGAAATGCAGTGATTTGAAAAACATCTGAAAGAGCGTAACAGGGTTAATCTGACGATGCAATTTACTGTCACGGAATTAAACGTCATGATTTACTGCCGTGTGAAAACGTAGCCAAAAGCATGTGCGAAGGAAACGCGACACGTATAAGCGCTGAAACGCAAGAGACGCGTTAGCGGATAAAAAGCAGCAGGGACGCGTGGGCATCGAGTTAATAACCTTACGCCTCGTCGCATTAACGTCTTCTTACGGAAATTACGAGATATATCGTTAGATGAGATTCGCGTGGTACCACGAGCCCCTACGAGATCGATAATTATCGGTTTTGTGCGACACGCCACGAGAATCCTACGCCTAATTGCGATATACATCAGTCAGGCATTTCGTGAGATACCCGATCGACCTCTTCATCATTCGCCTTTTCCGTCCGACATTTTTTATTCTCCTGCTCGGCTACACTGACGGTCAACAGAAAGTTTAAAATGCAAATGACATGACAAATCACCATAATTTTACGAAAGTAACAATCCTTTTATAAATGTGTGTACCATAGTGCATGTGCCAGGTGTATAATCTAGAGCAAATGTGATTTACTTGGGGAAAATATGGCAACTGAGAGTGAAGGGGGAAATTATCCCATGATTTTCATTTATTTTTGAGGATTTGAACATTTAGGGATGAGTTATGGATTTGGAGATCTTAGGATTTTGGGAGCTAGAAGGCTGAGGACGTGGGAGTTTGAGGATGCAGGAATTTTGGGGCATGGAAATTAGGGAACACTTGTGGGGTCCATTTGTGGACCCTGGAATTTGGAAATGTAAGAATTTAGAGATATAAAATTAAAGGATACAGTATTTTGATAAGGATTTTGAAGAATCTGGGAAAATCTAGAGATTTAGAATATAAAAGGATTTGGGAATCCAGGGATTTCAAGACAAAGGAATTTGGAGACCCGGGGATTTGAAAATCTTGAGAATTGAAAATGTGGAAATACGCGAATGCAAGGAATTTGAAATCACAAAAATTAGAATATTTGAAAATGCGGTGATTTGAAAAATTTGAAATTCAAAATTTTACAAAGTTTTATATTTGACGCTATATAGAAGACAATACAAAATTCACCAATTACTTGAATAATATAGGCATAATTTATCACTAGCCTAAATAATTACAAAATTTGTAAAAATCACTGTTCAAAAAACTTTTCAAACTTATCTATCGCTCATCTAATATATTATAAAAACTGAATTTTGTAAGTCAGTTCTAAAATTTCCAAGGCTTCGAACGTCAAAAAATGATGTGATAGTTTAAAAAAATGTTGTTTCAATTCGTCTTCTGAACTATATTATCTGAACGTACACCGAGTTGTAGATGACCCAGTCATCGGAACACGAGGGTTAACATTGTCCATTCAACTTTCAGTCGCAGTTACCTTCACACGTGGACGAGCGCTATCGTGACATGAGTTATAAGCGAAGTAAGAAAAAGACGAGACTCAGCAAGAGGCTATCAGAATGAAACGGGCATACAGCATTCGTGCATGGTGCCCCATGTGTAGTCAAGGGTACCCGTTGAACGCCACGTTTAAACGACTTCATTACCGGCCAAGACAGAGTGCTAATTACCGCGGCTCGTTAAGCCCCGCTAAATTGTTGACAGTATCCACGCCGTGAGCAGCGCAGTTACCAACTGCATAACGATTGAATTCTTAGCTTACAAAGTGATCGTAAAAGATTCCGATTATCGAGCACCGCAAGGGTCCTGAATAACGGGCCGAGTCGTGCTCAAACGATCTCTCGAAACTATCGACCTTGGCTGCTCTGGCCAATGATCCTTGGATAATGGTCATCGGCGAGTCGTAGCGTTCGCAAATCATACGTGCTTTAACGCTGCGTGCTTGAGAATTCGAGAAGCTGTTTTCCTGGAATATAACGATTAACCAGGCAGAGCACACGTGAATTTCTGAATTTCCGCGTGGGATGTTCAATGAAGACTATGTTCGAGGTACAATCTATTGATGTACAAGCCGATTTCGATTAAAGATGCTTATAAATTTAGTGTTTGAACCAGCTTTTTATACGGTATTTCTAAATGTCTGTGTTCTTAAATTTCTATGTTCCTAAATTTCTAAATTCAGGCGTTCCTAAATTCCTATATTCTTAAATTCCTATCTTCCTAAATTCCTATCTTCCTAAATTCCCATCTTCCTAAATTCCCATCTTCCTAAATTCTTATATTCTTAAATTCCTATCTTCCTAAATTCCCATCTTTCTAAATTCCTATATTCTTAAATTACTATCTTCCTAAATTCCTATATTCTTAAATTCCTATCTTCCTAAATTCTTATATTCTTAAATTCCTATCTTCCTAAATTCCCATCTTTCTAAATTCCCATCTTCCTAAATTCCCATCTTCCTAAATTCCTATATTCTTAAATTACTATCTTCCTAAATTCTTATATTCTTAAATTCCCATCTTTCTAAATTCCTATCTTTCTAAATTCCCATCTTCCTAAATTCCCATCTTTCTAAATTCCCATCTTTCTAAATTCCCATCTTCCTAAATTCCTATCTTTCTAAATTCCCATCTTCCTAAATTCCCATCTTCCTAAATTCCTATATTCTTAAATTCCTATCTTCCTAAATTCCCATCTTCCAAAATTCCCATCTTTCTAAATTCCCGTCTTCCTAAATTCTTATATTCTTAAATTCCTATCTTCCTAAATTCCCATCTTCCTAAATTCCTATATTCTTAAATTACTATCTTCCTAAATTCTTATATTCTTAAATTCCCATCTTCCTAAATTCCCATCTTCCTAAATTCCTATCTTTCTAAATTCCCATCTTCCTAAATTCCCATCTTTCTAAATTCCTATATTCTTAAATTCCTATATTCCTAAATTTCCATCTCCCTAAATTCCTACATTCCTATCTTCCTAAATTCCTACCTTCCTATATTCCTAAATTTCCATCTCCCTAAATTCCTACCTTCCTATATTCCTAAATTTCCATCTCCCTAAATTCCTACCTTCCTAAATTCCTATATTCCTAAATTCCTATCTTCCTAAATTCCTACCTTCCTAAATTCCTATATTTCTGTGTTCCTAAATTTGCAAATTCTTTAAGGAATTGATACTCTTAGATTTCCATATCCTCAGATTATCCCCAGATTGCAACAGACCAATAGTATACCTAGATTCCTATACTCATATACTCCAAATCTCCAAATCCCAAATTTCCTAAATCCCGAAATTCCTACATTCCTCTAATACTAACAGTGATTAATAATAATATCACAACCTTGTAATTACATTTAACTTATAACAACACCACTAACTGTTGAATTAATCAAAAAGTTCTTAGAACCATCATCTTTCTTTCTCTAAATACGTGAGCTTACAAATATCTTTAAAAATTTCCTATCTTAATTTTCTCAAAAATGATACTACATGTGAAGAAATATTATTTTACATTTTTTACCAGTTTCTGCATATAGAATGATTATTTCCTTATTTATATTATTAATATAGGAAGGTTAGACTTTTGGAAATATTTATCTGAAAATATGTTGAATTGATTTTTGAAGAAATGAACTTTTACTGACTGCACATTTTCATTCTCCACCTGCATCCAGTGAAATTCCAATTGCATTCTTCGTACAACAACAAGTTTACGAAACGAACGCAAATCGATGCTCGATAAACACACGGAACATGCGGGTACATAATTTAGTTTGGAGCACGGGACCGGAATGTTTACATAGAGAGTAATAATAGGTATTGAATCCAAGCCAAGACAGACATCTAACCGCAAATCGATTTCACTGGCCATCGAATGATTACTGGCTACCAATGGTACTTCAAAGTTATGTTCATCTATTCCGAGAACGGAAATATTGTTCGCAAGGAATTTTTTTTGTCAAATAAATCGAATTATAGAAAAATACACAGTTACCAAATCTTCGAATTTTTGACATTCTTTCATTTTTAAAGTTTCACCGTTTAACATTTCTTTCGAATTAAAATTTTTAATTGGTAACCTCACAAGTTTCCAAATTTTCGTAGATATTTAAATTAAGAAGTCTCTGAATTTCTGTAAGCTTAAGTTCTCAAATTTCCTAAATACGCAAAGTTATAGATTTTCAATATTCCAGTTTTTTTTTTTCAATTCTTAAACTCTTAAATTTCCTAAATTTGCAAACCGGAAGATTGCCAAATTTCTAATTCACTTTAATTCTCAAACTCACAAATTTTCAAATTTTTGTGAATTCAAATTCTCAAATACGCAAACGTGTAGATTCTCAAATTTCTTAAATTCCGAAACTCACAAATTTACAAATTTCGAAGTACTCAAACTACTAAATTTCTAAATTATCAAATTTCCAAATTTCTCCAAAATTTCAAGCTTCAGTTTTGAAAATTCCTAAATTCCTTACATTCGCAAACTTATACATTCGTAAATTTGCAAATTTTCAGATTTCTTAAATTTCTTTATGTATAAACTCTGAAATTCTCAAATTCCCTAAATTTGCAAACTTATATAGATTTCTAAAATTGCAAATTTTCTAAATTGTCAAACACAGAAATCCTCTATTCCCAAATTTTTTAACCACTAAAATCTCACATTCCTAAATTTCCAAATGTCAGCCTATAATCTTATCAATAAAAACCCAAAGTATTTACGTTTTTATAACTGAAATCATATCATTTTTCATGCATAAATCAATGCAGTAGTTTTCTATTTCTAATACAAAAAGAATCTGCAGATATTCATCCAAAAACCATTAATTTAAACTACACTTTGATTACTGTACTATAAAGTAGTACAAGTACGAATATGTTCGTACTGTCCTAAAATTACATTAGATGATATTGTCTTAACCTTCATGAGTTTTTCATTCCTCCCCTTATCTCTGTTTTGCAAATCCTCCAACAAATATAAAAATTAAAGTTCACTACTGAAACTTTGTTATTTTTCTATACTAAAATTTTGTGTCGATTTTTACTACACTTCTGCCAATCTAAGTTTTTTCAGTTAAATACCTAGTAAACTAAGGGAAGAAACGTACAAAATGTACAACATTAGTATAACTGTAGTAAGAGAAATCTATAAGAAATTATTTAATTGCGAATGTGGTTTAAGTTCGGAAGTATGAAATTAGGAGAGTGACTGCAATTGACTCGCATGACAAGTGAGTGTTGTACACGAAACTGTGTGCCAATTATAGGTTAACATAACTTTCCTAACTTAAAATTACGAATCTAAGATCCGTCATTTTAGTTCCGTAAATTGAGTGTCGTGTGTTTACCTTTGATTTGAAATTATGTGTGCATCAAACGTCGGTAGTTCAGAGTTAATAGCTGTCGCATCCTGTCAGGTTCTGCATTTTCAAAAACCGCGGTCATAGACAGCCGATGCGTAAGGACGTGACGTTAACATACAAGATGCAAGCGTTCACTAATTGAATCACCCATGAGCGTCGTGATCCGACTAATGAATAATTCTAAACAGAATTTTCGCGCATTACATTGCATCGGCTGTGTCCGAAATTAACATATCGAATCAGCATTGCGCACGAATCGTTCTACAGACGAGTAGACTGGGTGGAGCGTTAATGAAGCGGGCAAAAAGGTCGAAAAGGAACGGCAATGAAGCGAGCGGGTGTAATTTCTGTAATTCCTGCTGAATAAAATAACCGATAAGGATAATTAACCACGGGATGACGGCACTACCGTTAAACGATGCACGTTCGAGCAGAATAATTAGATTACCGGTTTGTAAGTTGGCGCGTCCGAAAAAATCTTAATCTACGCGAACTCGTACGTTTTTGCAGTCTATGCTAAAAAAAACAAGCATCTATTTCTTGCTACGTCTTTTTCTTCCGAGGAACCCATTAATGGTTTCCTTTTTTCAAGTAGTTTTCTTGCGAAGGTTAGATGGTTAAATATAAGGCTTCGAGTGTTATAAGAAATTACAAATTAACGACTGTATGTGAGGAACAATTATACATTTTTTCTTTTGAGACAAATGAGTTTTCAGAGAATATAAGTTTATAGAAAAAAAGGAGTTGGAAGTTTTTACGATATCTGATAGTGTGACACATTATACACTTATGTGGTATGAGGTCTTCAACCTTCTCATAAATGTATACCAGTAAAATCATAATTCAAGAATTTATCGTCAAAGTAAAATATGTCCCACAGGATCTAAAAAGAATTTACACGCTGAATTGTCACATATTTTCATTGTGTAGCATTATCATAAATTATTTGTTTTTATTTAAATTTCTAACCTGATCGAACTTAATCAACTCTGCCTTAATTTTATTACACAAACTTATTTATTTGTGTTTAAGGGTGGATTATAATCCAACATAACCTTGCAAATAGTTAAATTTAAATTTGAATACATTAGGTTAAGCGAGATTATGTTAGATGTTTAAATGGGAATAATTATTTTAATCGTTTTTATTTATTAACAATAATGGTATACGCTGTCCATATTACCAATCCAGTGAGCTGACATCAGAAATATTGTTTAAATACTAATATATGTATTTACCAAAATATGCCTGATTATATACAAAAGATATAATTATGTCATGTTAATATGAGACGATAAATAAAGTGTGAGTAAGTGCAAATTAATCCTTTTGATGTGGAGAGTTTTTCACCGCCATTTCCTTTCATTACGCAAACACCGTGAATCAGGTTTGGAAGAATGCCAATCAAGATCACAATTTCTACCCGACTCGATCGACCGGATGCGATTTTTTATCACAAAATTAAATGCATATCTGCAATCTTGAAACCGACGTTTATCCATCTTTTACTTTCGGTCTTTGAGTACATTATAAAGTTTTCTACGTTTCTCAACTTTCAATTATTTGATTTACCAGAAATTACGTGATCTAAATAAAAATTTGCAAGTTTAATAATTGTTCTATAGTTTTGAATTCCTAAAATTCCAAATTATATTTATGTAAACTAAAATTTTACTGTTATTCAATTTTTCAAGTTTCAAATCTATAAATTTCTTAAATTTTCAAATCTTCGAATCCCAATATACCCAAATTTCTAAATTTCTCTCCATCTAAATTTTTGAATTTTAGAATTGATAAATTTTCAGATTACAAAATTGTTAAATTTTCACAGTAACACTGTAACATTATTAAATTACCAAATCACCAAGATGCAAATTATGAAAGTTCAACAACCTTAAAATTTAGAGGTTATCAACTTGTCAATATAACACTATTTATCACATTGGATAATGTTTGCTAATATCATGCTCCACATCAACAATACCCCTAAAACTGTCGAAATTTTTCCAAATTTATTTCTTCTAATTTAGCTATAAATTCCTTCAAATTCTTTTAATCCAATTATAAAAGCATCCGATTATCAAAGTATTAAAATATTGAATCTCAAATTGTCCCTGATGATTCACCGAACTTTACCCTGTCTTCCAGCCACGGATGGATATAATGTAATATCCAGTTTCTGCGAAATAAAATGATCGCAAGAGGAGTAAGACATACCGATACTTTTTTGATCCGCTGTACTTGACGGCGAACGTGTTAAGCAATGAATTCTCGTGCAAGAAAGGAGCGAAGAAGAGGAAAGTTCGGAAAGAATCGATGTCAGAAAGGCTTTCGAGTGCATTAAAGGCAACTTAACCGACGGCCGCTCGACGTAAAAGCGCACCCTTTCACGCGATAAACGTCGCGCGTTCAAAGCTATCGATATAATCACGCCGGATCGAGGATCGGGAAAAGGACCGAAGAAAGGGGGATTTATAGATCAGACGAAGCCATTAGATCGAATGTTTATTCAGTGGGTCGCTTTTAAATTGAAACGTCTCTGTCCAGAATGTCTCGTTCCCCCTGTACAGCTGACATACGAAGCCGCCTCTGTTCAACTGCGCATGCGCTGTAAAACAAAATAGTGTTATAAAACAAATCACTTTATAACCTTCTTTGTACACTCGGCGATAACGTAGGCTTCCTTCACACAAAAGTACATACATAAACTTGTGCATTTTTGAATTCTTGAAATTTCTATCTTCTGGGGAAAGTAGCCATTTTGTAAATTCTCAAATTTCCCAATTTTTCAATGCGTAAATATGGGAGCTTACAAGTTTCAACGTTCTTTAGGTCGTTAGATTTTCAGGTTTTTGAATTTGTACATTTTTAAATGTTTCAGTTTTCATATTTTAAAAATTTAAGGCTGCATTTGTGCTGAGTACGTCCAATAAATATACAATAAGAACGTCAGATAAATGTACGATAGAAACGCCCACTGCTCACGTATGCGCATTCCTACGAGAACAGCATGTGATGTCACGTTTAATGTACCATTACAATTATTTTAGCGATATAACCCCAATACTAATAATGACAGTACTAATTATACAAATACAACTAACTATATCACCTAATAATACTTCTTCTATATAAATTCAACGTTTCACATGTCTGCGGTGTGTACGCTAGATAAGTGTACGATAAGAACGCCCGATAAATGTACGATAGGAACGCCCAGTGCTCACGCATGCGCAGTACTGTGCCCAGCATGTCATATCCAACCAATGAGCGAACGACCTACTAGACAGCACACGATTGGATCGTTTAATGCACGATTGTAATTATTTGAACAGCGTAACTCCAAAATCAATAACTCCAAATCTAATAATGCCAATAAATAACCATAACAAAACTATTATAACTTCAAAATCAAAAATTCCAATACCAGTAACACCATTACCAATAATACTAATACCAATAACCCCAATATCAAAAACTTTAATAATACTATCATAACTCCAATACCAGTAACCTCATTACCAGTAATCTCATTACGAACAACCTTAATACCAATAATTGCAATAACCATTGTATCTCCAGTGCTAACTACCTCAGTAGCAATAACCCAAATAACAACAACACCAGTATCAATAACATCATTACCAATAACGTCAATATCACTAACCCCAATATAAATAATTACATTACCAATAATTTTAATACCAATAACCTCAATACCCATACCTTCAATAAAACTGATAACCCCATTATCCATAACTCCAATAATACCATTATAACCCCAGCACCAACAATTGCAATACCAACAACTGCAATACCAACAATTACAACACCAATAACTCTAAAATACCAATAACACCAGTACCAATAATCCCAATACCAATAACTCCAATAATACCATTATAACCCCAGCACCAACAATTCCAATACTAACAACTCCAATAGCAACAACTACAACACCAATAATCCTAAAATACCAATAACGCCAGTACCAATAATCCCAATACCAATAACCGCAAAATACTAACAACACTAGTACCAACAATCCCAATACGAATAACCTCAATACCAATAACTCCAATAATACCATTATAACCCCAACACCAACAATTCCAATACCAACAACGCCAATTCCAACAATTACAACACCAATAACCCTAAAATACCAATAGCGCCAGTATCAATAATCCCAATACCAATAACCCTAAAATACCAATAACACCAGTGCCAATAATCCCAATACCAATAAGTCCAATAATACCATTATAACCCCAGCACCAACAATTCCAATACTAACAACTCCAATACCAACAACTACAACACCAATAATCCCAATGCCAATAACCCCAATACCAATAACTGCAATAATACCATTATAACCCCAGCACCAACAATTCCAATACTAACAACTCCAATACCAACAACTACAACACCAATCCCAATGCTAATAACACCAATAATACAATTATAAACACAAATCTTGCTGCACGACCTAATACATTTTCTCGTTAAAACAAAAGATTTGTTAGGTAGTTACTAAATATCTGGAAGCAGCTTTAGCATATTCCATCATCCGCTAGTCAATCGATTTTTGCCGTAAAGATTTTTGAAGCAATCGTCCAATAAACTCGGTGCACGTTCGCTGAACCCACCATTACTCAAGATTAGTCTACCGATGATCTTCCGCCGATAGTCGAACGACCTCGACTGCGGATACGTCCCGGTGATTTGCAAGCGATCGCCAGCGTCCATCAGAGAGGATGAAGATCGGCGTGATAAACGACGGCAGCGTGTGTCGCGCGACAAAAAACGAAACACGCCGTAGCCGCGCGTCGGTAATGTATCGTTGGCGTTTCGCATCGCACTGACACCGTAATGTAATACGAATAGCAGAAAGCTTATATGGTGCGACTTGCTAACCGAGACCAGGGGCGGATCCAGAAGCACTTCTTGCCAACAACGATAAAATACGGGAAACTTACTTTGGAATTTTCTTTTGCACCATTTTACTTGTCATGATGTTTTACGCTTGCGTTGACAAAAACCGGATAGATGGATACAGAGTAGTTGATGTAGAAGTAACTCTGTTTCTTCGGACTTGGATTATTTTCTGAATTAATATTTAGTTACTTCTGTAATTATGCGGCATAGTGGAAGATGGTGGAACATAGTGAAAAATAGTCTCAGGATTTTAGTGGATGTAGGTACTGAAAGGTAATTCACTGGTTACAGTGAATATGTAATTATTACAAAAATTACAACTGAGTTAATTTAATAAACCTCAAATACTATATCAAACATGCAAAATAACTATAATTCGTAATATAACAATGAACGTAGTATACTACTATTCGTATGTTTTACTTTATACACGTTTCGCTATGGGCTAAAATTGACCCAATTCCATTAGCGATACAATTTGCTAATCGATTATTTGAGTTAAAATACCATCAACAATGTAAAATTTCTTTAAACTACATAACTTAAGGATCACTTTGACTCCCTTCAGATCCATTCCTGATCCGAACTCTTTTGAACAAATTGACAGAATATAACCGAAGAAATGTTACATAGTGTACACATAATCTTCCTTCATGCGATCGATCGAAACCGGTAATGTAATATTCTGCTCGATGCTCGTTTTTCACACGAATCGATTGCAAACGATACCGAGACCACATTGAAACGCTTTTTCGCGTCGTTGAAAGGCAGAAACTCTCGATTATACCCTGCCGGTAAGTTTTTCCTCTTTTTTATACCTTTTTCTTTTCGAATTCGAAATGAGAGATCCTCCGTCGGAGGCAATTACTGAACCGTACGATAAAAGTGCAATGGTTTCTTCTTCGGGGGAACTCGGAGAAAATGGATGGAAAAAAAGTTAAACGGGTCTTAATGATTACTGTTTTCTTATAACATATTTTTCCGCCGATGAAATATGTAACGTTGCTTTACATTTTAAGAGGTGCTGCATCCATTCCGCGAGGGAACTGGAACTTCTTATTGATACTTCAAAACAGGAGAAAAGTTGTTATTTATGAGAATGAATTTCGAGAAAAACATGAGATGCGTTTAAAGAATCTGAACTATATATTTATATAATGTGGTAGATAATTAGCTCCTTCTTTAATGAACCTCATTGAATGGTGCTTGGATTAGATTAGGTTTGCATGATCAAACTAAAAGTCGGTAATTTATTTTTTATTTTCAAGTTCACATATTGTTACAGATTAAAGTTAAGATTTGCTGAAATCTCTGTTGACTTTTATCGAGATAAAAATTACCTTAATTTATCATTCATTTATGTGTTCCTGTATTTTATAGGGATTTAGCGTAATCTATTTTGTATTTAATAGCAAATTTAAATATTCCACGTTAATGTGACTGCACCGTTTCTCCGTACACGCATCCAAAAGGCACAAAATAATGTTGCAGCCGCGTATTTTACATATTAGGTAATGCATCAAGGTAAGAAATACGATCCATTAGTATCGACGTAAATCGATTAATAGCCAAGGATCGTCGATAGCGAGTTTTCACGGAATCTCGCAACTATTTATAACCGGTTTATTTAAGAAGCAGAAGAAGCTATCCGTTGACATTCAATACCTTAATAAAGTAACGAATAAAAAGAGACCAAAAGGAGTAGCAGCTGGAATAGTAGGTGCCAGCTTCAACGGCAGAAAGATTATCTGCTTGCGTTGAAGAAACCACAAGCCGATAGCAGATGTACGATCGCTCCATCCTCAAAAGGTTTTCGCTTTTGTGAGGGAGGTAACAAAGTAACGCGTATGGATACATATGAAGATCACCGAACACACGCTAAAAACATTTTATACTTGCTGTTCGATGTCGACGAAGAATTTGCTGCAACATAGTGGGGTTGTTACACGTGACCTGATGCAGTAATCGGCGGATATCTCTATAAGGATAAGATAGAATGTGCAACGACAAAAAGCGTATTTCATCAATTAAGGAAAACTTTAGTTGACATAATAGAGGACGTGCAATTAACTGTAAAGTTCAATTAACACTTTGGTGTCACCTATTCGTCATTCTGACTCTTTAACTGGTGACGCTGTGATTTTGCACCTCTTCCTTTTCTTGTGCTCTTTGCTGTTTGAAAGTTAATTTTGCAGACATTAGATGACGCAAATTTATAATTATTAATTTATTAATATAATTTTTAATTTTGCGGCAACATTAGATGAGGCTTTCGAATATAATTTAGAGATTTTTATGTCAGTAATGTTTATTAGTATGCAAAATGTGAAACTGTAGGAATTTGAATAAATTTGCGATGATCGAAGTGTTAATGTACAATATAATAAAACTGCAATAAAAAGTTCGTAATAACTAGATATCTAAAATTATATGAAATTTTACGGAAGTTCATATTTAAAAAAAAAAAAACATTTGTATCAAATTTTTATTGGTACTTTGTAGTGTTGGAATTATATGTTTTGAGCAAATGATTTTGTGATATGAATAGTTGAATATGTTTTTGGTAGAATTAATGAACTGAACACTTTCACAAATTTGAGAATTTTCAAATTACTGTTTCCCAGACTTTATTTCGGATTTGAAAATTTGCAAATTGTCAATTCGTAGATTTTTAAAATCGAAACATTCAATATTCCAAAAATTCAGTTTCACAATTTTGAAATTTCTAAATTACAAACATCAAATTCTCAAATCCACAAATTTCTATATTCCCACATTTTCAAGCCCCTCAATCTCTAAATTGCCAAGTTCCCAAATTCCTAAATTGCGAAATCCACAAATCCCAAAATTACCAAATTCTCAAATCTGTAAATTCCTAAATTCCTAAGTTTCCAAATCCCTATATACCCAAATATCCAAATGTTTCAATTACAAAATCCCCAAATTCTCAAATTCCCAAATTGCCAAATCCATAAATCCTAAAATTCCCAAATTACCAAATCTTCAAATCCTAAAATTCTCAAATCTCCAATTCCCTAAATTCCTAAGTTTGTAAGTTTCTAAATTCCAAAATTCCTAAATTCCCAAATTTCTATGTCTTCAAATCCCTAAACTTTCAAATTTCTAAACTTTTACGAAATTCACAAATTCTAAAATTTATAAAACCCCAAATCCCTAAATGAACTTCCTAAATCTCCATATCTAACAATCCTTAAATTCCCACATTCTCATATCGTCAAATACCCAAATCCCCAAATTCTCAAATTCCCAAATTGCCAAATTCATAAATCCTAAAATTCCCAAATTACCAAATCTACAAATTCGCAAATTCTCAAATCTCCAATTCTCTAAACTCCCAAATTCTCAGATTTCCAATTCCCTAAATTCCCAAGTTTTTACCTCTCCAAATTCCTAAATTTTCAAATTTCTTATCTCCACACTACAGTAAAATTGGTTCCACCACATTCCCTAAAATTATCTACATCTGCAAAAGCAAATAACTTCCTTCTAACATTTAAATACGATAAAAAATACTTAGAATCGGTTTCGATATCCTACCAATTCTAGAAACTGAAAATGATAACAAATTCGACTGTAACAGCCAAATTGACGTTGCTTCGTATTTGTACCTTTCTCAATAGTGAAATTAATAAAGGCAACGTAATATAAAAACGGTTGTTGCAATCATGCAGCATAGAAACACAATTTAAGTCCTTACGAATATAACGAATATATCTTGTTTCAGTAGTACGGGCACAACCGCGTGCACCAACGAGCAATAATATTAACATACGACTGGTGTTACGTTCCGAACAGAAATATTTTCAAAATTTCCTTTGTAGTTTTCACCGACCGGATGCGTATCGATAATGCATACTGCATTCTGGGAACACCCTAATCGTACGCAGTAACGGTTTTTAATGTTTATTAGATAGGCTATCTTCTGGCGACTAAACTAAGATTGTTTAATATAGCACATTCCTTCCTTGGAATTAACGTGGTCCCACGGTCCAAATCTTAGATCAATCTACTTCTTCGAACCGCTCAATATAAACAAAAGCGCGCTCGTGTGGTCCGATAACGCCAAGCGTTCTGGAATGTTCCTCGTGGGTCCACGATGCGACATTAAATTACAATAGAAATTGTTCATAGATCTGCATTGTACTGATATTGTAAGTACTTATACGCCAGTCAGTCCTACAATAGTTAAGGTACCGAGCGAAATTAATCCACATAATTGTAAAGATTATTCAATAGTTAATAAGACATCAGTCCATGGCTCGAGAGTAAAGGAAGGAACTATATAGAAAGAGAGGAAGATAAGGACTGAACAAGGGAGGAACGCACATGCACCCACCACCACCTAATTAACGAATCACGGTCCCTTACGCATTGGCCTCGCAGCCTAATTCGTTAGGCGCATATCAACGCAATGTAAACAATTTCGGACTAGGCTCTTCCTGGTCTTCTCCGAGAGGTACAAGTTGCAACACTCTTCGATGTACAATCGCGAGGTGCGTGTCGGGGGTCCGTGAAGTGGTTTAGAGACGAGTTTGTCTTTAATTTTGTTAGAGTTACAAATTAGGGCAAAGACTCTATCTTCACGATATATTTTTCCAATTTCAATTTCAATTTAGTTTATTTTATTTATTATATTTGTTTCATTTTCATTTCTAATTGTATAGTTCATTTTGTTCAATTTCATAATAGTTCAGTTTTCTTTAAGGTTTTAACTGGTGGATTGGTTAACTGTGTGTGTGTTTCTTCCTTCAGGAATCCAGGCATTGCAGAATATTTGGGCTATATATATATATATACATATATAATTTCTAAATTTAACCTAACACATATATTTGGGTGAGTTCTTTTTCCTTTACTCTTCCAGCTAGTTTGTGTGAATATTTTCGGCAAGTAGTTTCCAGTAGTTAACAACTAACTGTGGGATTTCCCTAACTGGAAATTCTTAAATTTGTTGTTATTTGAAAATTGTTTATCCTTCCAAATCCGGAATTGCGTCACATTAATGTCAACATAGCCAATATTTTCTTTCGTTTAAAATTTAACCATTTGTGAATAGCAATATATTGTATACACAACCTTTGAAACATTTCTTTTATAAAATTTAATCTTTTACATGCCTTAAGTTATTTGTTCATTGCAACTTTCCCTTTATTGCTTCCTGACTATTCCATAAATTTGCGATCTAATGAAAGGGCCCGTATGGGACTAGCGTATCTCCGAATCCACGCAACATAAAGACCCGGTTACAATTGATTTTGTTAGGGCAAATATTTTTCCGGCTTTACACGCGCGCACGCCGCACGTAACACTGGCAAAATGCGTAACATTTTACTCATAACCGGTTTCAGAAAGCCTTGAATGCAAGACGTTTATAATTCACATTATTAGAAGAAAAACGGTCGGGCTGCTTGATGTGGAAATTAAAATACATCTGCATTTCATCTCCCCACCAGGCTCATCCGGTTATTCGATTTATAACATTGCAATTTACGAGGCGATTACGTTTTTTAACGCGAATTCGATCGAACCCGAGCAAAACCGGTTCAATGACAACATTAATGTCTTTTCGTCGATCCGCTACGGATTTTATGGAATACTTATCCGCGGAGTGCAACCAGTTCACCGCGTACGCCATAATATCACACCCAGTGGAAGTCGACATTGGAATGCGTAATGCTGCGTTTCATTGTATTTCCCATTCAACTTAAACACCGTGAAACGTTACCGTAAAAAATGATTATCAATTAGATCGGTTGGGACACGTTTTCGCGCGACAGTAAATCGCAGCGTTTAATTCCACGACTCGAAAACTGGAAATCGACTGGTTGCGATATTTTGCGTCTCGTGCAGCTTCAATGTCGCGACATTAAGGTTGTCGACGTTCAATATACCGCGATTAGGTTGCTAATGGTTGTGCGAACATGTAGTTTGATAGCAAGTAGAAAGAAATTTTGGGTAAAAGAACATGCGTCATCGTTGTATGTTTTATTTCAGTTAAACATTGTGGAACGTTACGGTGAAAAATGATTATCAATTAGATCGGTTGGGATACGTTTTCGCGCGACAGTAAATCGCAGCGTTTAATTCCACGACTCGAAAACTGGAAATCGACTGGTTGCGATATTTTGCGTCTCGTGCAGCTTCAATGTCGCGACATTAAGGTTGTCGACGTTCAATATACCGCGATTAGGTTGCTAATGGTTGTGCGAACATGTAGTTTGATAGCAAGTAGAAAGAAATTTTGGGTAAAAGAACATGCGTCATCGTTGTATGTTTTATTTCAGTTAAACATTGTGGAACGTTACGGTGAGAAATGACTATCAATTAGATCGGTTGGGATACGTTTTCGCGCGACAGTAAATCGCAGCGTTTAATTCCACGACTCGAAAACTGGAAATCGACTGGTTGCGATATTCTGCGTCTCGTGAAGCTTCAATGTCGCGACATTTTTTCACGTCTTGTCGACATTCAATACGATATGATTCAAAATGTTGTGATTTGTGTCTGTGAGTGCGTATGTGAATGCACGAATTTCGAAAATAGATAGAAATGTAAGATAAAAGTTAATACATGGGAGATAAGATCATAGGAGGATAAGGATATCAACATTTCGTTGCATACTTCGCGTATGTTCTACGTATTTCAGTTTAACATTACATGCATACTTGCAGAATAATGGATTGCGGAAGAATGCAATATGAGATAAAATGGATATACTATGTATGAATGCACTTCTGAAATACATTCTTGGGCACTGATCGCCAGACAATTTTGCAGGTTGTAAATGTGAAGAAATTTATATTTTAAATTTTAAGTTCTCAACTACCTAAATTTTTTTTTTCATTTCTAAATACCTAAAATTATCAAATATTTATATCTACAAATTTTTAAATGTCTGCATTTTATAATCATAAAATTTCTGTATTCCTAAATTTCTAAATATCTACATCCAAACTTCCATATTTCCAAAATTTCCAAATATAAATACTTGAAAATTTGGAAACTTGATAATAGGAAAATGTGAAAATAAGAAAATTTGAAAGCTTGAAAATAGAAAAATGTGAAAACTCAAACACTTGAAAATCATAAGATCAATTTTTCAAGAAAATCAAAATGTACAATACACAAAAAAAGTTTACACGCATCATATGCATATACAGAACCGAATAAATCCGCAATGACAGCAAAAGTTCCTCATGTGACAGCAAGTTCCTAAATATATGAATAACATCCGTACAAAAATGAAGTCCGCTAATCTTTCACAATCGTCTAATAAGGAGCACATAAATCTTCATTAAATGTTCACATTTCAACATGTTGCTGCCACGATAAGAATTCATTCTAATTAGACTGCTTGGACGCAGTTAATTAGTGCTGGTAGAACATCTCAACGAATTCCCTTACCCGTATTCTTTAGTGACGTGATAAAACACAACATAGCTGCAATTTAAGTAGAATACTAACATGACAGCAAGATCAACGGATAACTTTTTCTTTGTGTTGGTCGCTGCAAGCAATATCAGTCGGTAACTTAGACAAGGTTGCTGAAGTCTGACTCGCTGAAGGCCAACACTTCAATAAAGACCTCATTTCCGGTATACTTATATACAGTAGCAATCACTTCGTTAATTCAGCACGATTGTGCTTGCATGTGTACGAGTGTAGCACAATTCAACCGAGTAATTGCTATATTGATCACAAGTATCGCAATCTACGGGTTGAATTGCGTTTTGCTAAGATACTTTCAATTGATCGATTTATGGTTGCGCTGAACTTTTTCGTATATCGCCGGTATTAGCTTCTCACCTCTCGATGAAGTGTACACACTCGTTCAACGAGTATTATAGTTGGACACCCGGCACTAAATGCACGTCAAATGAAGATAAGTAGCTATTACCTCAGAGGTTCTTTGTGAAATGTGCGGTAAAAGCGAGTGAGTTGCAGAAATTATCGGGATTGGTAGAGAGAATTCGGAATTTTCGAACTTTAGACGTATGTGATTTTGAAGCTCTTGTTTTATTTTGGAAATTTTTAAACTTCGGAATTTTGACATTTTTAGACTTTTTTTGGATTTTGGAACTGGAAGATTTGAGATTTTGAGATTTTAGAATTTCGGGACTTTGATACTTAAAAACCGAGAATTTCAGATTCTGAGAGTTTGAAATTGTGGGATTTTGGGGTTTTAGGGATTTGGAACCTAGGTACTCTGATATTTCCGGACTTTGGAGCGAAGGAACTTCAGAATTCGGATATTTTTCAATTTTAGAATATTTTTGGATTTCGAGAGTTTGATAGTTTGCGATTTCAACAATAGTAAATAAATGTTAATATATAAATTCAACCAATCTATTTATTTGAATTATTTATCAGATCCAAGAGAAATGTGATGTCAAACCACACTCGACATAGCAGTGCAAAGGGTTAAATTATAATATTTGAATTTACAATGTGTCAAACAACGATGTGTAATTTATGGATAATCGATAGCAACACTTCTGAAGCAACAAGTCCGATCCAAAAGTCAATCCACAGGTCCTACACATCTCGCGTGCCGTTTATTATACATCTGCAGAAACCTATTCAACATTTGCTGGAACCATGACAGCCATGGGTCGTCTAATTTTTAATGAAAAGCAGATTTCTACAACTAAATAAACATGAATTACATACCGCGTGCATTGCGAGCGTCGCGTATCACAGAAGTTAACGCGTGTCTCGCGTGTTCCGACACGATACGTTTCGCTCGAATAATTACGCCAGAAGGGCGGAAGCTTTAAATTATGATAAATTATGCTTCTGAATAAATTTATTGCCACCAGGACAAACTTTTTCATCGAATTTTTTTGTCCACGGAGCTCTCGTATCATTTTTACTGCATCCTAACGACTGGGAGAAATAAGGTAAATGCATCGGTAGTTGACAGTCTACTGGTAATTGACACTTTTACTTCCTGCCGTGAAAAATGGACTTTCTACCAACAAGCGAGTATTTTTAAATCACACGTTGTCTGGAGGATTATGATCTTTGGTGCGAAAATTTATGACCACTCTCGGCGGGGAATTGTTGCGACAGCTACTTCTGTTTATGGAAATAGATATTACAAATTGAATTATGATATTATGAATTTAATAGTGATAGATACAGAAAATTACAAAGTAATCGATACTGCAAAATGATGTATGACGTATAACAAATTAAATGATAATAAATGTTATAAATTTAATAATAATCGAAATTAAACAATAAATAATAGCAGGAACTACAACTTAAATAGTAATAGACAGCACCAATTAAATAGCAATATATGGTGTACATTAAATAGTCATAAATATTACAAGTTAAAAAATAATAAATACTAAAAATTAAATAGTAATAGATCCCACAAATTAAACAATACTAGACACTATAAACTTAATAATAGTCGATACTACAAAATAAATAGTAATACCAGAAAATACTGTTACTTTCAGTATAGAGATATACTATTTTACCATTTTATTGGGGTAAATGGTTCAAACATTGTACAACAATGTGTTTGTTTATTAATTCATTAAATATTAAATTAAATATTATCAATCATTCAATATTCATATTAATCATTAAATATTAACCATTCGGTGCTGATTCTTCTAAATTTTTATGTGTCAGTTTAAAAGTGCAAACAATTAACGAAGATTAAGTATTATTACATTTCATCTGATGTTCCTTTTATTTACAACCGCCATATTTTACAACCATATCAGTGAAAATAAATGTTTTCACATTATTATATTACTAATTGCACGTTTCCGATTAATTTGCACAAATTATCATATAGATTTACGCTTTTTATTCATGAATTTGATGAGTTTAAAGATACACATGCATTTAATAACTTATCCTAATAAAATCTGTAATTACACTTCAGTATGAATCATAATTCCATACTGTTCCCATGTTAGGGTAAAACTCTTAACACGATCCTATACTTTAACTAGCCCGTATGTAGACTCTAGCTTGCATTTAGTGTCTTAGGTAACTTGCTTTCACAAAATCTTTGAATGTTAATTTCTCTTTTATTTAGAAAAATTGCGAACTGTAATTTTGCAGAATTATTACCTTCAATGTTCTCTAAAACTGTGCAAAGACTGAGATTGGTGCTTCAAACGTTGTGTACTTTTTTCAAATTAATACAATTTTCTTCCACGTAACTTATTCTTTATACACTTCACGTGTTTAACTTAACCTACAATTTTCTAGGAGTTGTGTCATGCACAAATAACTAATAATAACTAAGAAAGTTAAAAGTTGGGCACGTTTATCTAGTAATGTGGTAATCTGAGGGTATAGAGATTTAGTAATACAGGAATAAGTAATCTAAGAATGTACAGATTTACGGATCTAGGAATATAGTGATTTGGGTATTCAGGAATAAAGAGATTTGGTGATATAGAGATTTGGAAATGTGGAGGTCTAGTTGGATCTAGATGGATCCAATACATCTTTAATTGTGAAGATTGTTATTGGAATTGAACCTAAAATTCAACCGCGATGCACACACGAGTGTGGTCACACATGAACTGCAGTATACGTCACGAGTGTGACACGATATTATAGGACAAGGTAAGGAATACCACGATTTCCTATCAGATCACTGAAAACATAAGAAGTTGCTATATTTAAGCAACGCATTGTTATAAAATTAGCAATAATAAAATAACCGCTCCCAATCAGAATATTACAATACGACCGTAAAGGCTCGTAAAAAAAACGTTCCGCATTTCGAAAGGAATCTATCGCTTTTCAAAATCTATCATATCACTGCAGTAATCTCTCGTACGCGTTGAAGAATAACGAACGAACAGGGTATAATTATCTTACCGACATTAAAATTGATACGTGTAGTCTACTAAACGTTAGCCCCGCACGAAGAAAAGGAACGCGTTGGGCTCGTTTCGCGTGAACGTTATATTATATGTATATAGGTGGCACGGTTTCGATTTCGTTAAAAATGCATTATACGGAAAACGTTGTAACTGATGGTTTCCGACAACATTCATAACTCTCGGCAACGGTGTGCGATAATTTACACGCATTTGCTTAATGATTCGCGCATTAACCGGAGGTTCTCCGTTTACCAGCGATCAGTCATAATGGCGATAAGCGGACGATAAGACGTTGGGAATATCGCCAACAATGAACATCGCGTATTTCATAAAGACGGACGCACTTTCGCCAGATTGAGTACCGATCGTTGAATTTTAATTACTATACGTGAAACTTGAGACGACGTTGGTTATCAAGCTCGTTGATTTTCCACGCCGATTATTTCTCCTTTTCTCGAAGACATTGCACCTGTCCGTGAATCCTGATAGGTAAGCTGCATGTATTTGCGCGGATATTTATGTGCAAGCATTCGTAGATACGCGATCGGTGTATCGAGATTTGGTTCGTGAATTATTTTCGAGGTAATTGTCAGATAAATTCGAGCCGTTATTCAAAAAGATTATACACGTGTGTTATCTTTTGCGGTAGAAGCTGCATGTTTGAAGTAACCCTTAACTTCAATCGGTCAGAACTACCTAATTATTACTATACTGTTAAAATAGATAAAGAACGTTGAAATGTTTGGTGTATTATACATTTAGCGATCTTCAACTATACAAATTACAATTGGTAACTCAAAACTCGATCTTCATGCAAATACGATTTAAGTTATAAATTATAAACTCGATATTATAAGCTAAGTGGTTAATTTAAATGAAGAACAAAATTATGCCAAAAACAATTTGTTGTGAATATTTAAAATTACATTGTTGGAAAATTAATATACTTTTATATTTCAAATTTTCGGTGGTGATGAAATAATATATGAAGCTCCGGTCTAATTGAAAAATTGCATGAATTTGGACAATATTTATCTTCATTTTATTAAATTAGAAAGTCAAATAGATAATAAAATTCTTTTGAATAATCTAATTAGGCACTTCTGGTACGTTGACATAATATCAAGATTCCCTAAACAAATTTACTATACACTTCTAAGTATTTACTCATCACTAAGTCAAATAAAAATTATTTAGTAGCATTATATTTAACATAATAATATATTTCTGCGTTAATCATAATTAATAATACAAGTTAATAATAAAAACATAATTATTTCGTGATTAATGACTACAGAGATAATTATGCGCGCTGACTACATTTGCATTGATTATTACTGTCGCTGATCAATCCTGATTGCTGAATTACTTGGTAATCGTAATCGTTAATCATGCATATGATCTCATAACAGTTACAGTCATTAATCATCAATCAGATTATTTTCTCCTGAGCTATAATGTATAGGAACGAAGTTTAGAGAAATGTAGAATATACAGTGTTCATATAGACTTTTTCTCGTGTGCTTATAAATTTATTTCGTCAATTTTATGACCTCAAAAAGTACATAGCATTCCATGAAAAAAAAAACTGAAGACTATTTCCGGAAAAATTATGCAAACTTTGACATGAGTCGTCGTATAGCTAGTAAAATATAGTACAATTCTTTCCTCTTTCATATTTTTTAGTATAAACGAAAATAACGTGGTCCTTATTGTCATAAATACCCTGGATAAAATAGTAGGACCCTCCCCCTGTTTTTCCCATGAAATAAAACTATATTCATGCATCATTTAACCCTCTAAGTGTTCTTAATCCTCAAATATTTAATAGTAGGTAAATGTTTTATTTAATCCTGTGTGCTCAATTATTTTTAAACGTCGAACATAACATAAATATTAAAATAATTGCGACAGAAATGTATGATGTACAAATGACAAAATGTATAAATAGTACTCTTTTGCTACACCTCTTACGAGTGACACCTCTTATGACGAAAATATAAAAAGAAACGACGAGAATGTATAACGCAGATAAACGAAAAATTTCAACAGGGATCTTGTTAAAGCGGTTGTAGATCAAGAGTGGTGAACATGTCGGTGAAACCTGTGTCGGTGATTTCAGCACGATCCAGCTCAAAGACATCGTTTGCTGAAAACCGTGAGATCTGATCGGCAACACAGCGACCACATCTAATCAGCAAACTGAAACGATCGCGATCGAAGCGAGTCACGGTGTGTTTTCGTCGTCATTTTCTTCGTCATTCTCGTCATCGTTGACGACGCATCGTTTCCAAGCCATCCAGCAAGCTCATGCCAGCTTACCGAGATCCGAGATCGCAGATCGGAGATCGTGTCCGCTTTGCGATGCCGCCGACTCGTTACCAGATTATTCTCAAATCTTGCCATGATCTCCGCATGCACGCACGTCTGTACATACCGACATTCGCCACTTTTATCCGATTTCTTCTTGGACGAAATAAAATTCGCCATCTTCAGCGTTCGAATCACTAGACATATACAAACGATCGCTAATTGTCGTATATCCAAGGACGTATCTCGATTTTCGCCTCACAGGGATACAGGTTATGGTAACTTGTTAATGGATTTAAGTGGGACACTCTGATTAAGCTTAAGTACTGAGTCATTAAATAGACTATTAATACTTTAATGTTATACAATAAACTGTTCGTCGTAAAATAAACACGATTTGTGTGGTTGCAAAATTTAAGTAATTGAAAAATTGTCGGTTACCTCCCTATCTTAAATACAGCGAGGCAGAGGTGGGGTTGCAAAATTTGAACTATGTAATAGAAAAGTGATCTGTGTCTTTCATATCTTGAATCGAGAAAGAAGTCAACCTAAATATTCACTGTTTGTGTTAATGACAGATCTACAATCACAAAATCCGTACGTTTCGACTACAGAAATATTATGAAAGAGTAGTTAAAAATTTTTGAAGAACGCTAACAAAGTTCCCTCTCCTGTAAAATTATGATATCGAAATTAACGTTGCCTGATCCTAAACCCTCGATGTCCAAGAGTTCTACCTTAAATGTCCTCGAATTTAAACAAAAATGTACAAAGGGTACGAACATTTCGGTAACTTCTCCAGTTGGTTGAGATACTTTCATAAATCTTCGTTGCGGTGCTTTTCAATTCGTTCTGCCGTGTCTGGATTCGAATGTTTCTGGTCGCCGCGAAAAGAAATAAGCCTCGTAGGTCAAGCTCGCATTGTAAATCGTCGAGGAGCGGAAAAATCGTCGCACACCTTCGCGAACGTGATTTACCACCTTAATACGTTCGGACATAATTCGTTGCGCGGACAGTAACCAGGCAGTTACTAGTCGGTAACGGTTCATGCGAAACGAGCAAAGGGTTAAGCTAGCCCGTGATAATCGTTGTTGAAGCGAGTACGAGATGCCGAGTGAAAAATCACTGCGCGCCACAGGAAAACGAGAATGTTTCACGGAGACGTTCGATGAGGTATGGCGAACGGTTTCTCCTAACCGACGCAGCTATGCCGCGAATTTCAAAAAGCTGCAAACGCAGTGGCTCGTATTAAATGCCTTATCAAGTTAAAAGTACCGCGGCTGGCTTTAATATTCTCGTGTATCTCGCCGGATTCTACTAAGCATCAGCGTATCGCGTTACACCGAAGTTGTTTCAGTAATTTATTACGATACCGATATACCGACATTCCCCACTCTACACAACCGAACCTGCGTCTTTATCCTGTATTGTACGTAGTACGTTCTACGAAGTTAATGCGTGCCTAAAAACTGTTTTACAAGGAAACAAAATATTTTGTATATTTGACACATTTGCTGACAAAAGCAATACTGTGAGTTGGTGTATTATACAGGTATAGATACCAGGATTATGTCATGAGAAAGGATGTTTATCGGTCTATCATTTGACACAAATTTTGGCTCTTCTATGATAGAGCTATGAAATTTTTCAACAGTCACTGTCTCTGTTACTTCCTCACCCATCAGAACAAAAGTAACATTACTGATTTTATAGAGAATTAAGCAAAATAGAAATTTCTTACTGAACTAAGTTCTGAGCCGAAAGCGATCAGTTATCAAGGGAGGTATGAGTTATACGTGAGAAATTTCTTTTCACATTTTGAGAGTGATAAACTCTTGTATTAATTTACAGTATTCTGGATGTTCCTTTAACATAACACCTGAGGCTCGTTCGATGAGGTCAATTTCGATCAATTAACAAGGGAACACTGTAATTTGGGAAATAATTGCATGGATAACTATTCCGTCCAAGAAGAGCATGTATAACGTCTCTGTACAGATATAACAAATCCACTAATTTTCACGATCACACAAAATGAACCTTATTGAAAATACTTCTTTTAACGTAAAATAGGATTGTTATTATAAACGTATAGAATACATCACTGGTACAGTATTTTTCATCCCTATAATAACACGTTACATTCAACCAAACGTTTTCGAAAACAGAAATCCAATAATCTACATACTATACGTACTTTATCGAGATTAACTATAGGAACTTGTAAATATACTATCTAAGAACGCTTGAACAAGATATTGGTTCAATACAAATAGTATGAATATTAACAAGAAAGTTGAACCGGTAGAAATTTACAAGAGTGATCTGAATTACCAATTCAGTTCGACCATCACGTGCGGTTCATTGCATGGCTCAAATTCAATCAACGGAACGAAACATATACTATGTAAAACAAATTGTCTAAAAACGTTTATAGAAACAGGGAAAAGGCGTGTCACTTTCATCATGCTGTTGCTCTCTTCTTAAGAACAAAGTTAAGAACAAATATGGTTTCTGTGGAGAAAATATGGCGACCGAGGGAAAAAAGTTTTCCAGTTGCTGATCCACAGAGGTTTTTGGAAATTTGAAAACTTGATAATAGATTAAAAATTGGTAATATTGAAACTTGAAGACTTTGATACTTGTGGACATTGGAATATGAAGATATACGAATATGGGAATCTAGGGATTGGACGATTTAGGAATTTGGAAGTTAAGGAACATGGGGGTATAAGAATTTAGGGACATATGAATTTCAGGACTTTGAGATTTGGAAATCTCGAGATATGGGAATTTAGGAATTTGGTAATCTATGAATCCAAGAACTCTTAAAATTTGGCGATATAGAAATCTGTGGAGCTAGAGAGTTGGGGACATAAAAATTCGGAAATATACGAATGTGGGATCTAGGGAGTTGGTGATGAGAGAATTTGGAAACTTCAAATTTAAGACTTCTATAAATACAGAAATTGCAAACTTTGGAAACTTGAAAATTAGTGAAATTTGAGAAATTACAGATTTTGAAATCTGGCATCTAAAAAATTTGAAAACCTAGAACTTTAATAACGTAGAAATTTTTTGATAATATATTCATAGCTAATATATTCATTAATTGAATGTAATATTTTATATAGGATTTCCATCGCAGTCTCGCAGGATTGAACTCATCTACAAGTCGTGTCTATCCCAGTTTTTAATTAATCGCGAATTAATTAACATGACTCACATGAAGCGTGAATACAAGTTGTATTGGCACGCACTTGCGTAAAATTACACCTCGATCGATCTACCATAACACCACTTTTTGCTACCAATTTCTTCTTATTTCAATACGAGTAGAGATCGGTTATCTGGTCAGAAACTAATTGTACGAACGCCTGAGCAATCGTATTTTATGCGAAAGGTTTCACGTCCAAGATATATTAGAATCCAACCAAGTTTCCAACCAACAGGAATGTGATCTTCTAGCCGCTGCGGCTTCTCGATATAATTTTCTTTCGACTTCTCATTCTATTCGATACAGTTCCTGTATTTTCTACTGTCGTATAAATGAAACATAGTCTGTTAGAATCATGCAAAATATTTTCAGCTACTCAGAGAATTTTTGTACATTAACACTAAATCTACCGTTGTACAATGTACACTTATTTTGAAATTAAAAGCGAAGTTGACAAATAAATTAACGAATGATAAAACATAAATATAATCATATAATATAAACATATATAAACATACATTATTACACACATTACTTCTGAATCTTGATAGATGTCAAGAGGGATTACAAGAAAACAGTTTTTGTACATTAAAATAGAAACTTGCAAAACGGTAATTTGATCTCTCTGTTAGTTTTAGTGTTAATACTCTAAAGGTACTATTAGTGAAATCTCCAAGTATCAAATCTGTCAAATCTCCAAATTCCTAGACTCTCAAATTATGAAATTCCTCAAGATTTCTAACTTCTCAAATATCTTGAAATTTGTAAATTCCCATTATCTCATATTTCTCAAAATTTCAAATTTCCCAACTTCTCAAATTTCTCAAAGTTTCTTATTTCCCACATTTCAAATTTCTCAAAATTCTTAATTTCCCAACTTCTCAAATTTCTAATTTCCCAACTTCTCAAATTTCTCAAAATTTCTAATTTCCCAACTTCTCAAACTTTTTAATTTCCCAACTTCTCAAATTTCTCAAAATTTCTAATTTTCTAATTTCTCAAATTTCTCAAAATTTCAAATTTCCCAACTTCTCAAAATTTCTAATTTCCCAACTTCTCAAAATTTCCAATTTTCTAATTTCTCAAATTTCTCAAAATTTCTAATTTCCAAACTTCTCAACTTTCTCCAAATTTCTAATTTCCCAACTTCCCAAATTTCTAAAAATTTCAAATTTCCCAACTTCTCAAATTTCTCAAAGTTTCTTATTTCCCACATTGCAAATTTCTTAAATTCTTAATTTCCCAACTTCTCAAATTTCTAATTTCCCAACTTCTCAAATTTCTCAAAATTTCTAATTTCCCAACTTCTCAAATTTCTCAAAATTTCTAATTTCCCAACTTCTCAAAATTTCTAATTTTCTAATTTCTCAAATTTCTCAAAATTTCGAACTTTCCTAATTTCTCAAAATTTCTAATTTCCCAACTTCTCAAAGTTTATAACTCCGCACCCATTTCAAATTTCTCAAAATTTCTAATTTCTCATCCTCTCAAATTCCCTAAGATTTCTAACTTCCACCTCCTCAAATTTCCAAATCTAAAAGATTACACAAAACTAGCTAATAAAAGACTAAGTAATAAAAGCAAAAACAGAACGATGAAGTCATTATCAAAATAATAATCCTGCACTTCAACCCGCTGATGCGAGTATATAACATATTTTTTAAAGTGGAACTCATAGAACTTGTATCCCGAGTCCAGTGAATCTCAGCAGAGAAACAGTTCCTGTGGCAGGTCGTTGCATGAAATTCAATGCCAATCGTGCTGACATGGAGTCCGTGGGCCTCTGCCGCTATTCGAGGGGAATCTCAAGATCGATCAATCGTGATTTCGAAGAGAGACGCCGCTTAAGGCGAGACCTGAGCGTTATTCATCGCTCTTTCGCAGCGTGGAAACGTTGAATCGAGTTTTTTCGGGATCACCGGCCTTGTACGGCCGCACCACGGCGTGGCAGGTGCAACTTCGACGACCAGTGGGTCTCTTTTTCTCTTTCCTCGTCCTTTACATCGCGTTCCTTCGTCGTTTTCTGTCGGCATTCACTGCTTTTCGTCTCGCGCCTTCGGATCCTCGAGGAACAGCTGACCACGGACCAGCCTTGGCACACTGATTGCACGCGGAATCCCGGTATCTGTACACTTCGATATAACGTACGCATCCTTTGGATAAGGATATACAGTTACTTATTAATATTCAATCGGTACCAATCCACCGTATGTTGTTTTGCGTGAGCTAATTTAGATATCAAATTATTTATTTTGCGGAAAGGTGTACCATTCGATGAAGATTAAAGATACATAAATATTTCTACGTCCCCAAACAGGCAGATCCCAAAGTCTTTAAATTCGTAAGACTTCTACACTGTTGCAATACATTTTATTGAGAACCCTTTTTCTGATCTATTTTGTAAACGAAGGAGTTGGTAGGTAATAGAAATTAAGCAGTGCAAACGGTTAACGCATACAAACGAGAAGATTAAGTTGTTAACCGAATTAACAGGTGGAATAGCGCATACCTTTGAATTCGCTCTTTCGTTCATAAAATAAATTGTTGAATATGTAAAACGATGTTTCGAGCTTCAGTGTATCGTGTCAACGTTCCATTACGATACGAAGCAAGGACATCGTCCTTTTAAGCGGCTTACGCCCAAGTCCTGTGCTTGAGTTCAAGAACAGGCTTACGATTTCTCATGCCAGTAATCATTACGACTTCTGATCTCAGTCAGAAGCAACAAAGTCTTTCTGAGCGAACATTCCTGCGAAATTGTCGAATCGCTATTATAGTTATCGATAAGCGTATTATTAATTTTTCTGAATTTAAGACCGTCCATTAGTGTACCTTCATGGCAATCGCTTTATGGCTTTTAACCATGTTGTGCAAACTGAACAAGTCGCGTTTACTGCTGATCCAACAAATAAAGACGGTAGAATATGACACATGCCAAACGTTTAAAAAGCTTACTTTATTGTACTGTACATAAGCTGTTCATTTGTCGATGCGATTAAATCCACAAATTGCTACTTTTTTCGTTATGCTCTTTTATTTGCAATCAAGTGATATTGATATAAAAAAGAGGAGCTAGTCACTGAGCTAATTATTTTATCATAATTTTTTACTATATTAATACGTTAACTTAGTATATTCAGTACACACGAAATTAGTAAATACCAACGTATATTAGCAAATTTGTATTACAACAAATAAAAATAGAGATCTATGTACAATCAGAAGATAAATTATTAAAATTACGAAATAATACCTTGTATGATAATTGAACCGAAATACGCAACGAATGAAGAGATTAACCAGAAATATCTTAGAGATAAGTTAAGAACATAAAAATTGCAAATAATTACAGACTTTTTTACAGTCAATTTCTTAAAATACCGTAGGAAATGTTTCGACGATAACAAGTCCGCTGAAAATCGTTTTCATTTCATTATATGTCGTTCAGGATTGTTGCACACTGATTTGCGCCGAACGAAATGAGAAGCCGTATTACGTGCTATTAAGAACTAAAAATTGGTTCGATACTAGGGTATAAACGAAGATATAAAAACCGATTTAATGATAGGTGAAACCACGTGCACCGTATGGTTATGATACCTAACTCGGCCGACAATTATTAATATTATTCCATCGACTTCGGAAGAACGTTAGTTCCTGATTTTTCAGAGTTCACAAGGCGGAGTTTCCGGTATTCTACGAGCATGTAATGAGAAAATAATCAACTGTCTTTTATGTCCGAAAAATTTATTTGTAACATAAAAATCGAAACTTGGAAATTGGTCGAAATTTTTGTTGCCCTAATCGCGGCGATTATATACTTGATTTCGGTCATTCAAGAGACATTAAATGGAGAAATTAACCTATTTTCAGAACTAATAAATATGGAAAATTGAACTCTCGTTATATTGCCGTAATCGATGTTACAGAAGTGTTACATGATGCAGGGAACAGAATAGCAGACACAGAAATTTCAAACGTAACGTTAAAGTTTAAGAAGTCTATAAAAGTTAAACCATGTTAAACAATTGTAAAGTTAAAGAAACCGAAAATGTCTTTAAAAAGTTTTTAAATGTATTAAACGTACCAATGTAACTCTGAGAGGAGACACTTTCGCTAAAATAATTTTAGAATTTTTTTAAACGATATGAAAATATCAAATAAATTTTTGAATTTGTTCTTTCTAACGATCCTCGACTCTTGCGAATATTTACCAAAAATTGTTCAAACACAAATTAGTTTTCTTTTAATGACACTTTTTCGGCAGTTATTTACATTTTTTAAATAATATTCTGAATCTCTGGAAAATATCAAATGAATCGAACAAAGATGCAAAGGAGAGGGGAACCTTGGTAGTGGAGACATAAGACGTTTCCTTCGATTAATGTGACCGCTTCAATCATTTCTACCTCGAGGCACATCCCGCAGAAAACAGTAGCACCCAAAACGATCAGGGCACAATGTAGACAGGCGTGGTTCGCAGAAACAACACGATACAGAACATAATAATGTGTCGCGTTGAATGATTGCAGCGTGGCAGTACAAGCCCTGCGAAACCAGTCGCATTATAATATCAGTAATAACGTTTGGGCATCATTAAGGCGAAGCGGGGCTAAGTTCGCGAAGTCATTTGTAAAGTCAACTGCAATTTCTCTAGCGTTGATTACACGTCTACGGGCCAAGTGAAATCAAGTTAACGTATCGCTGGTTTGCAACGCTGGAAACTTGATATCAGTTTCTCTTCAACTAATAGTACCAGCGGACTAACGAGAAGAAATAAAAAAATGGGCAATCTGCTAAGAAGATAATGCTGAAATCGAGAAACGACTTCGGTCGAGCAGAAATGGAAACGAGAGAACACTGAAGCCATTTGTAAAATCACTTACGGTATCCTTGATACTCGTTAGGCGTCATTAAGCAGCATCGAACGAAACTCGCGCCTCGAATCGAACGAACGTAATTGCGATAGAACCTGACGCGCGTAATTCGAAAGAGAGAAAAATAAAAGTGAATGAAAGCTCAGGTCTAGAATACATCGAGTCGATATCGAATCTCGATAGCGGCGCCGAAGACCGAGGGGTATGAGTTTGCTCAGGATGGAGCCGCAATCTCTATTAATTACTGCCGGCAGCGCCTTCGCATAAATCAATCGCGAAACAGAGATAAAGATAGGACCGATGAAAACCACCGACAGAGAGAGAGCAAAGAGGCCAGGATGGAGAAACGTGTAAGCAAAACTGGCTGCATTTTCGTGAGTCATACTCTCCTTGTTAAGCCTGCTCCGTATATATGCGCGGCCGGTGAACTACTTGAATCGATCGTTCCTTCACTTTGCCTCGTTCGATTACCGCGAAAAATCAACGATAATGCAGAACGCGTGGTTTTAATAAGCGTTACGAAGCAAAAAATCTGTTCACTCGGGATATGTGATTTGTCATTTCCCTTTGGCGAAGCTGGTTCTATTTTTTTCTTTTTCTATGCCTATCTCGATGACTGCGCATATCGTCGGTATGAAATAAGCGACCCGTGTTAATAGTCGGATACCATGGTGTTTAACAGCTTTTTACTAGATATTACTTTCTAATATAATGTTTAAACGTTTCTTTCGGTATGCGCTGTAACGCGTATTGTGAGCCTAGGAATATGTGGACGTTTTGTTATACATGGTGTTACAACGCGACACACGGTTCTTTACCTACTTGTAGCCACCTCACAAGAACTTTAGAATAAGTGTTTCACACCATAGGTACGATGGAATGTAAAAGAAATTTCGAAAATAGTTTTCTTTCTTAACGAAATCGAGGTCAATTTGGGTATTACAAATAGGAACACAGATTTTTCTTTTTATCGTAAAAAAATATGTGTTTAAATGTGTAAAATCATTGGTGATCACTCATAAATTACTTTTTATTATGTTAAGTAAACATATTACGCTAAGTAACATGGCTGCTCCTTTCTCAAGTTCATGTATTCGTCCTATATTTTGTTCTATGAAGATGAAATTTTGTGTACTGGTTCTCTACGTTACAATATCAGTACATTATAACTTTATTATATACAGTACAATTTAAGGCATAAGTTATATTATGGAAATAAAACTTGATAGAACGCGTCAAAATAAAAACCAGATAGATTGAAAAAAGCAGTGAAAGTACTCGACTAGTGGCGCCATCTCTGAAACGACACCAGCGCCATTAGACCCCAACAAAATTAAGCCAATTCTTAACTATGACAAAACCACATAAAATTGAAAATACTTAACCTATGAAAATATTCTAAGATCCACATAGAAAATAGAGTGCAACTTCTGAAAACTATCAAGTCCAACATAAATTTATGTGAAATTTTATTATTAGAAAAGTGGATGTCACAGAATCTGGATCAGATATCCAGATGCATTCGACTTAACCAGTTCACCTTCTTGAAATTTCTCATATAATTGAATGTTAATGGAATTTTAAAATAAAAAGTGGTTGAGAGAAAATCACATTAAACGACAAAGCAGTTTAGTCATTCACAATCCTGTTTTCAGCATTTCCGTCTGAGATTTATCGCGGTAATGAAACTTGATCAGACGATGGTGTCTGGAAGGGCGTCTTAACAGGAGAGAAAAGAAGCAGAAACAGCTACCGGTCATCTACATGATGAGTAAATAGATTCAAGTTACTCACGCGAACACGGCAATTTATATCGGATGATCGTGAGATAAGTTAAGAAGTGGCGCGCAAAATCGGCTGCAATTAAAGCTGCATACTCCAACGTTTGAATACGTTTTCTTCGTATTTCTAACTGCGATTCAGCGTTTTTTGAACGCTGCATCTAGTTCGTTTGATTTACCATCAGCTTTCCATTTCCGCAAATTAATAATCATAGATTCCCATATTTACGGCGTGCAAAAAATATTTCAGTAAACGAAGCAGAACCTCGATTATCTAAATCAATCAGATTATACGCTCCTCGAGTGACTGGATAACTATTTTCGCATCGAGCAAGATGCTTCTATCTATTTTATTGGTATTAAGAAGAAACTGGAACTAATGAACAAAATTTACTGTACTAGCTATTTTTGTTCAACGAACTTTTTATTATTTAATTTCGCTTGGAGGTAGATATGTCTATGAGTGATTGGAAGGTGGCAAATTGGGTTTAGATTTGGAATTTTAGGAAAGTGCAGATTTAAGGATTGAGGAATTGAAGCAATTGAAAATTTAGGAACTTATGATTTTGGAAATTTGTACCTTGGATATTTGAAAATGTACAAATTTGTGGATTTGGGAAATTGAACATTTGAAAGTTTTGAAGATGAAAATTTAGAAATTTGAAAGTATGGGAATTTAGATAATAGAAAATATTAGAATTTGTGGATTAGAGAATTTGGATATTTGGGAAATTGAAAATTTAAGAGTGTAGAAGCTTGGGAATTTTTAAATTTAATAATTTTAGAAATTTAGAGATTTCAAAATTCGAAAATCTGGAGATTTGAGAACTGAGAAACTTAGAAATTCGGAGATTTGAAGAGTTTTGGAAATTCAGAAATTTGAGTAATTTAGGAACTCAATTTGGTAATATAGCAAATTTTACTGTACAGCATATTACGCTGTATAATTTGTGAACTATAATCTGTAGTGTTAATATACCCACAATCTACTGTTACTTTTATAATTAGTTTCACTTTTAATGATTAAAAAATTCAAAAGTGTTCTACAATTCGCAAAAGGTTGAGGACTATCGAGGTTCCAAACGAGGATTAAGGAACAAGAGAACCTAAAGAAAGTCTAGGGAAACCTAGGACCATGTAACAATTTGGACAAATATTGTCCTTTTTAAATAAGAAACACATTATTCAAATCGAAAACTGGTCTTCAAAGAACTATGTGACTTGAATATTTCTTGCAAAAAATGAACATGTCAATTTAACTCCACTGTTATTTCATTATTCGTATTTAATGAATCATAATTATGTCAGAATTCAAACGTATCATGAAAGAGTAGTCGTTTTTCAGGTTTCCAGCTTCCTGCTAAGCTGGGTAGTAATAAATTAATCCGTTTCCTGTATTGTAGGCAAGAGTTTTGCATGCATAAGTATGCTGCATAAATATATCAACAAACTCTAGCTGGTTGATTTCACACGGTAGCTCGCATTATTATCGGCCTTTTGCTTATGCTAGCTCTACTAGCGAAATGATTAATAGCCGCGTGTCATGTTAGCTATTGCCAGCTTGATGGCCAACAGAGATGCATGAAAGAGTAAGCGTAAACGTGAACGCGAATTCTCGTAACCATGATAACTGAACGGGAATTCATGGGACGAACTGTCGACACACAGTTCTGTTATGCAATTAAAAGTAATTAATTACCATCCGTACATCTGGGAAGCTACAGATGCAGAAGCTCTTTGTAACGAAGAAACTTACTAATAGCGTAAAATCATAATTCATTAGAGCTATGGAATAAACCTCTGTGCTTAGGAAAATGATGAGTTTCTTTCTGGTATAGGTATCTAATGAGAATTGTAATTGCATAATTATCATATTTCAACGTTCACACAATATACTCCGTTTGAATTTGTAATTGCAAGAGGGTTTATGGAATTAAATCGAAGCATGATGAATATAATACTTCAGACAGAAGCTGTAGTAGACTTTCATTATCATACTAGAGGCTGGTTAAGTATTATTAGTACCTTATATTATAATAGAATTTTTATTTTTGTATTCTTAGAATACAAAATACTAATTTATAGATCATTATAGAGAAAAGGAGAAGAGTACTGGCCTAGCTCTAGAAGTGTACTCAGTCTTTGGCCTATGTCATAGCTTCACAAAGTGAACGTCACACATGGAAGTTGCCGTCGTCCATTTGAGTAAGGTGCTATGGAACAACCTAATATTCAGTTGGATGTTCTCTATAAGATATAGCAAAGCTTCACAAAGCGAACGTAGAATATGGAAGTTGTCTTTGTCCATTTGAGTAAGGTGCTATGGAGCAGCCTAATATTCAGTTGGATGTCCTCTATAAAATATGACAAAGCTTCATAAAGTGAACGTCACACATGGAAGTTGCCGTCGTCCATTTGAGTAAGGTGCTATGGAACAACCTAATATTCAGTTGGATGTTCTCTATAAGATATAACAAAGCTTCACGAAGTGAACGTCACACTTGGAAGTTGTTTTTGTCCATTTTAGTAAGTTGCTATGGAGCAGCCTAATATTCAGTTGGATGTCCTCTATAAAATATGACAAAGCTTCACAAAGTGAACATCACACACGGAAGTTGCCGTCGTCCATTTGAGTAAGTTGCAATGGAACAGTCTAATATTCAGTTGAATGTCCTCTATAAAATATGACAAAGCTTCACAAAGTGAACGTCACAAGTTGCCGTCGTCCATTTGAGTAAGTTGCAATGGAACAGTCTAATATTCAGTTGGATATAGAGTATAAAATATGAGAAAGCTTCACAAAGTGACCATAACACATGAAACCCTCGTCCGTTTAAGTATGGAACAGCCTGTACTGTCGTGGAGTGTAGGTATCGTTAACCCTGGGTACGCGTGTCTCGTAGCCGGTGTCATTACGTGGCGATCGACTCCCACCAGGAAACGGTGCGGAATTGTAAAAAGGCAGGACGACGTTTGCCGTCATGCATCGATATGTCGTAAGAACGTCTGCACGACCTCCTCTGTGGGCGACCCTACGAGCTAGAGCACGCGTGGAAAAAGGTAAAGCGGCTGCCACCGGTCGTTAGGTTGACGTTTACGTTTCGTGCTTAACGAAGCACGGCAGAGCAATGTCGTACCTAACGATCGATAAAGTATAACGTCGTAGAGAGAAAGAGAAACATCGGCAGCGAAATTGGAAGAGGCCAGGTAAGAGAACAGAATGAGCACCAAGGGTGATCGTACCACCGCACAAGCCTTCATTCGAATCATTTGCAGCCGGTTTAACGATTTCCACGATACCTGTGTCACTCTGTTCGTGTGTTTTTACCTGTTCCCCCCAAAGACTCGTGAGCCTCTCCCTCGCTGTCATGTCGGTTTCATGCGCACACTGCAACGGGATGTTTCCCGTCATGGAGTGCAACATTGTCACTGATCACGAATGCGTTATTTCATCGTACGGGACACAACGTTGCTTTCTTATTCGTTTCGTGACCAAGTGTGCATGGTACTGGTAGATACCATATATTTATCACGCAGGATTAAGACTGACTTTCGTAAGAAAGTTGACAAATTTGGAAGATGCTAGGAAGTTGAAAATCTAGAAATTAGCTTAAGTAGCTTTGGAAAGTGGAGAGTTAGAAATTTAAGGACTAGAGAAATTACAGAACTTTTCAAACTCTGAAATTTCCAAATTAGTAAATCGATAAAGCATTTTGAAGATTTTCTATTTTCTACAACTTAGATTTTCGAATTCACAAGTATCCACGTTACCAAAACCCCAATTTCTCAAATTTCTATATTTCTAAATCTCCAAGGTATCAAATTTCAAAATGATCAAATTCCCAAATATTTATATTTTCCCCTTTCTAAATCACCAAATTCTCACTCTACCAACTCTCCAAATCCCCCAACTTTCAATATTCCAAAGACCCATATCTCAAAATTCTCAATTTTCCAAATCTCCTAAATTTCAAAATCTAAATTCTAAAATTTCCAAGTCCTTAAATATTTGAATCCCCAAATTCCTAAACTCGAAAACTAAAAAATAATGAAAAAACTAACAAGTTATATTGGTAGCTATGTATAACTAGCTATATATGGATCCGAACTTTAAAAACCAAGTTTAAACTCCGTTTAAACTGTTATTAGAAAACTGGTCTTGCATCTCCGGCGTAAATTCTGAACTTCAGATACAAGTTTGAGTGGAACTTTCGACAGTGTGCAATAGCAATGATTGTTCATTAGCGGTGGGCATCCTCGTCTTTAAATGTATGTATCTGCTTAGACGTGTGCTATCTGTGTGACGCTCGACGTCCATTCGCCAATGGCGCCCATTAGCACTGGACCCCGTTTCTCTCTACGTATAGACTAATGATCATGTCACCCGGCTCCTTAATTGCTAATTGATCTTTCGCTTGTACATCAGCATCTTGCGATGTCTTCGCATACAGTGTGATTTATGTGATGGAGTAATTTTAATTTACTTAGGCAACGCATTTTTAGCACTAGACGAATCCTGTCAAAACGACGGGTCTTCGATTTCTCATTTTACTTTGCAAAAATTATTAGGAAATCATAATAAGTTTTATTGAAAAGAATTTTTGTATTAGCAGTTTTATGTACCATCAGTTTTTGATATTTTAGTTTCATTTTGAAGTGATTAATTACTTGTAGAAATTATTAAGAGATGAAAATAACTAAGAATTACAGACAACACCATACACATGAAATGACACTAAAAAGTACTATAATTTTATTAATATTTTCTTTCCCAACATGTAATGTGTAATTAATTTAAAATTAAAGACGAAGCTGGAAAATAAATAAACTAACGACTAAACATAAAATCGTCCACACATTAATTCTTTATCTTAATGAAAATAAGTGAAAATTTCAAGAAAAGCATCTTAACAAATTATGTAACATAGTTCGACATCTGTACAGAGGTCATTACATCGTTATAGTAGTTTTAATGCCAACTTTTGCGCGCTGCCTCAGTAGCTCCACGAAATATTCAGCGACATAAAACAAAATGGCCACAATTTATCGCATACAGCATGCTCTCATAAAAAAGAAATAATGACGGCAATCTAAGTACAATCAGAACCATGAGTTCTGAATTCGTAAAGAAATATTCCTTCTAATGTACACGGGATCGCAGCACGCGTTAAAATCCAATTCAAAATGATTTTTTGTATCTTTCAAACGTACCATTATTTGGTCTTACGATGTAGGAAGCAATGCATCAAATCGATAACAGAAACAAGCAATTATTCCGATCTTGAGAATGATTTACGTAGATCAATGCACGGTTTTACGTTGCATGAGAACATACATGTTGATTTCACACGCGGACTTTCCCCAGCTGCGTGACATTTCTCCGGCGTCTTCTCTTTTCTCAGGATATTGCGATCCCCGAGACGGCTGAACTTACGATCGAACTCGACCGATCTTTTCTCTGTTCACCTATGTACGTACGTGTGCATGATCGCGCGCCCACGTTGCTTTTCACGATGTACATTCGACCCGTGCTGTAATTACTAATTGTAATACACATTTGCTAAGCCTACTAAATCTATCCACCTCGTCCCCGATAAATATCCTTCTAGCGGTTTAACAATGCGGATGCACTTTGTTCATTGCATATAATTAAATGCGTGTTCAGATTTCTGCTGCGTGTGAGTCGCACTTTTAACCGGGCAAGGTTGTACTTTCGCATAAACATGCAATGATACTGTTCGAAGAATTCGAACAAACGAAAGGATATTTTATACTGCTGATATTGTGTACGAGTAATGGGCAAATGCGCCCGCGGGGCTGCGCTGTATGCACGTGCACGGATAGATCCTTATTATATCGCCTCGGACGAGCCCATGGGATCACTGACTCTTGCTATCGGCTATATAAAAGGATGTTCTCTCATGCAGAGCCTGAACGCTTGGAAAACTTGCATACTGTATTTCTCAATTTTTTAGTATCTCAATCTTGATATTCTTAAGAGCATGAACTTCCACATTTTATAATTTCTGCATTGTTCAATCTTAATATTCTTATATATCTTAATAATAAAATTTGAAAATAAAACTTCAAAATCTGGGAATGTATTACTTTCTACATTTATGAAAATAATAAGTATCTGAAATAAATTAAGTCTAGGATGTAGGATTTAAGACTAGGATGTTTCCCCCACACTAAATCATGTGTTGTATTGATCACGCAAAACTACTAATAAAAATTGAGATATTCATATCAGCTTCTACGCTATAATTTACAGACTGTGCCAATCAGTCTGTGACACTGACATATGTGAAGTACCATTATCATCTATTTCTTAACTATTAAATATATGAGAGAATTTGAATTTCGCGACCAGACCGAGGGTGTCGAGTTAGTAAATGTAGGCGCAAAGAGTATATGTAATAGGTTAATCGTGAGAAGAAATGTATGTTAGAGGCTAATTGCGGGAAGAGAGTGTCTGATAGGCTAACTGCGTGAAGAATGAATGTGATAGGTTAATTGCGAAAAGGATGTAAGGTGCGTGCGTGGATTCATGGCAAAGTGTACTCAAAGAAAAATGAAAAGGAGAGAAATGTTTGCACGAGAAAGCTAAAAAGAGAAATGCATTTGATTGTAATCGAAGTTCCACATAATACATTGACATACTTTTATTGTTTCCTTTCTTTTTCTATAACTTCTTTCAACTTTACTGTTAGTTTCATAATTTGTGCATCACAATTTAGTCAAAGGGTTAACCCCTTGCACTATGATCTATTTGTCAGGTGCGTCAGTCAGAACTAAACACAGCTACTTTATTAAAACAGACAAAGAATGTTGAAATGTTATGATAACATGGTACTATGCAATCGTTGACTATGCAAATTATAATTGGACTTGAACTCCAAATTGAAGCATAGTCAAAATTCGAGTAAAATTGATCCCAACTGATGTACCAGTGCGTCACGAGTCAGACTCGTCAACATAGTGCAAGGGGTTAAAATGAAGTTCGAATCAGCCCACTAAAATACGTACTTACGTTACTTCCCGACTTGAAAAGTGCATTAGAATAGTTTTAACAAAGGGGTTAAAATAAAGTGAATTTAGCTCTAGGCAGCCCACTAAAATAAATAACCTTGCCGCTCAGTTGGAAGCACGAAATACAAGTAAAACACAAATGAGAACGGCGAGGCGTACAAGCAAATAAGAGAGAAAGAAGGAAGGCAGCACCTGTCGCTGCAAATTCTCCCACAATGCGCCATCCCGGACGCCGTACAAGGGCTGAAAAAGAATTCGCCAAAAGAGAAAAACAGGCAACGAAGGCCAGGATTTACGCAGGCCTCAGTTTGATGCGTGCGTGTAGCCCGATGGCATCGAACATCGAGCCAGGAACACCTTCATCTGTCCCTGATGGCCGTTTCAGCCTCTTCCAGCGTCTGCCTACCGTCCATGATACTATCTGCAAGATGAATCGGTCGGTGCACCGAGTGCAAGCGGACTGCAACGACCGGGCACCGAGGGCACGATGCCCCGTAAGTAGTCGTCGCTGCCCGTCTCCTCATTTTTCCGTTGTCGGACGGAAGGCCTTCGAGAATTTGCATCGCTACACGCGTCCGACACGCGGCGTACGCGAAACGACACAAATCGCGCGTCGCCCCGGGCACATTCGCCCTCGAACGCGCTCGATCAACGTCCACTTTAATTATCCGACCCGTAACGAGAAAGAATTAATTACCGTAACGATGTTGTCGATGAAAACTCCTACGACCGCTTTTCTTCTTCGTCAACGCTCATTTGCGAAATACTTGATCATTCCGAATAAGGGTGAACGGATGTACCATTTTCTTAGTCTTCTTTTGGGTTATGGATGGTTTAACCTTGCATTGGATTATGGAAACCGTGGTCTGTAATATTTGATAGTAAAAGATGAGTTCTAGAAATATTACTGGTGCAACGTTGGGAGGATTGAACAGCTTAAATGTGACGGAAGTGGAAGGATTTGAAATAAAAAGTTAGGGTGTACTAGAGTATAAAGGTATTGATATGTCCTATTTGGAGACTTGAAAATACAATTCGGAAATATAAAAATGTAAAATTTTATAAACATAGCTTTACTGTTATTTTAATACAGGAACTAGTAAATTTTAGTATTAAAGACCATCGACGTCTGAAATCACACATAAGGAAACTCGTTGCAACATGATTTATCAACACGCAGAAGCTCATTAAAGTCTGAGAGGTATACTTAGGGAAGCATATACAGATTCCTCGTAACAGTACCATCTCTTTGAGACACCCTATATATTAAAGGTCTATCAAACGAAATGACAGGTTATAAAGTAGAGAGCAAGAGCAGCTTCTTACGTCGGATTTATCACGAGTAGACTGTCTGGTGGTTTATAAGCAGGGAATATAAGGACTGATAGAATGGATCGAAAGAGCTTCCTCGATTAGTTAATGGAAGTTTCCATTTCAACCGGTTGCAGGAAATGCACATTTCACTATATGGCAATCATAGGCTTCCAACCTTGTGATTTTCAAAAAGTCTTCGATGCAATAGCTGGTTAGGATAAAAACCCGTTCGAGAATAGAGATATATCTTCCTGTAGGTTATAGAAACAATTAAACCTACAACTCATTCACTAATGCAAAGTTGTGCAATTATCATAATTGCACATATCAGCTAGGTTTAAGTCAGACTTGTTGAACATCACTTTTCAATTGCAAATGGTAGCACATAAATTAGTAATATAACATTTGACATAAAAATGTATTCATAGTATCTCTAATTTCGTATTAGTGGTACAGTATCCTCAATCCAAAAGCAGCTCCCAAATTAATAGCCTATTTGTGTAATTAAATACAAAACTTAAATACACAGTTTATTTGAAATAACTTTTGCTTAATGTACAAAGTAATATCTTTGACTTGATGCTAAATATTTATTGAATTATGTGCAACTGATTTGTTTCTGAACAGTTTGTGCTTTCTACAACACTGTTTCATATACGCTATGCATTTAGTTTTCATTTAAAAATTATACTTTCAAGGATTTCTTTTGAGAATCAAATACGAAATTTTTAGAGTCTTTGAACTTATAACTTTGATAGCTGTTTCCAAATCATTAGGAACAATAATGATATCAAGATTGAATCGTATCTTGAAAAAAAGATAGTGATGATATAATTAAAAAACATCGATCAGTCTCTAAAAGGTTAATAATATTAAATCAGTAACGGTTACAAGAATTTTAGATCTAATAACTTACGCTCGAATTCGACGCCGAATGTTAATAGAGTTTCATGCAGGAGGCTTAATTTGTGTCCTCGATGATCGATGAGTCTGTCAGGAACTTGTAATTAATTAGTAGCTATGGCGGTACCTTACGACGCAGAAATAAGATTGATCGATCTCGCCAATGGACAGTACATCTTTACTCTCGGTAATTATTTGTCGATGGTATGAATTCAATTTCATGGAAGGAAAACTAATGAAGACACCAAGTGCAGAGGTACAGGGAGTCACAGCAACCGTGGTACAGCCAGAAAACGATATTTCCATAAGAAAACTAATCAGTAGGCTCGTAAAAATGATGATATTGACAGTACTGATTAATTTATAACACGTGTACCATTTGAGTTACTTGAAATGTGCCATTAAATTGTGAATTATATATTAGGTAAAAAAATGATTCAAACTAAAGTGATATCACTAAGGTGCACACATTCAAAAGTTCATAATTATTAAAATATTGTTGTTTAATACCTTTAATCACAATCCTAATTGCCTTAGAAATTTTGGAAGTTGAAAATTTAGGAACTTGGGTACCTAGGGATAAACATTTGGGAAATTGGACATTTTTTAAAAGAAAAATTTGATGATTTGCGAATTCGAGAATTGGCTATATATGTGTTTGAAAATTACGGAATTTCGGAGTTTAGAAATTCAGAATTAAAAAATTTGGGGGTATAGTGATATAGAAATGTAGGAATCTAGGAGATATAGGGTTGGTACAATCTAGGGATATAAAAGTATAGGAATCTACGGATATAGAAATCTAAGGGTATAAGTCTTCTAAGAAATTTAGTAATTTGGAAATTTGGGATTTAGAAATTTGGGAATATAGGAATATAGAAATCTAGGAATCTAGTGATACTGAGATGCTAGAACGTTACAATCTAGGGATACAGCAAAATAGAAATCTAGAGATATAGAAATCTAAGATTAATAAGTTTTCTGAGGAATTTAGAAATATAGAAATTTATGAATGAGGGAATTTAGGAATATAGGAATTTCAGTTAATTTCTGCATACTTGAAACAAATTCTAAAGCTACTTCTTTTCATACATTCTACACCAAAGAAATATTTATTTTATATTTCAGATTTTCTTAATCTTGCAAAATAATCGTAGTAACAAAAAGGGGTACTGGACAAAAAAAAGGTTTAAGAAGTACTGACCTTAACGATCCGGTACATAATCGAATCATGTGAAATAAGCAATTGTAAACCATTCGAAAAAGCAGCCTCATATCTCAGTGAATTCGTGACGTACACATTGGTTGCGAAATGTTGAATTATTTGCGAACACAGGCATTCATCGCGAACGAACACTTTAAAGGCGCTCCCATGAATCGGCTGAATATGTACGGAAGCACGAATCCATGAGCCGCGGACAAGTAATGAATTTTCCTAGCCACATGCCCCCGGTGACACCCGTTAGCTGGCACTCTTGTTCGACCATTGAAATTATTAATCGTCGCAATTAGCAAGCTGCTAGGCAACGCCAGTTAAATGTCAAAACGTCTCTTGCTACCAGCTTGCATGGACGGAGCCGTTCGGTATTGCGGTATGCGTCCATTTCCTTCTTTTTTCGCACGATTGCATCACGCGCAACGCGATTCCAATGAAACTAATTCCGAAACTCTCAGTAGACGGTGATTCAATGATAACGGGTCGCTGATAGCCACCTACAGGACCGTCTCTCTTCGTCAAAGCACTTGGCAAGAAACCTCAAATAATTTGTGGCGCGGTAAATCCAAGATTACTTCTATGAACGCATAACTTCGGTGAAAATAATAGAACAAATTAACGGTAAAATATTTGAAGATGGAGGTTTAAACAAGATGGAGGTATGCACAAGAATAATTGTGGTGAGAACTGTGGTAAACAAGAAGGAAATCTTCCATTCGATTTTTAGTGATTTTTTAAGATCAGATTTATGGAGAGATCAGAAGTTTGGGAACTTTGGTATGATGTATGAACTTTGGGCAGTAGGAATTTTGAGATTGTTTGATTTGAAAATCTGATTTGGTGATTGTAAATATGAGGAAATAAAAATTCATCGAATTTACTTACATTTAGCAATGTATGAAATTGGAGATCTGGGGATATCTCTACGGTTTTAGCGATCTAGAAAATTGGAGATGTGAGAAATTTTAGATCCAAAAACGCAGACATTTGAAGATCTGGGGTTCTGGGAATGTAAGAGTTTAGAAGTCTACAAATTTAGGAACATGAGAATTTATAAGTACAGAATTTGGTGGTCTAGGAATTTGGAAATATAAGAATTTGTAAATATTTAAAGACAGGAGGATTTGTGATTTTAGCGATTTGGGACCAATTTGGAGAATTTGGGATTTCAGGATGTGGAAATTTAGGGAAATTTCGGTACATACACACTTGAGTATCTAGGGATGTGGTACTTCAGAGACTTGAAGGTTTAAAAATTTAACGACCATAGGTCGAACTTAAAATTTAAGAATCTCGGAAACTTAAAAAATTGAGAAACAAATTTACAGGATTTAGAAAATGTAGTAAATTAAGAAGTCTGAAATTCGAAAATTCAGAAAATTTAATGAACTGCGAAAAACTATACAATAGCAAGCCGTCTGTGCTTGTAGCATTAATCTTAATTTCTTTCAAATCACTTATTCCAACGTGTAATTAAAATATTCAGCAAAATATTTACACTATTAAAAACAAATACAAATTATTCTAAATTCCAAATCCTTGATTCTTTGTTATATAATTATAATCATATAAATTATATTATACTCCTATTATATAATTTTCATTACATAATTACATTATAATTCTATCATACAAATATGATCATATAAATATATTACAATATATGTAATTTGTATGATATAATCTGAATAAGATCTAAAGAGTACAAACAAATGAATAATGTAACGATCACACGTAATTTTTATCAATCAGAACTATAAGCCTTTAGTAGTTTTACGTATCGACCAAACATTCAGTCACCGAACGTCTTCATCAGCACATAGATTTTTAAATGTACCAACAATTTTGTGACTCACTGTACATTTATTAGCAAAACCTCGAACTCGCCTTAACGATTCTGAAAACTCGAGCCGGTTTCCACCGACAATGTAAAAATCCTAATCGAAAGGCGCGACTAATCGTTGCGTGACGGCTGCAGCAGCGAAACCACCGTGAAATCTCATCTCACCCGCCCTAATGAATTTCAGACCGATGCAGATCGCGGCTCTAATCGTTGAATAAGTTGATGAAATGTTTGCGTTGCCGCAAGCTTGAGACCGGATAATATTATGTACGACGAAGGAACGATATTCAAAGTGTATTTCATTAATATTCGCTAGATTTACGGTGTGGGATAAAATGATACGGTGCTTTATACAAGGTGTTCCAAGCCAAAGGTGCTGCTGTCGGTTATCGATAAGTTATCGATATGTTATTGCCTCTTAATTCTACACCGACAATACCGTTAAGATATCGTTGATGCTAATACGAGTGACTGCGATAAAATTAATGAGCGATTCCGTGATCTAAATACGAGGTGTCACTTTCAAATCAACTGACATTTTATATACTTACGTCAAACATAAAATAACTGTAAAATTAGATAACTGATGTTTATGACTTTCGTCAATTTTATTTACAACAAATCTACAAACCTAACCTAGTTTTGATGTCCATGAAATTTTTCACATTTAATTCTTATTTCATCCCCAAAATCATAGTACATAATTCTATCATTTGAATCAATTTATTCGTAAATGACTTTAATGTTCAGTAAATGTAATGACAAAATAAATATTTTGTAATCTATTTCGAAGTACAATAATTTCAAATATTTTTCAAACTACTGATCTTTTTGACACCATACCTTCCAGACGTAGAACGTCCCATCTAATGATCGTATGCAAACATTCAAAGAAAATGAAAACGAATGAGACTTTTTTAACGTCGAATACATCACCCTCGTCAGGAATCACTTCCATTTTATTTTCCCCACTTATTGGCTCGTAATTTATTGTTACGTTCGGTTGGCAATGAAAAATCAGAAACCATCAGCGCGAATGGGCAATTCATCATACCCACGCAACAAAATACGGTTCCGTTTAAGACTTCATCAATTTTCCAGACGCAAAATAATGTTTCTCGATTATTCAATTATTCGATAAATTAACGTCATTCATAAAACACTATTGGGCCACGTTAACGACAGGCCATCATCGTTGCTAAAACTCACAAGGAGGAATCACCTGTTCGGTTATAAATCTCGACAGAATGAATACCGTATAAACATCGAGTATTTAAAAGTGTTTGTACCAGTATGGACATCGTACTTTTGTAGTTAACGCGTGGGTAGGGAATGATACCTCGTAAAGTTTGTTTATAGGGGCCGAATAGCAAGTAAGCGTTTATCGTTTATTAATTGAAACCTGAGATGGTTCCAGCTGTACGAGGCTTGTTACAATGTCGGTCTTCTCCGTCCTGTAACAACCTCGTTATTTTCAGATCGCAGATACGGTAATAAAAAGAAATAGCAATATGTAAGCCGTTAAGTTTATCAGATCGTTCTGATCAATCAAAGACAAGGCAATAAATGAACCGTTAACCTTACAAGGAAAGGTTCCCAATTGGACGACTTGTGTTTTTACAAGTCGATAGTACACGGGACATTGATATATTTACAGTTATTAAATGCAGCTACTTGATAACTGTGAATATATATATAATTACTGACGTAGCTCATTCAGCTTGGCATCCAGTTTCAACAATTTCATTTTTCCTGTAATTTATTTTTTCATTATCTGGATGGCAACTCTAATGTACCTTACTGAAACAAAACAGTGAAGTTCGCATATTTCCAGATGTATTCAAGTTCTAAATACATTTGCAAATGACTACATTCTCAAGTTAACTTGATGATTTATACGTTCATAAAACAACACGTCACGTGACTTAAAGAGAGCGCCATCTGTCGGTAAAATAACAAAGATGAACGAGTCTGAGCAAGATTTTCGAAACTGATCAAGATATACTTCTGCAAGTCTTACAATGACTCGAAAATCGAATCGTTCGAATCTTTCGCATGTGATATAGCAACATCTAAAATCAGTCCACGAAAACGATAACATCTGCAAAAAATGAGAGAATCGAGTCAATCACCGAAGAATGTGGAATGAAGCCACGTGACTCTTGAAACACTGGAGCAAACTACTGGGCAACAAAACGACGTCCAGCATGGATATCGCTGTTCTTTATTAGGGTATTCGCGAACCCATGAAAGGAGGGACCAAGTTTTACAATCCTGAATCGTGCAAAAGCGAAACGGAGAACATGAACGGCGAAAGGGAGAGCTGGAGGGTGGAGAGGTTCGAGGTTTACGATGTTGAATCCTGTCTACGATCTCTGATAGAGTCGTGTCTGTCAGTTTGCATGTTCATGCCACGACGTTGACCGATGCCTTCTTCTCAACCACTTTACTGACGTCATCGACAATCTATACTGGGTGGGCCAAATGTACCCGAGACCAATGTTTTTAAACTCTGTGTAGTTTGATTATGAGCTCGATTAACGCTATGTCTTACAAAACGACATATTTGTAGTACTGTGGGTAACCATAGTGTCGTGTGTTACTATTATTAATTAGAACCTTTTTTCACATCCACTTTCAGTTTGAAATACTTTGTTTAGTTAGAGTGCCCATATCACAAGTTTTGAATGTCTGCGAAAGAGTTATGCAAGATTTATTCGGTCCTAGGGAAATTTTGTCTAAAACATGCTATGCTTGTTAGTTGGACTATTAAGTATTTTGTGTAATACTTCGTGTGATTTACAATCGACCACAATGGAAATTTATTTTTAAGTCTTCATATGTCCACATTTCTATATTCTGAAATTTCTACATTTCCAAATTTCTATATTCCCAAACCACTATGCTTCTAAATTTTTATATTCCCAAATTTCTATACTCTAAACTCACTATGTCTTCAAATTACGCCATCCCCACATTTCTGTATTCTCAAATCAACATATTTTCAAATTTCTGTATCCTCAAATTACAATGTTCCCAATTCAATATTCTCAAATTACTATACCCTCAATTTTTAAATTCCCCAAACTCATGTTCTGAAATCCCATAATAAATTCGCATGCAACCATTTTCACTGTGACTGTACACCCAGTTATCTCAACTTTCGTTTCCTCCAGTACGTCATCTCACTCTTCACTTTATTTTCACGATTCTGTAAACGATCTTACGATTGCAATTTTACGATATTGTTCCCTTTTGATTACTCCCCTGATGCCGTGTTTAAAAGCGCATTAAAATGTTGATTACACTGTCCTGAGTTAGATGTATGCCGTAAACTAATTTCATGGTTGACAAGTAATGCTCTTTAGGAGGAGACGTAGAATTATCTCACGTATTTAGACGTTAATGTATCAAATTATTACTCTAAAGCCTCCGTAGCAACGATTTATGTACGTAAATCCGACGACTTGTTTTTTTTGGGGCTCTTTTTCATTCAGAACTGAATATCTGCACTTAAGTGTTTATGTTTTCTTGAATGAGGATAAGGGTAAGGAAAGTACACCTAAATCCTCTGGTGCAATTTTCTGAAATTCCGGATTTATTAATTTGTAAAGATCTGAATTAAAAAGTATCAAATTCTCTAATTCCTACATTCACTAATTCATAAATCTCCAAATACAAAGTTTAAAATCCCTAAATTCGCAAAACTCTTCAAATCTTCATACCTGTAATTCCCTAAAACCTCAAACCCACAAATTTCCGAACTTGAAAGATATTCACTGCTTGAAATTTCTAAATTCTCAAATCTCGAACACCTCAAATTTCCACATATCCGATTCCCAAAATCCCTAAACTCATTTCCAAATTTGAAGTCGCGCATAAAATTTTACCATCCAAAAACAGACGGAGCAACGAAGCTTCCGCTACGTCGCTATTTTCTTTAATAATGCCTTACTACAATGTCCACTTTGTAAATTATATCCACATACATATTTATTAAAATGCCTCCGTGAGAATATCCGAAAGGTTAAGATACTTCATCCTTCAATTTGTTGAAAAGCAAAGAACCTACTAAATCCCCTTTATCCTCAGATAATTCACCGGAGATGTTCGCATCTCGTCTCGAATAAATCATTTCGGTACTCGTTGCGTTGAGAGCGTTTACTCGATAAGGCGGTTTTTCAACGCAATTGAAATTGCATAACGTATGAGTCAATGGCAGCGAAACTGTCTTGGTTGGTCGCGTATACACGCCAGCCCACCCAGCCCGCACAGAGAACTTGTTCTACAATATCTTCCGTCACGGCGGTCTCCTTTATAAAATCACCTTCGATCGGGACAAACGCCAGTGCGGCGAAGCGATCCGTCGTAACTCGAAGCAGCCATTTTTTCCGACTGTCAATACCTCGCCGAGTACCGTGCACTTGTTCGTCGCTTCACGACGATTATTCTTTCCCCCTGTTATTATTCATCGATTCTGTGATTCTATAGAGTGTGCGCTGCAACAGCAAAACACCGATATACAGGGTGCGTCACGTAATCGAATCGGATTACAGCCTCGGTATAAACGAATATCTTGGGTCTGAACTTCCGCTTATATGGATGTCCCGATATAAGCGAATCTCTTGGGTCTGAACTTTCACTTATGTGGATGTCTTGATATAAGCGAATCTCTCGGATTCGATATAAGCGAATTTCTCTAATCGATAACTGAAGATTACAGACGTAGAAAGTTCAGGAGTATATTACTGATCAGAGAAGATAATGTGAAGATCCTGATATCGAGTTCCCTTTTAACCATCTTATTTCGCATTCAATTTATTATTTTATTATTGTAGCGATATAAATAAATATGCAGATACCTAAATAATAGTTGAATATGTGTTATGTGCTTCAACGGCGTGAAAAACAATGTGAGTAGTAATAATAATTGGGCTAGTCCATTTTTATTAATTTAATTCTTCGATAGAGAAGATATATTACCTACTGCAGACAACCCAAGAGTTAGCGCATAAGAAGCTGACCTAGGGGTATGGTGGACTATGGAAGGGCTACGACCTCAGTTGGTCAGAATAAAAAAATAAATACCTAGACTCACACGTATTTTTGGTGATAGGAACTCGAGCAATCATGCACGATGAAGCCAACAAGAACAGTTTCATCTCAAACGCAAGAGCAGTTGAAAAATGCTATCATCCGTGAAAAACTTAGGAATAGAGAAATTTGAAAATTGAGATCAAAAGAAACTAGATGATCTTCGATTTGTAAAACGTGCTAAAAAAAATGAGATCACAGTGTTCTTACTGATACAGGATATTCCAATAAAATCTGATATGCATCGATACTTTTGTTCGTCTCGGTGCAAATGTACTGTAATAATTTCTAGCTGTCGTAAGGGATCTACAAGATACCTGCCACGACTTTCAGAGCGCGTATAACCGAAGTGCAAAAAGTATCGAGCGAATAAGTAAGTGCTAGTCAAAGATTTGAAACGTAGTTAAAGGAACATCGAAAGTAGTTTCTATAAAGGAGCTGGGAAGGCTGTCAGATCGCATCGAAGACATCGCGAGAGGAGGCAACGAACGTTTCCAGATAAAAAACGAAGAGAAAATAAGGCTATTTGTGAAGCAGAGTCATTTGTGGAGCATCGGTGGATCGTTCTGCATAAATGAATCTCTCGCTAGTCGCAAAAAGTACGATCGGTCACGGTCAATAGCTTACGGCTGCCGTTGGCATTCGATCAGCGATAACCGTATCCCGCGACCATAAAGAAATATGCGTCCAAGTCGATTATCGCGCAATCTGCCGCGAAGCGTTCGAACGGGTCCGATTCGTCCTGGTTAAATCGGAAACGACGGCATAATTCTCGCGCAATTAAGTCATTTGAATCGCGCGCATGGCCACCGCTCGCTTCGGTTCCCGCTCGCTTGTCTCGGATCCATTGATTCATGGTCCTCTCGCTAATCCCATTGTACTGTTCGACGATGTTCATGTCCTTTTTCTGCCACGTGGACTCGCGAAAAAACCGCGGGCACACAAGAAAGAGACAAGGAAAAGAAGCGAACGAAAGAGGGCGCAGCGGGACTCCGAACTGGCAGCAGGGCGCCACGCTGTTTTAATTTGTCAACCGGCTGATCTGTCTTTTTGCCAAACGACCCATAGATATTTCACCAATAAAGACGTCTTATTCACGGTGAACGACGCCATCGATGCTCACAACTTTTATTAGTCACGTTCATAAGGATCGTTACGTTAAAACGAATACAGAGTTCAATTACGGAGGCTTTCGGGCAGTTGTCATGACCGTATATTCATTAAAATGTACTACTGCATGAATGGTATATTTTTAATATTTGTACTCCCATTTTGTGAGTTTTTTTACTAAAAGAGAAATATAAGATATAAAAAAATAATAAAAATGTATGTGACGTATTTAATGTATTAATGTATTTGTCCTTATGATGTATTTAATGATATAAAAATATTTCTAAAAATAACAAATAAATTCTGTCTGAACAATTTTGTAAATTTACAAATTTGTATTTTCTTGTGAATTTCCAAATTTTCAAATTATTAAATTTTGTAATTCTCTTATTTGAAAATTGAATACATTAAAATGTATGTACTTTTAACTCTCTAGATGTCTAACTTTCCATGTATGTATATACAACAAATAACAAAGAACAATAAATAATAAATGATTAATAAACAACGAACTGTGACAAGTGATAAATATGAACAGTAAACAGTGATCAGTAAGAAGTGATTAGTGAACAATAAACAGCGATAAGTAATACGTGATTAGTAAACAACGAACGATGATAAGTAATAAATGACCAGCGACCAGTAAGTGATAAATGACGCGATAAGTGGAGGATGGAAAATACAAAGACCAAGTGATAGATGAAAGCTGAAACAGATGACTGACAAGTGGGAACTGAAGTGGTCTCTCAAAAAATTGTCCAAAATTGCAATTTCGTATAGTACCCATTGTAACACATCTATTACTCAAATCAGAGCAGTGTAGCCCCGTTGGCCATGAAAGGGTTAAAACATCAACAACAAGCGACAGTGTAATGAATCGACTTTCGCTAACACGTCTATTACTAAACGTATTATCTACTCAATCTACAGGTGTAGGTAAGGTGACGGAATTGTATGTTTCAACATGTTATCTATACGATCTGGTATGTATACGGTGACCTAAGAACAACCTTAAAGAATTATTGGATACAAAAATGAAGAGAACAGGCTAAACCTACGCATTCTCGGTGACAATAAAACTAGGCACACCTCGATGAACACGTGCACAAAGCCACTGAGCACAGGAATTTCAAAGATGGTTTTATTATATCATATTATATATACAAGAATAACAACCCCTTTCACCTAATACTTTACGTGATCAATAATTTCGTTTCACTCATAATTTGTAACAGAATTTTGAATTGAATATAATAGTCAATTGCAACTGTTCATATTCTAATATTAATATTATCTATGAAAAATCCCAGTACATGATATCAGTTATTTGGAATAATGTTCCTTAACTTAGCAAATTCTACCTAAATTATCAAATCCTCGAATTACGGAATCATCAAATTCTAAAGTGCTCAACTTTTTAAATTTCTATCTTTGAAAATTCGAAAATCTGATACATTCATAGATTTTGAATACCTCATCGCCGTTCACATTGGTGCTCGCAAACTACTCAGTAGACACTAAATCTGTCCATCTCTATCATCTGTACTGTCATCTATACATCAAGCTTAAATATCTCGTAAAGTATCGACTACATACATCAAAAACTTCAATATCTCAAGATATCTACCACTGTACAATCATCGACTAACTAGAATTTTATTTACACACCACATTTCATATAATTGACATTGACCGACAGTTTAATGGAATTTTGCCTTGACAGACCTCAGCAACTAAAAATGATGAGAAACTGCAAACATTGCAACTTGAATTGCATTTGACATATTATTATTAACCAAATATTTCAAGATAGAGGCGTCAGATCAACATCACGAAGAAAAGTCCATAGAAAGCACTTAATCATGGTTTCGATTTGAATTTGCTGGGTAAGTTACGTTGTCACATATATAGGTAGTTGAAATATATGTCCTCGCGTGACATAGCAGAATGCCTTGGGCAAATTTGCATGTTGGCCTAAATTGGAAACGGCCTCGGGGGGCATGTTCAACTTTGTACGACATTCACCAGGTAGATGTTTATACGCTATCACGTAGAAAGGAACGCGATAGAAGGCGGTGCTCGAACCAGGTGTCGGCGACTATAAAATTTATCTATGATCTCCATAGAAATTCCGTCCTATTTCAGTTTCATTGACGCGCAGTTCATTTTCCGACGGATAAAATAGCTCCTCAGTTTTCTCACTTACGCCTCTGGCGTGTCATTCAAAAATGTAATAAACCTCATATTTCAGGTTGAACGTAGTGATTTATACACAGCTGTTGCAAAAGTATTTGTACCTTTTCGATTAATAACTTGCCATTACGTACTTACAAATGTGGAACAAGACCAAAGCGTAGTATCTAGCTTGCATATGTTCATATAAGGATTATATTTTTTAACAAAAACAGAAGATTTCTTCAGAAGGGTCTCTCCTTCAGATTTCTTCAGATCTCGCAGAAGAGTTCATGGAATTCGAATATTATTAATCAGAGAAAATGTTACGATATACATATTCAAAATACCTGTAACGCGACACACGATTTTTCACCCACTCGCACTTTCTTATAATTTTAACATACTTAGAATTAGTAGACCTTAATTTTAATTTACACATAAATTTAACATATTTAAGAACACTAGACTTGAATTTGAATTTCCTTACAATTTTAACATATTCAAAAATAGTAAAAGTAATTTAATTAAAAATTTTATAGTTGCTATACAAATAATGCTACTTCTTAAATTTATGAACTTTACAAATAAATCATTTTACAGAATACACAATTAGTATCTGCAATCTCAGTGTAAATATTAAGTCCAAGTTTAACTAGAAAAGTACCTACAGAAATAGCAGCACAAGAATGTACTTCATGTTTTTCTACACAACTCATATATCATTTACAATTACGTGTCTTATCTTTCAAATTATGGAATAACTTTAAACGTGAACAATTATGTAACTGCGTCAAAGCTGATCGAACGTGCGCTGGTAAGATAGTTGTGAACAGTAGCACATATAAGTTGACTTACTACATTCGCAGCTCATAATTCCTTCCAAACGATGATTCATTGACGGTGTAATAAATTAAATCAACCGTGTCGTTAAATCGCAACGTTGACACTACATCCGCAAATATTGAGCGAGTATAAAAGTTCAGTCATGCTTGTTTCATTTTTACCAAGTGTGTGAAATATATGTAACAACGCATAATATAGAACAGCGTAAGACCTCAATAGATAAATAACTATAACTGGCAATAAGGCAATTATATTTATTTTAAAGCATCGAAATGCACTGTAGAAAGAGTAAGATTGTTTTACCTCAAATCAGAATTATTTTACATTCGCGCGTAAAAGAAATATTCTTGAAACTAGAATTTATATTGCACACTTGATAACTGCTTCGTTATTTATTATTTCAAATATGAAAACTTATTACTAGTTGCGAAATTACTAAATCTACTTCTCGTCCAGATATCATTTAGTCAGAAGATTAATGCACTACATCGTCGAAATGCAAACAAAATTAGCAACTTTTTTATTACTCTTTGCATTATAATATCGTGCGAAAACATAGTATTACCAGTTGAGATAAATCAAACTTTCCTAATTCTTTCATATTTTACTATTTCCTAACATTATTTAAGACAGTAATTCGTTACCTCAAACTAAAGATTGATGATTAAATCGGGTACCTAGTAAAGAACTAGGTATATGACTTCACAATGTGGCATGCGACACACACTTTCCTTATCCTCGTTTCGCAAACATTTTAAAAGCAGTACGTACCTGGAACATAAAAATATAAGTATACATTATTGTGACAAATTGAGCACAAGCAAGTAATACAAATTTAAAAATGTACATGTAGGTTAGAAACACGCCATAAAACGATAAACGCTATAGACATTTTATGTTCAACCTCTCTGTGTACTTCAGGGACATGTGAGCGCATAAATACGTATTTTACGGATACTATGGAATACATAAAGGTTGACTGTGATTATCTATTGTCCCCATCGTGAAAGAACATATTGCTCGAAGAATAGTTTCGTTCGTAGAATGTGGGCTCAGATTCTAACCTAGTTTAATGAAGACTTCAAATGTGACGTAATAGTGCATGTGCTAATACGTAGATTATACTCGTAGAAGGTAAAATTGGTGACCAGTGAATGATGTGATAGTTAGGTCTGCTTATCTAGGGTAAAACCGAGAAACCCATAAACCCAAGATATTAAAATTAGCATCAGTATGATCATGTATCGCAATGATTAACTATGCCAGCTGTAAATCTGAACTACGCATTGTTCTGAACAGTGCCGTTCCCTAACCTTTCCACGTTTGAATGGACAATATAAATGCACCTTAAATCGATAGGATTTTGCAAAAAAGTTACGATCTCATTACGATGCGGAGGATGTAGAAGGTAATAGCAGCTATTTTGATAAGTACAGACTATCATGCGATCTGTTGCGTTTTCTTTCACCGGAGTTTTGAAATTTGATACTTGATATATCTCACAATTAAATTCCATAGAGAGATAACTCGATGCAATCGAAACCATGAACCGGTCGGAGATGGTGCGACTCACACCACGCGATTCAAGAATTCCACCCTGAATTGACTCTGCGACGCGGACGATTTCAGTTTGTTAAGAAGTCTCTGGGGATGAAAGAAACGCGCCTTGAGAATTTGCGGTAGACGCGCGCGACGCGTATTTGGCGAACGATCGTAGCATAAAAACGGAAGTGGTCTGATTTCAACGAGAAGACCAGATACACATGCCAGAACGATCCGAGACACGGTAAGCAGGTGTCACATTCCAGAGGCTGGGCCTCGTCTGAAATACATTTGGTCGGCCTTCGAAGTTGGACAATTATTGCCCCGGAATAAATTAATTCTCCCTTTCTCTCGTGCCTGCGCGCGCCATCTTTCCCCCTTTCTTTTTATTTCTCTCGTGACGAGTTGAAATTACAGAATGCCACAGCGTATAATTACCAATTTAAGTTCTTTTTCCGCGATCCAGCGGATTACAGTTCACGTTGCTTGCCAGCGTTCAATCGTGCTGACACGTGAGCGAACGTAACATCCGTTCGAATTAAACCGTTTCGAACTTTCGTGAGGTTTTTTGTACTCGACGAGAGATGGGGTACATTGCGACAGTAATTGCGACTTTTACTGTTACCAGATAAAATCGATGCGCTGGTACGCAAATATCGTATGCTGCCGATCGAAGCTATGAATCCGCAACATTGTTATCTATTGCATCTATAGTCTGCTCTTGTGAACACTGTTATGTAGCTTTCTCAATATAGAACAGCGTATTCTGCAATAATGTACAATTAAGAAGTAATGGGCGGATTAAAACGAGGCATCCTGTATCTACATAGTACGAGCTCCATAATGGAAGTTGAAATCGATGCAAAAGAAAGAGTTTCATGATTGAATCGATACGAACGGAACAAGAAAAAACCCGGAACATTAATGCGAATGCTTCGAAAGAAATAAGTAATGAGACGCTATCGAGCTGCTACACAAAGTGTTACCATCGTAATTATACCAACCTTGCCTGTTCTGATCCAAAATGTATCAATGTTATAAACTTGTAGCTACGATACATGACGTATTAATGATAATCGACGCTAGTAATAATCTATGCTAATTGCAGACTGCACAGAGGCCTGATCGATGTCGTTCCGAAGGCAACATAACTCTTGCCATGCTGACACTTAATCGTTAACGTTCATTTCGTTTTGTTTCAGATACGTGACACAGGCCTAGCAGACAGTAACGAATCAAAGAGCATAATCAAGGTGAGTCGGCTAGTCTTAACCTAACCACTGTCGCTGGAAAAATTTATGCAACGATTATAAAATCTTTTTTCTGCGATTTATCTTTACCTTTTTTGGCGAGGCTAAGAAGCGGAGATAGGCCATCATGCGGGTAACCTGGGTAAGGCTAACCCGTTTCCAATAAAAGGGTTCGTAATGAACCTCGATAATAGCCGGGATTATCATAGGTATTATATTAAAATATTCAGGGACATTAATTATCTTGAACGGGCATATGCTTGCATACAAGTCCAATGAAAAGTAGTTAAAAAAATTGAAATTCGAACTACTCGCACAATTTATTGTACAGTAATATACTTCAATCTAATGATTTCGTGAGGATACTTTAATAATATTTTCTGATTGAGAGACAGGAGATCTGCTTAATCGTTTCATCCTCATGAGTTTGTAGCAGAATATACCAAGTTTATCTAGTTTATTATAATACTAGGTAGTCTACCTAGTTACCTAGTTTATTGTAATATTTAGAATTAGACTATAATGATTAGAAGTAGATACAGAAGGTGATTTATTGTACTATGTTCTTAAAGATGTTATTTTGAAACTAGGTACAATAGAATGGTAGAATTATATAGGAAAAATTGCGATGGGAATAAGCTCCTCAGCATGGTGGTCTGGCTGTCACATTTTCTCATCAAGGAATTTATAAATTTGTGATCTGCGAATTTTTAAGCATGAAAACTTCAGAAATTTAGAAATTTAGAAAATTATAGAAATTTTAGAATTTTCAGATTTGGAAATGTGAGTTCCACGTTTGGCAATGAGGCAGGAAATTTAAATATTTACGAGTTTAACAATTTAGGAATTTGGAAGTTTATAAGTTTGACCATATGTAAATTTAAAAATATGTGAAATTTGAAAATTTGGGAATATTGGGGATTAAAAGTTTGGGAAATAGGAAGTTCGAAAATTTGGCAATCTATGAATTATAAAACCTGACAAATTTAAAATTTGTCCAGATGTTTGAAATTCGTGGAATCAATGACTTAAAAATTTAAAATCCAGAGATTCGAAAATTTGAGGAACTAAGGATCTGAAAATTTTAGAGTTTGGAAAATTAGCAACCCGGTAATATTTAAATTTACAAATTAAAGAATTTCAAGATCTCCAGAATTGAGTATTTTGTAATACTTAAATTTAGAAACTTGAAAAATGAAAAAATTACAAATTTAGAAATTCCAGAATTTAAAGATCTGAAAAGTTTAGAAATTTGACAATATTTAAAAAACTAGAAGTCTATAAACTTTTATATCTACTAATATAACAATTTATAAGTTTGTAAATTTCAGAATATAAAACTAACATAATATAAAAGTACATAAATTTCAAGATTAGAAAACTCTTGAACCTGAATCTAAAACTTTTAAACCTATCAAACTTGATAAGTCGTAACATTTTAATAGATATATCCACAGATTAACATGACACACAAATTACTGCTTTGCCCAGCATTTTACATTAATAATTCTTCAAAGAATCTTAATATTTCCTTCTGTTCCCAAAGGAAGTAGCCAATCTATAGATTGATATAAGTGCTGGTTCTAAATGTTGTTACGGTTTTAATCGTAGAGCTGGTAATTCATTTGTTTGCTCTCATATCTAACTAGTTATTTGAAAGTTGATCGGCCATGTTATCGAGTAACGATTAATGGATACTTTCCTACACACCCTATATTCGAAACTGACACACACACTGAAGTACATTCTAATCTGTACAATATAAAGAGCAGATAACTATTGCAATTAATTTCAGAGAACCAGTATGTACATCTACTGAAGAATATCCGACAATATTCTTGTAAAGGTTAAGCTATCCGGTGCTTGAATCAATGACCACATCCTGTGTATTATAACGGTAAATTTTCATGTTATTTTACCTATAAATATTCAAACGCGTAAACCTGATTTAACGATATGGACAATCAATTTGTCACATGCCTCGAATCTAATTAATATTGAGCAAGTAAGAATAAGAGAGAAAAGAAGCGAGGGTAGTTCAGGAAGTAGTCATTTTCAATTTTGCATATTGTCGATGATAGTATATTTCGAAACGAGATATCGAGTTAAATGTAGATGCAATTAGAGCGTTCCATATTATCGGAGATATTTACTGATCACTGTTATTGTATTCTAATACTTACACAGTATGTCTGAAAAGTAACGGAACATTTTAAATAAAAAAAAAGGTATTAGGTATTTTACCAAAATTAATTTTTTTTTATTCAAAATACATCCCTTCCGCATCAATACACCGCTGGGCACGCTCAGGGAATGTTAACATAGATTTTTTTATGTCGTTTTGCGGAATCGCTTCAATCACCCTTGTCACAGCTGCTTGGACTTGTGTAACAGTGTCATAAAACGGTCCTTTCATGGCTAATTTCAATTTTGGAAAAAGGAAGTAATCGCATAGAGATAAGTCAGGCGAATATGGAGGATGTTGGAGCATACAGACTTGTTTTTCCGCCAAAAATTCACGAACTGCGACAGTTCTGTGACATGGTGCATTATCATGCAACAGAAACCAACTCCCTGGCGCTCGATATTCGGGCCTCACACGAACGATTCTTTTCCACAAACGTTCCATAACACCCAGATAATATTCACCATTAACATTTTGTCCCTGTGGAACGAATTCCCGAAGTATAATACCTTTAGAATCGTTTAGAATTTAGAAAAACCCAAAACCTGGCTTTGAGTCGTCTTCCAAAGTATCACAACCGTCCTGGAATCGCTTATACCACTCGAACACACGTGTACGGGATAAACAATCGTCGCCATAAACATTTTTCATTAATTCAAATGTTTCTGTAAAAGTTTTACCGAGCTTTACCGAGCAGAATTTAATATTCGCTCTTTGCTCCATCGTGATTTTGTGACACGGTAACAAAAGGTTCTGTCGCTTTAACCGCTATAAGTTTGCAATTCGTTGCTCGATTTTAATAATGATTGTTTTGTTTTGTAGGAGAGAAATACTGTTTTCAGATAGCATATTGTTTTAATAGATGGTGCTAGTAGTTTTCCTTGAATTTAAAAAGTTCCGTTACTTTTCAGACATACTGTGTATGTATTATACATATGTATATTGCATTGGTGGTGTATTGCACTATTCTTGAAAGTTACAAAATTAAAACATTTCGAATTTTAAAAGATTTAAAATCACAATATTCCAAAGTTTTGAGTACCTGTTTTTCTAAAATTTCAAGATTTCGATGTTAAACCCCCAAAATTTGAAAATTTCAATGTACAAAAGTGCTGAAATTCAAAAGCTCCACGATAACAAAATTCAAAAATTTCAAAATTAAGAAACGAGGAGATTCCAAAGTACCAAAGTTCCTAAAAGCACAAACTCATAAATTCTAAAATACCGAAATCCTCAAATTTTAAACTGAACCTTCAAATTCATAAATCTCTAAATTATAACAAGATAAAAATCCTAAAATTCGAAATTCTCAATGCTCCAGAATAAACAAATTTCAAATTCACAAAGCACCAAAATCCTAAGATTTTGATCTCAACTTTAGTATCCCTAAATCCCTAAATTCTAAAAAGTTAAAAAATCCTGAAATTTGAAAATCGTAATATTCCAGAATCCTAAAATTTTTAATTTGAAAGTTCCAGAAACCTAAAATTCCAAATTCTCAAAGTTCCAACATCTTAAAATTCTAAATTTTCAAAGTTCAAAAATTTCAACGTTTCGAACTCTCGAAGCACCAAAATATTAAAATTCCAAATTCTCAAAGCTCCGAAATCATAAAATTCCAAATTCATAACGCTCCGAAATCATAAAATTCCAAATTCATAACGCTCCGAAATCCTAAAATTCCAAATTCTCAATGTTCTAAAATTCCAGAATTCCAAATTCTTAAAACTCCAAAATCCCAAAATTCAAAAATCTCAAATTTCCAAAATCCTAAAGCTTCAAACTCTGAAAATTCCAAATTCTCAAAGCTCCGAAATCCTAAAATTCCAAATCCTCAAAGTACCAAAATTCTAAAATTCAAAAATCTCAAATTTCCAAAATCCAAAAGCTCCAAGCTCTGAAAATTCCAAATTCTCAAAACTCCAAAATCCTAAAATTCCAAATCCTCAAACTTCCAATATCCCAAATCTTCAAACTCTAAAAGTTCCAAAGTTCTAAAATTCCCAAATCCCAAAATCCCAAAATTCCAAATTCTGAAATTTCTAAAATCCCAAAGTTTCAAACTCTTAAACTTCCAAGCCCGTAAAATATCACATTACAAAATACAATTACAAAAATCTATTATATTCACAATTTCATAAAATGAAACCAATGTATACCTAAACCCTTTCCCAACGGTACTTGAACTATCAACATAATTGACAGAAGCTTAATAATTTTCGTAATTTAAAAGAAGAAGTCGAAGATCCGTCATCCGGACGGGTTCCGTAAATCCATCGTTAATAAAATGAAATTTCACTGGTCGCTAGCACAGGTGGCCCGTCGTCGTATGTTTAGGAATTTCCAGCCTATTAAGACATCGTCGTCAGCCAGTTTCACAGACATGCTAAACAACTTGGATGTTTCATTTAAATAGATCTTCGATTAATCAGCGGAGAAACAAGGGAAAGGGTCCAAAGAAACATAGGATCGATGGTTTTACCGCGTTGACGACATTATATACATCTTCTGTCCGTTCGAGAGCGAGCAGATGTCTGGCATCAAAGCTTGTCCTGGACAATTCAATAAAGCATTTCTTCGGATCGGTGCCGTGTTCTGGCGAGCTCTCAAGCTGGTTCGCGTCTTGTCTAGCTCGAGTGCGGCTATGTTCCAGTGAGAAGATCATCGATCATCATTAGCTGTTGCTCTACGAGCTCCGCGTAGCAGCTTTAGTACCACCATGTCAACTTTGAAATTATTTAAGCGGCTGTCGCATCGAAAATCGAGCCGTGTTCTTTCTTTCCTCGTTTTCTCATAATTACCCGGGCCCTATCGCCACAATAATTTATCAACTAACAATATTAGCGAATTTATAAGTAACGGCTTGTCGTTCCTTCATGAACGGTTTTTACGGCTTCGCGAGTTACAAGTTAAATCATTAACGTTGGAAGGAAGTACAATGGACTCTAGATTGGAACTGTATACACTGTGACATACGTTTTCAAACTTATAGCTAATATTTGTTAACTTGTGCATGAAATATTTGGTTCATATCGACAGAACTTTCTATACCAACATGATTTTGTATTGGGTTAACACAACAGAGTTTTATATTAGGTTAATACCAATATAATTTTGTATTTGAATAATAGCAACATAATTCTGTAATTGGATTAAACATAAACAATGAGCAGTTAACAACACCTAAACAATAAACGGTGTATTGGGTTAATATAACATAACTGTACTGATATTTGCATTATAAAAGGAATATGTTAGGTAAAAATAATTCTTTGTTAGCACGCCGATCATCTAATTACTATAATTATAACACCTGTTTCTGAAAAACATAATAGTAAACTTATGAATAGTTCATTAGGATTATAATTCAACAGCGCGTTAATGAATGATGATTCCCATAATTGAGGATCGTTCACATGAATTTCATTTAGTTGAGGATGATTGAAATGGGTATACGTCAGTTGAGGATGCTCCAAATACATTTCTTGAGAATTGAATTTTAATGATTTTTTAATTCAAAATTATAGTTTCTGCTTCAACTCAAGCTGGTAATGTCATATATTGAAAGTGAATCTTGACTGGAATCTTTTTAATTAAAAAGTAATTCACAGTTGCTAATTAAAGCTTTCTTAATGACAAAATGGAGAATCTTTTAATTCGATCCTGTCTAATCATGGATTAGAATTAATTTTCCAATCAAAGTTAACAAAAGTAATTCATTTTCATTCTTGACACTGATAACTAAAATTTAATTTTAATTATTATTTCCAGTATTTTATATTATTTTAATCATTATTTGTTTAATCTTGTCCTAATTCCATCATCATTTATTTAATTTCATTTAAATTCAATTATGGTTTATAAAAATTTTGTTTTTATTCAACTATAATTTATTTGATTTCATTTAAATTCAATTATCATTTATCTAAATTTATTTCACTTCAATTATCAGCTTCTAATTAAGGTACCAATTTATCAGTTTCAACAATGACACTTATTTGTAACCACATATAAAGCATTAATTTGATTAATCTTGGTAAATTAAATCTTATCATAAATTGAATTAACAAAATAGTGTTTACATATGTATCAGTTTATAAATATCACTAATCATACACATTATTTAAGATTAAATATATTCACACTACAAACGCCTCAACAGCACCATCAAAAAACACAAAAAACGCTCTTTATTCATAAGGAAACTATTATTCTCCCATTATTTATAATTTCTTTTCAAGTGAATTTATATTACCTATAAAATCGTATTAATTGCACAACGGACGCATATGAAAGGTACGAACATAACAATAATAATTTAGCTTGTCACTTGTAAAATTATGAAGGCAGCTCGCGCGATAAAAGTCTGCAAATTACACCGCACAGGATATAATTAATATCGCTAATATCAATAATTAGTGAATTATAGTGCAAGAGAATCGCGGGTAGCGTCACGAAGTGCGAGCACACGATACCAAATATAGACGGCAAGAATCATAAATGCTATATATTAAATCGAATGGTTCCAGTTAGCATGAAATATCTTCTTTCTATTTAGTTTTACATTAAAGACGTTTGTACTATCCAAGCATCATGGTTGGTTCCGTTCAATCGGCTGCATTTAGTATTAGCCTTGTTCTGCCGTTCCGCCTTCTTCCGTCATAAACTGACTTTGCGTTGTACTGCCATAAATTTCTCTTTAACGAGGAGTTCGATCGTGACGGAGACGTTTAACGAAGCAACCGCGATCCAATAGTTCGCTCGAAACTATACGACTATTCAATGAATAACAATCTGTCTTACTTACAATTAAGTCAGCTATCATTCAAAATTGTTTCTGGTTTTTCCACGGTAAATCACTCATGAGGTGAAAATTTATTCTCATTGGTAAAATTTTCATGATCGTATACAAAATTGGGAGAATGAAGTTATTTCATGTCAAATTGATCATATTTGTGTAAAGTGTAAACAACGTATATTACTTTGGCAAAGCATTGCTGATATGTTTTCGATGATACATAAATGAAGGTACAGATGTGTACCCACGAGTTGGCGCGTGACCGAAAGTAAACAAAGCTCCCCACCGTGAACACTTCCGGTTACATTTCGGCAAGTAAGGATAATAATGACGATAACAACTACTGGACGCAAGTAGCACTATCTCACTCACTTGAGAGACGTTTGGAGTTGTAGCTATTTGGGGACGTGGTGATTTGGGAATGTACCGATTTGGAGACGTAAGGATTTGGGGATGTATTGATTTGGGGATTTAGGAATTTGGGAACATAGTGATTTGGGGACGTAGAGATTTGGGAATGTACCGATTCGGGGACCTATCGATTTGGGGGTGTACCGATTTGGGAATGCACCGATTTGTCGACGCAAGGATTTGGGGATGTAGGAATTTGGGAATTTAGGAATTAGGGGACATAGCGATTTGGGGACGTAGTGATTTAGGAATGTACCGATTTGGGGACGTAACGATTTGGGTATGTAGGAATTTGGGAATATACCGATTTGCAGCTGAAGCAATTTAAGTATGTAAGACTTTGGGAACACCTCGGCCAGCCTTTCCTCGTGGGTTGGCATCGGTATGTATATTTCATAACTATTACAGTTTATAGTTTCATGTTGTTTTCAAGTGAACATTATCTACAAAAACTGTATAACTTACGTACTTTTAGGGTGCAATTAGCCATACATTATAACTTTGGATTGGGCAATATAGATACAATACATTTAGTATATTTAATACATGTTACTTAATTGTAACATGAACATACTGTTCTCCTGATCAACACTGAATGAATTAGCGTTTTCATTTTTATAATAAACGAGTAAAATATAATTACCGAAAAATTGAATCATGTAATTTTATAACCTTGTTAACATCATCCCGGAAGATCCTTAAACCATACATATCATCAAAACCTTAGATTGAAAAATGAAGCAGAATAAACCAACTTATGAATTATGTATGTATGTTGTATGTACTGCACTGTTTAATTAGTGACAAAAATACGTGTCAATACATAATTTAGAAAAGAAGAGACATATGTGTAAGACAGTATATTAGGACAGCTGAGGTCCACACAAGTTGGCAGGTATGCCAAGCGAAGAACGTAAGAACGTCACGATCTATCGATCAACCGACAATCGAGAGAAGCTGCGTGCGTAAATCTTCTACTCGATCAGTACCTGGGAACAAGATTGTCCCCACTAGGGAATACTATTTCCTATATCCATAGATCTCATATTCTACTCGTTATCGGGACAACAGATTTTCGCCATCAGGATTATTCTGATTGGCAGAATACAGAGAAACAATCTGATGTAACTTTTATGAGAATTATTGAGATGTACAATATCACTTTTATTTGCAGATAATATTTATTCAACTCAGGTATCAACACTTTCTTCTTCAACGAATGTATATATGACCTTAGAAAATGGCCTTTTGTCTTACGGTAGCTTATGTCATTTTTATTTGTAGATATTTGTTCAATTCAGGTTTCACTTTCTTCAACAAATGTATATATGACCTTAAAGAATAACCTTACATCTTAGGATATCTTATGTCATTTTTATTTGTAGATATTTGTTCAATTCAGGTTTCACTTTCTTCAACAAATGTATATATGATCTTGAAGAATAACCTTACATCTTAGGATATCTTATGTCATTTTTATTTATAGATGATATTTGTTCAATTCAGGTTTCTTAGGGTATCTTATTGTAAAAACAAAACAGTGCTTAATATAGAGTTTTTATCCACACTTATAATGAGACAATATTTTAGAAATATGTTACATGATTTTCATAACAGTAAGAACGTGGTTTAAACTCAAAAAAGATATAGTAAGGTTGCACTAAATGTTTGCAAGTGCCAATTTGTAGGTATACAAGGAATAAGTAAGTACATTCACCTTATCAATTATTTTTTTAAATATAACTTATACAGATACTGTATTTGTACTTGACTTTATGACCACATACCACAGGTTAGCTTGTAACAACTTGTTCTGTCCGATCGGAAATCAGAAATCAGAAATTCGAGCCAGTATCTTCAGCAACGAACGATCGCTCCGTTCTCGTATCTTCTGTACTTTTTCTCCCGTAGCGTGTACACTCAAGTACAACATAGGATGCCTTTGAATAAAGATACACATGTAAACTTGTGTATTCAAATTTTTTAATTTCTACACTTTTCCAAAATTCCTGAACCGTCAAAACCTTAGACTTTCACATCCATAGTTTCGCAAATTTTAAGATTTTCAAATTTCTTCGTTATCAAATAGCTAAAGTCCCAAATCCTCAGATTCCTAATTCAATTCTCAAATTCCAAGGTCCGCAAATACCCATTTTCCTAAATATTTGTCTCCATATGACCGCCAAATCATTACAGTTGCACACACCTAAATACGTGAAATTTGTATGTTTCCAATTTACTATGCCCACAAATCCCACATATCACTCAATCTTTAAATCCTAAGGCTATAAATACCAATATCCCACAATTCCTAGACCATCAAATCTCTGGTTCTGCATCTTCGAAAATCCCCAAATTCTCAGATACCCAAATTCGTATGTCACAAAAATTCCAAGCGCCCAAATCCCTAGATTCCCATATCTCTCAATCTCCAAATCCTAAGGCGCCAAATACCAATATCCCAAAATTCCTAGACCACCAAATTTCTCGATCTGCACTTCCGTAGATCCCCAAATTCTAAGCCCCCAAATCCCTAGATTCCCATATCTCTCAATCTCCAAATACCAATATCCCAAAATTCCTATCTCACCAAATTTCTCGACCTACACTTTCACAAATCCCCAAATTCTCAAATTCCCAAATTCCTACCTCACCGAATTGCTAATCCTCGAAATCTCAACATTCCTACATGTCTCGATTCCCAAAAGTTTTTAAAAATCAACGAGTGTGCGGCTTGTCATCTCTCAGTTAGCATATTCTCCCTAGGGAAATCAGATTTGCTGTAGACTGTACCTACACGCGTGCAATTTAACGTCTCCGCTCGAAAGGTTCGCGGCAGCGCAGCGGAATCGACATTCGATACGCAGAGACGCGTTGTACGGAATCACCGAGTGTCGCGGTGTGTGCGAAGGCCAATTAATTACGCAATTAATTACCTCCTAATTACCAGTATCTCCTGTTTAGCTTGTTCCGTTTCGTAGCCTACCGCTCGCAGTCGGATTCTCGGGTTCTGTCGAGACGAACGTACGCTGGTACATATAAATACGTACGAGCTGCCACGCGTTCTCGTAGATGTTTCGCAAGCACGACGTGACACGCGAGCTTCTCGACTGCCAAGAAGAACTTTAAATCTGCCTACCTGTCTGATCGCTAGCTCGCATAACTTCGTTTTCTCACTGCGTGTGTTCCAAATGGCACGGCTGGAAGGATGCAACCAAGTAAAAATGACAGAGCTAGCATACGCGGTGCTCGTACTTATTAACCAATGTTTCATCGTTTTTTAAACGACAAGTACATATACAGGGAATAATTATATATTACCTTGTACCATATCAAATAACAGACTTCGAAATACGTCGTCGCAATAAATATGTTATCGTGCGATTCGTTTTTCAATGAACACATGCACTAGATATAAAGAGATGTCTGATGAGAGAGCTTGTTGACAGAGTTACATTTAATTTCTATTTTTCTACGTCATTCTCTTCATAGATGCACTCAAAAAATGCAAATGTACGTTTTTTTAAATGACTGCATATTTTTTCTTACTTGGATCAACTCCTCGAAATGTAAAATAGAAAGGTACTATCTAAAATAAAATTCAATTCTATTGTATAATGAAACAAGATGGTGACAGGTGTGATCTATATTTCAATAAGTATAAGAACGAGTTAACGTTTACCGTTATATCTATCTTAACCAGATGTAGAACAGGTCAAAATGACTTTGCTTCCTCGCTTTAAATTATAGAAGTCATTAAATGTTTGTCGAATATAAAGAATAATTGTAGAAATTAATTTCCGTTTCGAATCTCACTTATTTATCGTTTTATTTCCAGTTTAAAACTGTTCATCGAACGTCCATGAACCTGATAATAAAAACACCACACACGTATTAAGTGGTAGAAAAATTGTGAACACGAAACCCAATAACAAGCACTCATCCAGATGGTCCCCTATCAGGCAGTTTGAAGTCGTAGAACTTTTTCAACGATCTCTTAAACGAGGTAAAGGAGTCTGATTGACGACTCAAATTTACGTAGCCTGTAAACTAACGTTAATCGTATCGCGTATCGCGTTTTGGCGCGAAAAATTCGAAAATTGAACGACCAACCGGTTTCGCAGTGACTAGGATGCTTCGTCACCGACATCGAGCAGGGTTCACGTTTGCACTTTTGCGCACTTAGTACGACTTAAGTGGACTCGGTACGTGTATACGCGCGACTATGGTGAGTATACTTAATAAGCTGCGTGCACCGCCGGTACCTGTCTGATACTCTACGTCAGTATTACAGGTATTACGATTATCAGCTCCTATTAAACCAGGAGCATCTAGTGATAAAGATTAGAAACTCCCGCTTGCTGGTTCTCGATTCAAGTATACTCCAGCTTCGAGTTACTTTGAATCTCATTCGAACATACGAAGCTTTTATACCAACTAACGACAACAATTATGGAGAAAACGAGGGGCAGTTAATTAAAAGTGAAGGTATTTATTTGATCACGAATTATTTGTAAGAATATTCGAGACTTTAATACATTCGCTTCTATGATTTGCAGCAACACAAAATTTAATTGGGGTTATAACCATAGTGTCAACAAATTTAGATAAATTTCAATAGTTTTATTTCGCAAACATGTAAGAAAGGTATTTAATACAATGTAAATTGTCTATGAAAAGACTAATGTAAATTATATTTTCTATCATGAATACATAAAACATTTTGTAAACAAAATCATGTGAATCTAATTAATTAAAATTATCTTAAGCAATTATACAGTAATACTGTTCGTATGTGCGAAATAAAATGCTTGACGCAAATCTGAAATAAATCACTCGATCTCGCGATATATGAGGTTGAATTCTGAATTATTCAATGAATCGAACTGTGTAATCATTCTCTGATATTTAACACGCGCCAATGAGTATCAAATTGACCTAAACTATCAATAATAACCATCGAACAGCAGTTTGCACAGATCACAATCAATTCCTGTGCATTGTCTTGTAATTGCCACCGTTATATCAATACTTCTATTGTTGTTGGACCCTGCAGACAATTGAGAAATTTGTTTTCAGTACGCTGCAGTTATCTCTAAATGACCAAGTAGTACTGATAATCATCAGCTAGTGACATTTATCGATGTTTCATTAGCTGCAATTAATATAATATCTGTTTTGTCAGCGACAAATGTTGTTGGAAATTTGCAACCATGTGAGACTTGCATTGAAAACGAATTGTACTTCTATATAAAATAGCTTATCACATAATCTTACTTATAATAATTAGAATGTTACTTATGATAGCTAGTATTAATACCTTACTCATGATTATATTGATTCAAACATGTAAGCAATTTTACACATATTTTTTTGTATAAATATACAAACGTCATTTAATAGCATATGAAGGAGAACAAAAAGTCATGGAATAACTAAAAGAATATTTTTTGTCTCATTTTAATGATACTTCAAGGTCATTTATATTTTTCTTAGACAAATAGATCTTTCCACACAGGTCAATTCTATAAAGTATTCTATATTACATAAAACAGTATCAACAAAGTTAATGATTCATCTTCAATTAAATAATCAGGCATTTCATACAAAAGTTAGAAAAATCTCACGAAATGTTAGCTGTTTTAATAATGTGCTTCAATACATTTTTATATAAATTCCTCTGAAAAATCAACCCACGTAAAATAACATAATATGGTTCCATTTAAAGATGTTTATCGATCCGTAACTTATAACTTGTCCAAAAAATGGCGTCAGATATAATCAAATTACAGAGACAACATATAAAATGTGATAGGAATTCGATTTCGATAAAAATAAATACTTAGGCAGACAAAGGAAGTGGATTATTCATTAGTACACCTAATATGTGCGAAAAAGGAATGCGTAACAAGAATGGAAATACTAATTGATCCAAAGCTCCCCACTTTCCTCAGCTTCTCGACACAGAATCCGTATGCAGATTTGCTCGTTGCCGCGACGTAGCACGGTTTTCTTTACGATTTCGAACCTGGAATACCGATCAGGCTGTGCCAATTAAAGAGAAACGAATTATTATATCGCATTGTGCGACAGAAAAGGGATCGACTGCGGAACCATCTAATTAGCTTCGCCCTCATTTAGCACGGATAAAGGCGCGTTTCCGTACGCGCAAATCTGTGTGTACAGTTTATTTCACAAGAAAATATGTAGATATTTACATATCTGTACACTTTTTAATTCTAAAATGCGCAAATCCCAAGATTACCAAAAACCTGTCTCCAAACTCTTAGACTAAATTCATAAACTCTCAAGTACCTAGATACTGCAGTTCACAGATCCCTAAATTACTATATTTATATCTCCTAGTTGCTAGACCCACAAAGTCCTGAAATCTCGAAGTTCTCAATATGCCTTTAAACTTCTAGACCAAATCCATAAACTCTCAAATACCTAGATGCTCCAGTTTCTGAATCTCAAACCTATCATATCACATTTATAAGTCCTCAAATCTCAAAATTCCCAAAACCCTGTCTCCAAACACATACACCAAATCCATAAACTCTCAAATACCTAGATGCTCCAGTTTCTGAATCTCAAATCCCAAAATTACCATATCCCTACAAATCCACCAATCGCTAGACCCACAAATTTGTAAGTGTTCAAATCCCAAAATTCCCAAAAACCTGTCTCCAAACGCCTACACCAAATCCATAAACTCTCAAATACCTTGATGTTTCAACTTCTAAATCTCAGATCCCTGAATTCCTATATCCCTACAAATTCCTCAATCGCCAGACACACAAAATTCTGAATCTTCAAATTCCTACATATGCAAATCTTGTATCCTCAAATACTCATATCCGCAGATCCCAAATCCCAAAGTTCCCATATACCTAAATCCCCAAATTCGTAGTTCCTCAAATCCGTACAAATCCCATGCTACATAAAAAAATTCCTAATTACCGAGAGTTCATCTCGAACTCCCAAATTACCAAATTTCTGGCTCCCTCAATATCGCACACCGTGAATCCCCACATTTCCAGATTCCGAAAGACCGATTTCACTGTTCTGAAAACTTCAAATCCACAAAAGTAGACATAAACAAGTGGGGGATGACACGTTATCTACGGAAGACAGATTTGCTGTTGACTGTACACTTTCTTGTGGAACAGACTGTAAGTACTTACGTAGCACGCGGTTACCGGCCGGCGCGGCGCACGTGTGTACCGCATAATGCAACCGGGATACTGAACGTTTTTTCTTCATCCGACCGGCCAGAATGGTAGGCTACAGCCATAGTTCTCATGGTTAGTTCGAAGCGGAGTATAGCTGCACACCGACGTTGCCCCGTACGTTTCTGATCGCAGCTTCCTTTTGTGCGGATAACGACGATCGACGTGGCAGATAAGCGTTTGCTCTCGCGGTATTTCGCGTCTCTGCGTACGCTGCCCTTACGCTACTCGCTCGCCTTCTTACGGGCGGCCATTTTTTGCAGCTTTCGTGTTTTTAGAGAGCGACGAGCACCGCTCGTTTCTATATGGACAATGGAAGTTCCGGTGTGCCCGGCATCGAGGTCGCGGTCACGTTCGTTTATTTCTGAACATTGCAGTTCGATAAGAGCCTTATCTATCGAACCACTTCCCCCGAGGGAATTTCTCCTGGCACCCGGTAGCCGGTCGCATTAAGGGGATTTCGATTTTGCGTCGGGGAGGAGAAGATCGGCCTCCGTAAAACGGCGATTTTATCGTTTCCGATCGTGCCGCAGGGATTCCTGTTGCTTGTCTAGTTGCTTCTTTTTCCACTTCGTAGCATCGGCCTTTCAGATTTTCCTTTAGCTATGCAAAGTACTGTTCTCGACCCTTCGCGGTAACGAGCCTTACTCCGTGTACTTTCGAAACAGGGAGCCTCTCTTTAATAACGACGTCCTTGTGCTACCTTCTTACGTTTAATTCAGAAGCACACCAGATATCGTTTTCGAGACACTTCGATACTTAACCTTTTCGCTACTAAAGGTGACTATGTTCACTGAAAGCCCGCTAGATGAGTACTTAAACTGATCGCACTCATCTGCAACAGAACACTTTATATAACTTCGCGTTATACTACTAATTTACCTCCTAGGGTTCTTTTCGTGCCACCTTCCACAACAGTGATTCTCAACCTACGAGTCTAACATTGGGTTTTTATAGACTCGATACATAAATCAATTGTGAACTAAAAAGTCCATTGAGAACTATAGGTATTTCAATCATTGAACTTGAATGAAATTAATGAGGACGAGAATGGTATATGGTACATTTTGGACGTCACAGTGAAATGAAATATTTGTGGTTAGACATATAACATATTATTAACAAGGTTACTTCATTTTTTAATTTCGTCTCCTAATCTATTCTATCGTTACCTGAATATTAAAAACCCTCAAATGTTCCTTTCTTTTCATATCCCCATAAATAATTAATTTAACTGAATCTGCAACGTCAATTGTCTTCCTCGCTAAAATACTAAGAGATTCGACTTACATAACACAGTGAAATTATACTAGTGAGTTTTGTTTATAGGAACCAGTACGGACCAACCTAATCATGGATATGCATATTTATATTAGAGTCCTATCCTAATAGGATATGATATGATAGGATATAATGTAGAGTCCTAACTCTACATTACAAAAGTTGCGTAGAGTAACAAAAATGGAGAATGTTAGAAACTCGGATATTTCTTTGTGCCAATTCCGGTGAGCAGATGTGTTTTACAAAGATCGCTTACAATAAACTCAGGAGCAATTTACTTCTTGCGTATATTCTCCATAATTCCGTTGAAAGTCAGCCTTATCAGTCCAAGTACTTCGAATGGAATTCACACGTGCCGCCGGCGCCAGAGACTCGCGGCATCCAGACATTCAAGTTCCGATTCTACTGCACGGATAATGCTTCTGTGATAATGAAATGCATAACTTTGGTTCAAGCATGCTGAATTGAATTTCTGTCGGAAAGACTGCTTCGCGAAAACCCACGTAAGAAAGGGTAATAGTTTCATACGTTTGATGCAACGATTATACAAGGTGTTTCATAATACATTGGACAATCTTCATGAATTGCTTACATATGTTCTACCTATCTCACCAATATTTATAGGACGCAAAATTTTCTAATTTCAAAATATTTTAGTTTCAAGAAAATTAGGAATATATCTAAAAATAAGGAATTAGGAAAGTATATTTTAGGTATATTGAACAAATTGTAGGTGTATTGGAAAAATTTGTATGTACTAGTGGTGAGAGCCGAGAGAGTTTGAGAATCACTGCGTCACGTAACAACAAAGTGTGAAATCTATTGGGATCTGACATGGAGGCGTGGCTTAAATCAACATGGCGCAGAGCGGATAACAAATTGCATTAATTTATACTGCGATATTTTTTAAATTATGTTTAGTCTTAAGCATGATAAACTAGTAAAGCTGATGGAAAGTGTCTGTAATGCAATGTAATGTAATGTAACGTTAAATACAACGTTACATTCTTCCTCAAAGGAGGTTTATACCGTAATACTATTAATAAAAATACGGTCAAATTATCAGATAACAATGAAAATTATTTATTTATTCCAAGTCTAACAATTTAAATAAACAAATATAAAAATATTTTAGTTCATTAACGTTATAAAAATAATATTTCTTAACTATTAAAGCTTAAGTGTGTAATCAAAATTTGTACATAAACTTAAAGCTTTATAGATTCTCTAGTATTTAAGGTTATAATGTAATATTATTTTATGACTAATTAAGAGATATTCCTATTAAATGTGTACCTTTTATTACAGTGTTATATATAAATAGGAAATATAAAAAAAACAAACATAAAAAATTGTCTATGATGCAAGATCCTTCATTTTTCTTCCATAAAACCAAACTCAATTTAGTTTTAGCATGTCGTAGGTAACTATTATTCCTTAATTATCCATATTTTAACACTAACATTTGACACAACGTAAGAACATTGATTCGATACAATGTGAGAAGTAAAAACCTTTTTCTTTGTATACTCTATGTTTGCATAAAGTACCTAATCTTTTCACACTGTATTCAAAATTTCGTCTTCTAATATAACTGTCAGAAGTTGTCAATTTCACCACCAGGTGGAACTCCTGAGCTTCGACACACGAATAAACCTAGCTAACCGTGCACGTACTATACTTATGACTCAATTATTAAAAACGATACGCAAAAAAGATAATTACTCTTTTCCGCTATGCCTACAAATAATTTTTCAGTGCATTCAAGGTGTCTTCCGCTCATTGAACGTAACCGTGTACGCTCATAAACGCACGGAATCGGAAATCATTACCATTATTGGTAAACGCAACTGTCGTTATTTCTTTCTATCTAATATGATAGAACTATAGCTAACAGAGTTCATAAACGTAACCGGACTTCCTTGAAGATGATTAAAACTTAACTGCGACCAAACATCGTGCGAAAACACCCTTGACGACCTCACAGTTATTTATTTCAACGCGGAACCATAAAGTAGGAACAGGGTAACGATTAACTTGTACATCATTACCAGTTTCACGTACTTTACGTGGATATCGACTTTACAACTTCATAAGGGGCTATAAGAATTCCATGACGTTAATTGGGCGGAATATTCGAACTACGACATGCAGTTCATAAAAACTAACTTCGAATTTCTGTAATTTACCATCATCTCATTCTTATTTCAATAACGGAATAATTGATACATTCGTGTTGAAGAATTTGTTATTGTACTGTTGAAATATTCATGTTCCTACTTTATATAAAGAGATTCATAGAGGTAAATTTGAAGTATTGGGTATTAAGCTGAGATTGACAAGTGGAAAATTTAACGAATCTCCGTTATTAATCATCGTATGAAAGAACTTGAGGATACAAATTTACGCTGTGTCAAGAAACAGGTAGAATGATAGAATCAATCTTCTTTGAGAGGTTGTCTATCAACAAAATTGTTAGCGAAGAATTTTAAGAGCACTGTAATATTTTTAAATAGAATCAAATACTTTTTATTACAGCGATTCTTTCGAATATTTTCTGTGAAAAGTAGGGACTTTAAATAGAAAAATATTTTACATAATAATTTTGGGAGATATCAATAAACACTTCCATATATCCGTAACTATAAAAGTTTCGGTAATTGTTGACTTTTTAAATTTTGTTCTACAAAACTCTATTCTCTATCCTATCTACTCTATATTAAAATGAATGAAATTGATAAAATTGTATACAACTCTGACAAAAATTTCTTGTTCAAATTTTTCAAGGTTATGAAAGCCTTTATTATTATATTTATGCTACGATAGAAACAAAAAAGAGACAAAAAACGAAAGCACAATCGAGTTCATAACATTAGTTTTAAAAAACAGTTAATACAAATTGCATAAACAATACATCATTTTTTTTTTTGTTTTCAGGTTACGTTCATTCTGTTTGGAATATTCGTTTTATTACATATATAATTGTATGCATTGTGTGATGTTCTCAACGAACGAAGTAACAAATTGAATTTAGTAACGAACGTTTAAATAATGCAAGAAAGTTTGTAACAAATGACACCACTCATCGCACGCATAATGAAATTTATTTATCAGCACTGGTATGTCGCAACCATGTTCCCAAGAAATGACATCACTCATCGTACGCATAACGAATGAAATTTGTTGATGAATATTGGTGTGTCGCAATAATGTTTATAATAAATGGCACCATTCACTATATGCATAAGAAATTAAGTTTATTAATGAGTGTTCATATACTGCAACAAAGTTTTTAACGAATGAAACTACTCAGAATATGCATAGTTTATTAATGGGAATTCGTACGTTGATATAGCGTAGTCATTATGGCTGTCGTCTTCATAGTATTTTTTGTAATCACTACCGACGCTGTGTTATTAACATGAACCCATGCATTATTAATTTCTAATCCGTTATGCTTGATATTAAAATGGTTCCCATTTAAAAAACGGATATCACCATATTGTGAATTTCACCAATTTAAACGTATCGATTCGCACTGAATCACCTAGATTTTTATCATAAAACAAAAGTATATTAAACAGCAAATATTATTAAATCCTAACTTTCACAATTACCAAACATAAAAATTTATAAATTTGTAAAATTGTTAAATTGTAAATTTGGAACTTTCTGAATTTTTAAACTCTATTAAAATATAAAATTTCAGCAAAACATTGCATATATATATAATATTTATTCTAAAAATATTAAGTGCCTTCCTCTGGACAGTTTTTATCCAAGAACATTCTATAAATAAACAAATCCTCATTCAAATTTCTAAGTGCAGATTTACGGTGATCTAAGTTACAAGCCAGTGATTGTCCACACCAAAAGTTTTCACCAGTTATTTCTGGAACATCTCACAGCAAAATATTTGATCCTGCAAAAGGTTCCTTATGGAATCCTCTTCGTGAAATCCTTTAAGAATATCCAATCTTAAACGCACACGGAATTTATATAGTGGAGTAAAACACGCATGTAAAATGGCACCTTAGGTAGGCTCTCTTATCTCGAACGTAGAATATCGGACAATAAATTTGAAGGTGTCCTTTCAAAGAGGATGTCTAACTCAAGGATTTACATCCTGATATCAAGCAGAACAGGGCGCTAGTATAACCAAGGAAACAGGATACCTGTTGTAACTGTCCAGAACATCTGGAACGACCTTGTTATGCATTTTCCCTGGGGAGATTTGTTAAGATTTGTTCGAACCAAGAACTCCGAGTACGTTAGCTTTAGAGAAAAAGGAGATGTACGCGAAGGAAGTCCTATCACTCGGGAGTTACTACGCATTACACCTAGTTTACACGAGACGAGTGTTCAGTTTAGTACTCGTTTCACAGCGAGGTGCTTTATTTAGCGAGGAATAAAATGAATGACAAGCTCGATGCCACATTCGTTTGTTGAACCTCCATGTATCATGCTTAGGCTTAAGCCTCAAGGAAGAAAAACGGTGAATAGTTTTCCCCAGGGCGCCATTTTCTTTAGGGGAAGTTCGCACGTTCGACGCAGTAGGGCGCGACATACGTAATTTTTAAGATTAATCCTACGTTGAAAACATAGGACGCAGTAAAGTCAATACCAGAAAATCTGTAGTAAATTTGTAGAACATAATTGTAGTAATGTAGTAAGCTTAGATTTTTAAATAGAAAACTGAACAACTGTACTACTAAATTTGGAGAATTATTTATTACATACTTATAAATGAATATTTTCCTCACTGTCAAAATTACAGCAAAATACATAAAAAATATGTACAGGGTATTTCATTTAAATCAACTCACTGAAATAACTTCAAAAATATCGGTGATATAAAGGAATATTTCTGGCAGAAGTTACACGTGGACTCTTTTCTACGTAGACATAAATAAGATACGAAAAATTCCTTTTTATAAATGGAACTAATTCTTGAAACTACTATTCTTCATACAAGAGTAGTTATATGTATTAGAATGTTGAGCTAAATATGTATTTGCAAAAGTAAAATGAAGTTTCATGAAACTTTTCTGATGTCAATGAATTTTACTAGCTAACACGATTGTATTGCAACTAAATGTATACGTAATAAGTAATGTAATAAATAATAAATAATGTAATAAATTACCCCTTAAATCATATAACTTATGTAACATATTTTAATATCAACAATATTTTCAAAAATATTTGAATGAGTCACCCCACATAACTGAATATAACTATGACGCACTGATTACCTACTATACGTTAGCATGATAAATCTCGAAAATAATACCTAATTATAGACCATACAAATTAAATAAATTTGCTACAGGTGAATTCTGAAATGTAAACTTTCGGTACGCACTGTATCCATACAATTGCGTCCATTAAAATCTCTCCGAAAGGAAACGGAGAAGAAAGAAAAAGACGACTGTCGGCCATATTTTAGAATTAGCGACTGTAGAGGTAACTAAACCAAACGCAACGAGAAGCAAAGGTCGCGGATCAGACGATCCTTGCTATACCTTAATCCGTTTAACCATGAAGGGCTGGCAAAGCTGACAGACAGTATCTCTCGTTGACAAGCGAAACGGAGTTTGTCATAATTATTGGCCATGGTGTCAGCGAGCTGTGCGATTGCGAATTTCGCGATGGGCTGCGCGTTCTAAGCAAAATGGCTAGATACGCGAATAAATTCGAGGATGGCAGAAAACGTGCGGCTGATTAACGACGATTCTACCGTTGATTCTGAACGCTACATGCTCGGATTAATGGATTACGACGGAATAACAGTGTCTCCGTAAGTTTCATGCCTTCTCACGCACCGGTGAAATCTTGTAACGAACATAAAATGACGAGTAAATATACAGTGAGTCGCAAAAGTATTCGTACTACCTCAGCTAATTGGCACTCTTGACACAATTCAAAATATCTATATCAATAATAGAAGCAGAACTAGTAATAGAAGTAGAACGTACACAGTATGTCTGAAAAGTAACGGAACATTTTAAATAAAAAAAAAAGGTATTAGGTATTTTACAAAAATTAATTTTTTTTATTCAAAATACATCCCTTCCGCATCAATACACCGCTGGGCACGCTCAGGGAATGTTAACATAGATTTTTTTATGTCGTTTTGCGGAATCGCTTCAATCACCCTTGTCACAGCTGCTTGGACTTGTGTAACAATGTCATAAAACGGTCCTTTCATGGCTAATTTCAATTTTGGAAAAAGGAAGTAATCGCATAGAGATAAGTCAGGCGAATATGGAGGATGTTGGAGCATACAGACTTGTTTTTCCGCCAAAAATTCACGAACTGCGACAGTTCTGTGACATGGTGTATTATCATGCAACAGAAACCAACTCCCTGGCGCTCGATGTTCGGGCCTCACACGAACGATTCTTTTCCACAAACGTTCCATAACACCCAGATAATATTCGCCATTAACATTTTGTCCTTGTGGAACGAATTCCCGAAGTATAATACCTTTAGAATCGTTTAGAATTTAGAAAAACCCAAAACCTGGCTTTGAGTCGTCTTCCAAAGTATCACAACCGTCCTGGAATCGCTTATACCACTCGAACACACGTGTACGGGATAAACAATCGTCGCCATAAACATTTTTCATTAATTCAAATGTTTCTGTAAAAGTTTTACCGAGCTTTACCGAGCAGAATTTAATATTCGCTCCTTGCTCCATCGTGATTTTGTGACACGGTGACAAAAGGTTCTGTCGCTTTAACCGCTATAAGTTTGCAATTCGTTGCTCGATTTTAATAATGATTGTTTTGTTTTGTAGGGGAGAAATACTGTTTTCAGATAGCATATTGTTTTAATAGATGGTGCTAGTAGTTTTCCTTGAATTTAAAAAGTTCCGTTACTTTTCAGACATACTGTGTATATCGATAATGATGATCGAATTATCTATATCAATAATAAGGATGTACTGAACGACCTATGCCAATACTGGAGATTCAAAAATAGGATGTAGACGTAGAAGTCTACAAGGACTTGTACAAATGCAAGTCCGTTGAACATGTATCAAAAGACATTACCAAGCGCATTGAAAGCGCTCTTCACATCTTAATCAGTGAAAATCAACTGATAGTGAATAGACACTATTATGATGAGGTGTAAGAATGTCTGCGAAATGATGAACAAGAAATCCCACTATTGGACACATAAGTATATGATGTGAAGAATGATATAAAAGTAATCTTATCAGTAATATATGAGGATTTTGTAGAAGACCTTCATCGTCGAATGTTGATGACTAAGTTTGTAAAGAAATCAGTTTTCAAGGGCAACATTCACAAAATGTATATTCACAAAAAAAGTTAACAGTTAATGAAAATAACATTTGGTTTAATACACTCTTTACTGAGATGTATTAGATATAGTAGTGGTACAAATGGAAATTGTTTTTTTGAGGTTCAAAAAGTACCAAGATTCAAAATTATAAAAACTCTGAAATTTCAGATCTCCAAAATTGCAATGTTACAAGGCTTGCAATTCCACAGCTTCGAAGATATAAATGCCTACTATTTGCATGTTCCAAAGTTCCAAGTTCTCAAATGTCTAAACATCCCAAACGCATAAATATTTCGAGTCCCAAGGTTCCAAGATTTCCAACTTCTAAGAATCTCAAATACGAAAGTTCCAAAATTGAAAAACTTCAATGTCCTAAGCCTTCAATCCTTTAAAAATCCCAAGTACCAAAGTCCTACAAATACCAAGTCCCAAAGTCTCAAAATTGAAAAATCCCAAAATCCCAAGATTCTAAACTCCTAAAACGACCAAATCCTAAAATCTCAAGGATCGAAGCTTCCAAACTTCTAAAAACCCCAAGTCCCAAGCTTCTAAACTTCTAAAACTCCCAAATCCCCCGAATTCCAAAATCCGAAGGACTTAAGCATCCAAACTTCTAAAAACTCCAAGTCCCAAGCTTCCAAAATTGAGAAGCCCTAAAGTCTTTAACTTGAAAAATGAATAAGTTCGAAAGTCCCAAAGCCCCAAAAATTTGAATCCTAAATTCGAATATCCAAAAAACCCTACACTTCAAATTTGCAAATTTCAAGAGCCCATTTCGCAAACAAAAATATTATTTCACACTACACATTTCGAATCAAATATTACATACATACAAGCATCAGAATAACTGAAGACTACAAACTCACAATTCAGTCTTGTTCTTTTGAATTCCTATCTAACCCACTTTGACAGTGATTAATACTAACGCAGCGTCAAAATAAGTAATACTAACCCCTGATAGATATCTACATGTCTTTAACAATCACAGATGCTCCCATGTTGACTTCGAAGTAGTCAAACCACTGGACATCGCAGATCGATCTAGGAGACATCGTTAAAAAGAGACAAACGCGGAGAATACCGTTTCTAAGCTTCTCATGGCGGTAATCTCATTTACACTTAAAGAAGCCTGCAGGGGAGCGAACGGAGAATCCTGCATACTGAACGGCTCAAAGAACGAACAATAGCGTTACCACAGTATGATGACACCGTATTATGCGAAATTTCTTTCTCTTTTTCGTTTCCAAGGGCGTTGCTATAATGGATGCGTGAACTTGTTTTGATAGTAACGGTTAACAAACTCTTTCTCGGTCATCTTTCCCAGACTTAACGCTTTCAAGGCCAAGGGGTGAATGAATTTTGCTGTACATTAAGTCCGTTTCTAATTTATATATTCTCGCGAGGAGAATATGTGCCTCGAATTTCAGCTTCGTAATTGTAACTGGTACTGATGGGTACGTATTTTATCCCATTTAATTGTGTGTATGATAATATTTTACTCTTGAGAATATTTTGTCATATGAAGTACGTAGAAAATATTTTTAATCGTACAACTATTGATATAGTAAATATATTATTTATAATATTTTTGCATGCATGGAATTTTTAAAATGTAAAGGTACATTGTGACCTTAAGTCATTTGTGAGTAGAGGTAATGAATAACAGTGTTTGTAATGAAGTTATTAGATCTATACTACAGTGTATATAAAATTTGTCTACTGTTGATTCATAATATTACATGTTATTTATCTTTATGTAATAAATTTAAAAATTGAGAACATCATGCATCGTCAAAAAATATTAAATAAAATATTACAACTATATATAATACAAAAGATATTATAAAAAATTATATATAATAAAGGAATATTAACGATACAAAAGTGATGTGATATTGTCTTCTTTTTTGTTCAACAACCATAAATAATATTTTTATTAACATAAATCTTAATACATCCATAAATACGTCTGTTATAATACAATCTTCATTTTCTCTTCCATTTTGAGACAAATTTGAACTCATTCATACTATTTTCATATGCTTCATAAATTACAATTATAATATCAACAGATTAACACTTTTAGTTAATTATCACATAGACAGCCAATTAGTTGTTTCTATATTTCTTTAAACAATACTTAAAACAAAATTTCTGAATTTGTAAACTCATTAACTGCAAAATGTTTAAACTTCTAAGTAGCTAAATTTTTAAATTTACACATTTCAAAATTTTATAATACACAGATTTGAAAATTCAGTAAATACTAAACTTTACATTTGGAAGTTACAAATTCATTTAGTTTATACAATTTATATCCACGGTTTTTAGTACGCAGAGAAAGTATTAAATCGAATGAAGTCTCCCCTTCAACGCCATTTTAAATTTGTACCCCGAATTATTCGATCAAAGAAGTGCTGCAAACTAGCGGCGAGTGGAATAACTATTTCAGAATGGCGTTATGAATTACTGAAACCGTCATTATTTAGTTAACACTGGATAGTAGTGAGTGACGCGTTGATTTCCAGTTTTGTGATCCGTGATGATGTTTCGACGTTTCTGTTTCATACATTTTAACCAGCGATCGAAACAGTTATCCTTCATTCGAAAAAATTATATTCAAACATACATCTGTAATGTAAGACAGTATTTATACTTCTAAAATTTTTATGAAAAAAAAATAATATCCTTAGGGACCTTTTATTAAAAAATTCACATGGAATAAATATTTTAGAATCCCTACAATAAACTTTGAAATACGCAAAAAAAATGTGTACAATAAATCTGTAAATAAAAGTTTTATGAAAACAAGGTACTTTATAACGTTTATAGAAAGCAAAATTTATTTCACTAATTCCACAAAATTAATAAAATTACAATGCAATGTACTACTAGCTAATTATGTAGTATTAATTAGAAACCTATGAAGTACTAGCTCTATTTAAGAACAAATGATATTATTCATATGTTTATTTCATAGAAGGTGTGCAAATTTTAACATAAGTAGTTTTGTAAGCAATATTCAATAAAAAGGAAGATAGTCGAGTATAATATCTAAATATAGTTTTTTATAATTTATAATTTAACTAAAATACGGGAAAATTTTATAATATATTGTATGATTATATTTATACCTTTGCTAAGCCAATAAATAAATAACCTATTACGAAAAAATTAAAAAATTTTTAAATGTATACCAGAAAATTGATTTCAAAATTCTCGAAATTTTATTTACTATAACAAAACAGTGAACTTAAGATCCATTTCTGTTTATAGCAAATCGATATAAAATAATAAAATAATAATCAACCTATTCTCTGATATGAGAATTATACTATTATATTTTATCACGAAAACATTCGCAAAATAACAATGAATTTCGAAAAACGATCAAATTATTGCAGAATAAAATTTCATTATATATTCAGTAACAAAATCTGTGACGTTACTATTACAACAAATCAAATAATTGTACGCAGATGTAGATAAACTATAAAATATCAGATAATCTGAGAATGACATAAAATATAGTCCACCCGTTTAAAAATTAACATAAATCAGAAGCGAATTTAATAATGAGAATTTATGACGGAAATAAATTTAATATCGAACTTAAACTGTCAGTCATATGTTGGACAAGTAAAATTCTGGCTCCGCCATTCGAGGGTTAAATACTAACGTTCCCCCTATAATGTTCTTTGAGGGGTAGCGTACTAATTGTGAGGTGGGGGTACACACAAACCAATAAGAAGTTAGGGTGTTTTTTTCCAGAAGCCCTGGTTACGCCCCTTACAACCCCTATACATAATGAACATACCCTTCTTCACATTTTTCAATTTCGAAAAAAAAATGGTTCAATTTACAAATCCAAGTCTGGTGCTTAAGCAAATTTATGACAAACGTCAACCGCTAATGACAAATTAAAAAAACTTGCAAGATTTAGTAATTAGTAACAATTATAAATTATAGAGAGCATGTCTTAAGGGTGGTCAGCGAATAATTCTAATCGGTTCTATTTAACAATATAATGAAATACAAAGAAACTTTAATTGTTGTAATATATCGATTGAGATTTGCAACTGTTTTATGGTAGCTAAGGGGTTTGTGAAAATTTGAATTTACCCTGCGACATAGTGTTATTGTTTGCGTTTGAAAACTAAGAAAAAAACTGAATTTCTAAATTTTGTACTTCGGTTCTGTTTTATGGAACTGATGGACACTTGTTTGATAAAGGAGAAAAAATAAAATACTTGAGTGTTGTAATAAACAGATAGCTGCAATAATGTTCAGTCTTCGAACAACAGAATAATAATTAAACAAAATTGTCAATTTCGCAAAAATGTAAATGGGAAAATAACTAAAAATAATATTAAGTTGATATACAAAAATTTTAACATAAAACTTTAGCATAAAATCAATTCTCAATTACCAAATCTGCAATTATTAAAACTCTATGAAAACACTCGAATATCCAAATTCTCGAATCTATAATTGCAAATTCCTAATTCTTCAATTTAGAAATCATAAATGTTCTAATTTCCCAAAGCTCCAAATTACTCATTCCCAAATCCATAATTTAACAAACCCAAAATTTCTCAAACTCACAATTTCCTAAATCCCCAGATGCCTAAATCCTCAATTCCCAAATTCCCAATTTCCAATTTTCCAAATCATGAAATTACGAAATTTTTAATTTCATAAATCTACAATTGCCAAATCACTAAATATCCAATTCTCAAATCACAAATTTCCAAGTCCTCAAATACCTCAATCGCCAAATCCCCAATTCTCCAGTTCCTTAATTCCTCAACTTCCCCAGTCACAAATTCCCAAATCTTCAATTCTTAAATCACAATTTCTCTAATTCGCAAATTCCCCAATTCCCGAGTTCTCCAAATTCCTATGTCTTCAATTCCCAAATCCCTAATTCCCAGTTCCTTAATTCCCGAATTTTCCAATTATCCAAATCCTCAAATTACAAAATTTTTAATTTCCTAAACCTACAATTGCCAAATCACTAAATATCCAATTCCCAAATCCTCAAATACCTGAATCGCCAATTCCCAAAATCCCCAAATCCCTAATTCTCCAGTTCCTTAATTCCTCAACTTCCCTAGTCACAAATTCCCAAATCTTCAATTCTTAAATCACAATTTCTCTAATTCCCAAATCTACAATTTTTAAATCACAATTTCTCGAATTCCCAAATTCCTAAGTCTTCAAATCCCAAATCCCTAATTCCCAAATTCCTTAATTCCCGAATTTTCCAATTTACAAATTTACAAATCTCTAAAAATTCGAATTCCAAACTTACAAAATTCCCAGTTCCCCGCATTTCTAAATTAAAAAATGCAAGATCTCTGTAAGCTTCCAACACTTTACCGCTAACCACCCCATACTCGCCTGCACCCACAAGCTCCTCGACGCTACATCCATCATATTAAACATATTAATATGAATTTTCACCCCTTGAATTCCTCTGTCCTCTCTATAACTTCCTATTTTAATGTACCCGCTATGCAATAAAGATTTTTTAAATATATTCTCACGTCAGTTATTGTCATCTTTCGTAATCCTTTGAATAATATGTGTCATCCCTTAAGTGATCATCATTCACCTACCATCCCCTACAATATTACAATCTAAAAATAGCAGAAGTCACGTACTCATCGTAAACCCGGTTCTCCTGAATAGTGTGTTACTCTTTTATTAGGGAATATCTGCGGACATTTTTGTACGGTTACATGAAAGGTTGGCTTCCCACGGTTAAGGGGAAGTCTAGGAAAACCAGCTTCTGACCACTCGCCATAGGGTTGCCCCTTCTGTGCTTGCGAGGGAAACCATATTTGTATACAGGGTGGGGCATCTAAAACAGGCCACCTGAATAACTCGCTTGCTTTTAACGATAGCGCAAAATACATAAGACCAGTTTTACTTGGTTTCGACGGAGACATAATCTGATGTTAATAATTTCTTTGTAGGCGGAGACGCGCAGAAAATATGAATACCAGCTATGCTTCTTCAACCCTTATCCGAGAAAGATGAGTCCACTCGATTCACGTTATTAGCGTACACAATTTACTAATAAATACAGCCTTCATTTTATACTTTTTTATAAACATAACCTTATTCGTTAATACAACCTAGTGAATATGACTTGCCAAAAAAATTGGGTGTTTTATTGTTTTCGAGGAAAATATGTTTAAATGTTCGATTAGTACTTTATGGTTAACACTCTCGTTACCAAAAAACAGGTAGTTGATAAGTATAGGAATAACATTGAGGGTTTTGTATCGCACGTGTCATATGTGTAAATCGTCATGAAAATCAGATGCACTGTAGAGAACCATTTTTAAAACTGTAGGTTAATACGACTCGAGCACACCATCCGGTGATTTTTGGTACTAACTCGTGACAATATGCACACAAATGACGTTTAAACATTTTTAAAATGTGTCTTTTAATAAAATAACGGCATTATTTACCGAAATTTAATTTGTTACGAATAATATACTTTACCTGAAATAAGTAGTATAAGTAATCTTAACCTATTTCTCTATGTATTATTCATTACCATCGTATTAACATCCAAATGTTCCCTGAGTCTTTTCATACACATTACATTTAAAAATAATATATCTTCTAACAATTTCTACATTAAAATTATAATAAGTAATTGAACTGCAACATAATTGTCTTTTACAGAATATAACAATTGTCTTCGAACAATTTTACTGCAAATTCGAAGCTGTTCTCGAAATTAATTTAAAAGATGTCACACCTTGAATAAATCCACTGGCCACGCATCGAAGTAAGAATCAAAATAAAACTGTCGATGTCTACTTTGCTTGTAAGTCCCAAACGGATTTATTCTAAAGAAAATATCATTTACCGACGTACACCTGATCGTTAGGATGATCGATTCCAACGTTCACGTATTCCGGACAGCGACGAAATATTCGGTTGGACGTTTCGTTAAGATTCTTGTCGTACTTTCGACGAATGGTTTTTACAACAGCTACGCAGGATTCCAACAGATATCGTAGCTATCGTATTGCTTGAATAGCTCGTCTTTTATGGCAAGATCAGCAGCGTCCGATATTAGTCGATCGTATGGATGAAGCATGGACTGTGACGCAAAGAATGATACGAAGCAATATCAGCCATCTAGTTCGACGTATACATATACACCTATGTATACATATATATATGCCTATTTACACGAGAAAGAATTATGCGAATTAATGCGACAGTGCGTCGTCACCAGACAGAACAAGAAATACATAATTTCGTGACCATTCCAGGGACTCTGATTTGTATTCTGAAACCCCTTCTTGGAATCGCCGTGAGAAGCGACTTAACCCTTATTTGTTAAAGCTCTGCTTTTGTACGTAGGTGCTTTTTGTGAATTTTCCTTTTTAACTCCGGTAAAAATTGTACGATGTATTTAATATTTATAGAGAAAGCTAATAGCTATAACTACATAACAAATATTATATTTATTTCTGCTACAGTAGGATATTTGTATACATTCACAAAAATTACGGTCATTTAATACATTTGCCATAAAATTAAACAGTCTGTTATGAAAACGTTTATACGAGTGATTCTGATGGTGACATACGAGCAACGCGTGGTGCAATTCGTTCAGCGATAGTGAAATAGACGAAAATTTAAAAAATGAAAATAGTGATATAAATAAATTGGAGAAATCTTATGCACAAAGCCTTAATCAAAAACTAATTTTTGGACAGGATCTAAGATTGCTGGACCTAACATACCTACTCATATGACTTTCTTTCACTGCTAGAAACGATTGTACTAGAAACAAATAAATATCTAAAAAATAAGATAGAACAACGGAGTTTATCTAAACGATCAACTCGGAATAACTGGGACGATGAGATAAAAGAAGAGTTAAGTTTTTTGGGCGCAATTCTGAAGATGGCTACTGTACCGGTTCCTAATATGAAAGATTATTAGGCTCGAAAGATTATTAGGATAGAAAACTGAAAGACACCACGGATGAAGAACTATAAAATATAATTTCTACGTCAAATTAAACCGTATTATTGTTACATACATGTGAAATTCAAAAAAGAATTAATAAATTTTTTCTTTTTATAATCTTGCATATTATGTATCACTATTTGTCCGACAAAAATTAAAACCGACCAGCTTGAGTATCTACAATGATTCTTATTAATATTCTCTATAGTGTTGTATCAATTACTACTCTACGTATTTATGCATAATTAAATTGCCATATTTTTAGTTTTGTATCATAAAACGTATTCTTAACAATACTAACCAAAATTCGTAATTAATTTTCAAATAGCAGTGAAATTGTTGAGGAGTTTTGTGCAGCGATGCTGAAGCAAAAACCGTGTCTTTGTGGAATATTTATTATAAACTGAATTAGAACTTTCTGACAAGCTCAGATTATGATAATGATACCCAGATTGACCCACATCACATCCTCATATTGAGATTACCTATACCACAAATATACAAATTGTAGTTTCTCACAGTAGTGTCAGTTACTAAAATTTACCGAAGCTAAATTGCACTATATTCGACTAAAAATGACTTTAACCTGAGTGCCTTTCGAAATAAACATCTTTCCAATACCATTCATCAGCCAAACCTTCATCGTCCAAATATTCGAAAATTTCTCTTAAGATTGCAGAAAAGAAATATATTACGTTTCGTCTATTCCCTTCATTTCTCCAAAAATGCACCTGCCCCACTTTCGATACAAAATATATACAAAAAGAGCAGTAACTGATATAATACAACAGTATCCAAATATTAGTAAGAGTCTTCGTATAAACTTAATACGACCATAAAGGGTTACATCCTTATTAATAATAAAGTTTGCGTGTCTCAGAAATAATGCAGAAAAACCACGTTCTTTTTCGGATGTCACAGTGTCGTTCCCCCTTAAGACCGGAGTGCAACACCAGGACACTGGACACGCGACTCGCATACGAATCCCCGTCGACGTCGAAGAGACCCAGCTATCCCTGTCCCTTTGCCTCCTGGATTCCTTCTAATTGGGCGCATACGCTGCAGTTGTGCTCTCGTCGAATAGCATCCCGACGCTTCTTGCGGCACCGCTACAGTTCCATTCGGGACGCATCCGCATCCAGCACGCTCCACGTCCAATGCTCGCTCCCACGTTTTTTTAATCAATCACATTGTCTATTGTGCGTTGCAGCTGTTCCATTGGCCGGGCTGATTTGAATTTAATGGGCTGACGTACATACGTCGGAATACGGAATCATTAATTACCGAGCTCGAGATTTCTACATGTCCCGTTACAAAAATACCTAAACCCCTGGAGGCTGTTGCCTTTAAATTAAGCCGCGTCAACGATTGCCGTGTTGAATATCAATCCATCGATCGATCGGTCTTGGAAAACGCCCTCGGTTGCCGGGTAAAGCTCCGCGGACGGAAAATATACGAACTGAACGTTACAAATATTTTCACGTGAATTGTGGATTATTTGTTTCGTAGCAAGATATAGAGTGCTGTAATGTTAGCAGCGTGTGTGGTACGGATATAAGACCGTAGTATACCAAAGCGGATCATAAGTAGTTATATCCAACTCGGTGGTAGGAAGTTGGGAATTTTGGAAATTTTTACATTTAAACGTTTCTATATTTAGAAACTTGGACTCTTGTAAATTTAACAATTTGTGGATTTTGGAAATTCTAACGAGAGATTTGTACTTCTGAAAGTGCAGAAATTTTAGAATTTAGCAACCTTTTAATATGTAATAAAATATAACAGAATTTAATATGCTATTAAAAAAAGAAGATACCAAATTAACTATAAACTGTAATTAAAGTACAGTACCACTCCCTTTTTATGAGTTAAACTTAAGAAATCTATCTTGTCTTAACCTAAAATTTCAATCCTAAGTCTTGTAATATGACAACTTTAAGTAACTCATAAATCATTTGCTGTACGAAGAAATATTTCAAAGTAAAAAAGCCTGATTTACAATGGATGTAGTTACATATAGAAACCAATTTGCTTTTTTATCAAGATATGAAGATCAAATTTAACTTTTAAAATAGAATTGCATATGATTTAGATAGATTCTGTGATAAAATTTGTGAAATATTCAAAATCAACATATGAAACACTCGCTTTTAACTGTAAAATATGTTACGAGTTATTAAATCCTTTTAAAACATCGAACCATGTAAAGACAAATAATGACGTTAAAAAAACAAAGTTGATTTTCATATATCATCTTATGACCAAAACAATCACGTCAAACTACATTTCTCAAAAAATCCTGAAATCCTCCCTTTGATAGTCTCAATATCCCTGAAGATTTGTTAAAATCGTCTCTTAATATTACAAAAAAGCAAACTATTTCACGTAATAAAGTCAGATGGATCAACCTGAATTATGAACATAATATGAACAGCAAACACAGTCTACCTCGAAATGTATCACAAATGTCACTTTACAATTCTATTTTAAATTTACCTGAAATAAACCTACAAGTAAAACTTCAACCCTGTCAAGACAGTCCACAATATCCACTTCCTTTTAAATCGTTTTCAAACTGTTCACTCGTTGAAAAAAAACAACAAAATCCACGATCACCAACAATTTGTGAAAAACAACTTATGAAAATCGCTTATGGGTTTACGATTTCTGAACCACCCTAATATACAAGCTTCGCAATTAACGGTTTTTTCAGTCTAGACGCCGCTGTAGGCCGTGACACAGACGCAGTTGTAGTATCGCAAAGAATGAAAAAGATGTATCGCGTATTACGCGAATGGTTTCAGACCGGTATAACCGGACCGTGTGTATTTATATAGGGGGTTTCAGTAGTCCTGTATCACTTTATTGCTAGGACAGTTGAAGGATGATTGAAATGCAGCCCCTGGGTGTTCCTGCGCAGGAACGCCTGGCAAGATGGCGGTCAAACATAGTCGCAGACTATGATTCGTAGGCTTATTTAGTCATGTACAGTCGAGAGCAAATCTGGCTTCCATGAAACAAAATACGATGCAACCTAAGTGAAAACTGCACCCCGTTGATCTGTTATAGATTCAGCATTTGAACATTTAGGGATGGATCGAGCATTTGGAGACATACGAATTTGGGATTTGATATTGGAATTTTGGGACTTGATCGACAAACTTTTATAATTCTATTCCGATATTTCTGGGGATATGGAAATTTACAGATGTGTGGATTTGAGGTTCTAGGAATTTACAACTTGGAGACTAGTTGAATCCAGTAATTTGGAAACATAGTTCCTTGGGATTTGGGGATGAAACGGTATGGGATTTTAGGAAGCAGGGGAGTTTGAAAGTTTGAAGAGTTTTAGGCGTTTGGAGAGCTTGGGATTTGAGGATCTAGAGATATGGGAAAATAGGGAATTGAAGGATTAGAAATTTAGAGACTTAGGAACTTGAAGATGAAATTTAGGTATTTGGATATTTAGGATTCCAGGATTTGTAAAATTGCATATTTAGAAACTTAGGAATTTGGTGATTTAAGACTTAAAAAGTTAGATATGTAGAAAAGTAGAGTTTAGGGATCTGATAATTCTGATAGAAATCTAGGGGATTACAGGGATTAAGGGGATATGGATATTGAGAAATCTAGGGAACACAAATATTGAGAAATCTAGGAACAACTGAAAAATTCGGGATTTAGAAAATGTGAAAATTTCGAAATTTAATTTCTTTAGCGAATATACAAATTTAGTAATTTGAAAATTTGCGAATTGAAAGATTCAAAAATTCATCAATTTGAAAACTAGAAAATATGAAATTAAAAGACCTGTAAATTAAAAAATTAAAAAATTCGAAAATTTGTAAATTTGAAAAATTAAGAATTCCAAACCACGAAGATTACGAAATTTGATGATAATAAAAAATGAAGGCGTTTCGAGTTCACACATGTTAACGAAAGCAAGCGTATGTTGCACCCGAGTGTACCCCTATTTTCCTCGAAGCTATAAGGGAACGTGTAATTTCACTAAACCATGTAGCCGGATTGATTCCTGGCATCGAGTGCTCGTAAATTTAACTAGAGTCTGTGCTTATCGCGACTCATACTTACAACTGAGTACGAGAAAATTGTTTGCCCGAGCATCTTCCATGCCACGAGCTTTGTCTCGGCTGTTCTTTTTCCTGAAACGACGAATCATTGAGTATTGATGGGGTTCGAGTACTTACGTACCTAGCGATAGGCCATAAACAATTTTTATTAACCAAATTAAAATGTTTCAACGAACACGAGGAAATATTAACTGGTTCGTTAATCTCGTATTCGACGAGAAACATGACTTAGATATATCTTGGCATATAGAATTTGCTACCCTGCTCCCAGGATGCATATTTTATTTCTATGCTCCTCTACTGCAGCAATCTGATGAAATAGTCAATGTTGCTATATAATGATTTAGTATTCCTTAATGATGTGACAACGTTTTAAAAATGTAATGATGTATCATGATCAGATTAAGACATGAATAATATGTAAATTGTCCGCATTTACTGAGAACTGAGAAAGGTATACTTCATCGTGGACTTTGATTTTATTAACTGCGTTAAGCAGTCAGTTACTGCATCCGGTATAGGAAATTCAAATTGACATATGTGTTATGATAAAACTGTCATTTGGAGAGAATTTATGATAATTTTCAGTATTATTAATGTCGTCCTCTTTGGAAATATATTGCAACTTTATGTCGTAGAAATTAGACAAAATGGCGGATGATTAAGAGACGTATCTTTCCTTATATCGTCTATAACATCTGAAGTCAGGAAGAGGAAGTCTTTACAAAGATGATAAATGTTCTGAATATTCTCCTGAACTGCCCTTAATACATAAATGAAATTTCATAACAAGAGTTTGATATTACATTTTGGACTCGTTAAACAAAACTCATTTTCAAGGACAAAAGGGTCACGAAAAAATTGAGGGGAGGACCTTTCAATCACTCCCATTATTTTTTTCTCTTTGTTGCTCCTTATGTGTTAGGGTAAAAGGGGTAGTAAGTTTACCACGCGTCGAACTCCCCAGATTGAAACAGGAGTGAATCAGACGTGCGATGGAACCCCTCGTCTTTTGTATTTTTCTTGAAGAGGGGGAAGATCAATCTAAAGGTTTCAAAAATCAATTTGAAAATTTGGTCAAAAGTTTAAGTTACGATATTATTTCAAAATAGTTTTTCAAAATTTAACCAGCCGACATAGCTATATGTATAAATGTCATATGTAAAAAAATATAGAAAGGATAATTCAAATTTTCAGACTTCCAAACTTTCCAACTTTTTAATTTGCCTGTTTAAAAATTTACGAACTTAATCGTTTGAAAAATAGGAAAATTACACTTCGAAGTTTAATAATTTGATAGTTTCAAGAACGTTCAAATTTACAAATTCCCGCATTTAGAAATTTACAAACTTGGTACATAAAAGTATGAAAATTTTTAAATCCACAAAATTGTAACCATAGAAATTTCAAACTTTAAATTTCAAATAAAAAAATTGCCTATCAAGCACTGCATATCGAACCTGGATAATATCTTTGAAATCTCCATTTCAAAGGATTGACAAGGATTTACAACCTTGCTATATCATACCGTAACTATATCAATCCTATCGCTATCGATAACTGTTAATACTTGTCCATTCCTAACTTTATCAAACCGTATCGTGCTATCAATTTTTCCGTATCATCCACTTAATATACAGCACAAGATACATTACTAACCTCCCATAATACACGGTATTTCCCGATTAATTTGCGATAAGATCTTTCAAATGCAATCCTCGAGACGTTGTAGGTGTCATCCACATCGATTCAAGCAGTCCATCATCCTACCACCATCTGAATTCTGGTTCAATGGCGGACATTGATAAAAAGCAACCGTGCTCTATCAAACAAAACTAGTTTTATAACGTTCCATAATAATTTTGCATTGTAAATAAAACGACTAGAAACCGATCGTCATTAACGATATACGATTCCTTTTCGGTCTTCCTTTTATCCTCGATAGGAAGCGATTTTTCTTTCGTCGAATCGCGATAGGAAACTCCTTCATCAACTTAACTTTCATCTGATGTACCGGTGTCATCGATGTTCGTCTCGATCGTTTATCATCGCTTATAACTTCCATGTTAAACCGAAGACAGAATATTTTTGCTTCCGGGGAAATATTACAATACTTGTTCGCTATTTAATGCAACTTCTTGCCACCGCTATTGCTTCCTTTCAATAGAATTCGTGTCACCGATGATCTGCTATGAACATACTGCGATCGAAATGTAAGTCGCTTCTTTGGGCGATTCGTATCTACCTTCGATCAGAGCTGTTCAACGTTATTAATTGAACTGTTGCGACTTTTTATCTGTGATCAACCTTGCGGCTTTTCAAGTATGGTGTATACTGGGAACGAAGAGGTCGAAGTAGAATTTGAGCATTTCGGGTGCAGAAATTGGAGAATATAGGGACTAAGAAATTTTAGATTTTGGAAATTTAGCTATTTAAATAGGATTTGGGTACTTGGAAATTTGGGAATTTCGAGATTTGAAGGTTTGGAAGCAGAAACTTAGATATCTGAACTGTGAAAATTTGCAGACTGAAAAGTTTGAAAAATTGCAGAATTTGGAAGATAGAAATTAGAAAATTTGAAAATAGAGACTTTTGGGAATTCCGAAACTTACGAAATTTCAGATCTTAAAATTTTGCGCATTGGAAATTTGGGAATTTTGGGATTCAAGGACAGCAAATTTGGGAATTTATGAATTAAAAAATTTAGAAATTGGGGAATTTAAGGACACAAGGTCTTGAGAAGTTCGTGAAGTTTGAAAGAAAATTTCTAAATTAGAAAACTCGAGTCCTCCAAAATCTTATTTGATTATTCTTTATATGCATATCAGATTTCAAATAAAAATGCATCGCAAATTAGTTGTCAATTTAATTTTGATATCATCAAAAATTTGTATTCCAAAGTTTATGAATAAACATTCGTTCAGAGAATAAACTATTTTTGGCACCCAAAATCTAGATACCCTACTAATATTACTGTCAAGTACTAAAAATTATGTGAAGTGATGCCTAACTCTGCACAGAACACATTCTCCGTACGAAGCAAATACGAGAGATCGTTAATCAATACTGAAAGGAACCAGAATGTTAATAGTCAACACAGAAAGTATCCAGCATGTTATATGGTCAATACTGAAAGGACTGAAGGTGTTATATAGACAACATATATCGATCATCCGAATGCCCCTTAAGAGGTTGTCAATTACAATCCGTAAAACGGTCGAGTGAGAATAGCTAGTCGATTGTTACCCTCGATCGAGGGTAACGGTACAAAATGCCTACGGTATCGTCGGTTCTCCGACGTGGCAGCCGAAGCAAGGAGGAACAATGGAAAAATTAAACGGCATCGATACGAAACGTAAAAAAAGCATAAAGGACGTTTTGCATTTCACCTGCGGTTAGAGGTTCACGGCTAGACGGATTTCTCGCCGGTTCCACTTTCCTGCGATTATTCTACGTCGCCATTCGGAGGCTGGATCATCGATCATCGGCAACGGTTTCCAATTCGATCTCTCTGTCACAAGCGGGAAAATACGATCGGCTCGTACGTTATTTGCGGGGCCCCGATAGCACGACTGGGAAGAGAAGTTAATGCCATGGCCACTTTATCAAACTGCAATAAGAACGGGGTGCCATGGCATCGCAGAATGTAAGAACCAAGTTCCTGAGTAATTGCTCGGAGCAGAGCAATCCGAGGGAAGGACAAAGAGAGAAAGAGGTTGAAGGAAGAGACAGATAACTCGCGGGACGAAGGAGAGGACAAGACCGGCTGGTTCTCGGTCGGCTTTCAGAACCAGAACAACGTGGAATCTTCGCGATCTTAAGTGTGCTTAATTAAAGCATCAGCTCGCGTTAGTCTACGACCGGTTTTCATTAGGGCGGCATTCATTCGACCGATAAGGTGGCAACCTTCGACGACCGGTGAAAATATTATGGCGACCAGTTTTCTTTCTATCTACAGACGCTTGTCGGATGAAACGTTTCGAGTGGGTCTGAATTTTCCACCTTTCACGTCCTTTGATCGCTGCGATTATCTGAGCTGTTCATTTTAGAAGTCAAGACCATTTTTTGTTACTCAAGAATTTCCATTTCAATAAATTTCAAAATATCGGTGAGCACTAATACACGAATTTGTTGTATTTTGTGGTGCTAAGTAATGTATGTTTAAAGTGCAGGCTAAAAAAGATAAAGATTTTATCCAAAATTGCCTCACTTTCATATTATCACTTCACTAACTTAATTATTATGAGAACATTTAAAGGCAAATTGAACAATTGGAAATAAAAAGAGAAATTGAAAAACAGAAATGAAGAGGCAACTTCTTATATACGAGAACATTTGAGCAGCTATATGGACAATTCACAAATGTTGGAATATTAAAGAAAAATGTTTGTCAAGTTAAAATCAATATATTATTCATAATATTAGATTTGTAATTAGTCTAATAAAAATTCTAAGAGTAATAAAAACATATGTATGTAATAAATTTGTAGTATTACTTCAAAGTATTTCACCAAAATGAATTACTTGTATAAAACAACTTCCATTTGAAATTGCACTAATAATCCTCTTGTCCTCAATAATTCTAGGTTTAATTTCAATAATTATAGATAATGAATATGCAATTGTTCGAACAATTCCATTTTCCTAATCACCTCTGTCTCAATTGGTTCAGATAATTGACGTTCCACTAGGCTCGCTGATAATTGATTTTCACTGATTCAGGTTTAGAGAGTAAGTTACCGTATAAGTAAGTAAACATTGTAATTGAACTCCTTGGTTTTCGATAGTTTCTTTTCTAAGATTCCCATGCTACAGGGTATAGTCTTCTCTTTATAAATACATTTCAAAGCCTCACGACGTGACACAAAAAAGACTGAACAAAGAAATAGATACCAGTGTCTGCTAGGATCGTTAGCATAAGAATCAAGAAAATGTAAATAGATCTGGTTCAGTGCGTTTATAGTCTACCATGTAACAAAAGAGTAAATACAATGAATACTTGACAGAATTATTAATAATAAACGAGTGTTTATAAGTGTACAACGATACTCTCTAACGATGGTACCTATGAAAGCAGTCTGGGACAATTCTCAGAAGCTGAAAGATATGAGAATCAAACCAAATTTCTATAAAAATTATTTACAATTTAGAAATTAAGAAACGTATCAGTATAAATGTTTGAAGTTTCAAATTCTTATATTAATAAATTAGCTCAAGCCTGGACTCCCAAATCATCGGATAGGAAATCGCTAGATTTACAGATCTCTTAAATATTCAAATCTCTAGATTAGTAAATTCTTAGAGCGCCTAATACCTAGATTCCGATATCCATAAATCACTAAACCTAGAGTGCCAAATCCTTAGATTCCCATATCCATTAATCTCTGAACCTAAAGCGCCAAATCCTTAGATTCCCACATCCACAAATCCCCAAACTTAAGAGCGTCAAATCCCTAAATTCCTATATCCACAATTCTCCAAATCTACATCTCCGAATCTCCAGTCAACTCAATTCCTAAAGCTCCAAATCCTTAGACTCCCATATCCATAAAATCACAAACCTAGATGTCCAAATCCTGCGATTACAAAATACCTAATTCCCCAAATGCCTACATTCCAATATCCATGAGATCCAAAATTTCCACATTCCCAAATTTTCAAATACCACCAATACCTAAGAATCATCACATAAGAGAGCTGTTCCCGTTAAACTGCTACATTTTTCCCTAGAAAATCCAAATTTGCTCTAGACTGTACGTGAAATCCAGAGTAAAGACAAACTTGCGGAGAGCTTAACGCCAGGTAGTTGGCTCCCGCGGTGCTCAGCTGGACGCATTTGTCCTGTCAGAGTCCGAAGATATTACGCGGAAACGAACACGTGGGCGAGGATAATGGGTTAGGGGTGTGATCGCAGCTAGATTTCTAAGCCGGAAGACGAGTCCTGGTCGCGCAATCATTTTCCTTCGTTTGGCCAAGCCACTCGAGAGGTGTCAGAACGGATGAAATAATGGCGCTCGTGCCACCATGACAGCGCCCATCTGGGCAGCCTTCAGATTCAATTTACAATGCGTGCCTTCTCTCTCTGGCTTACCGGTTCCGCGCTCCCCTAACCTGTTCATTCTTTCTCGGGATATCCTTTATTCCACTCGCCACCTCTTTCTACTCTGCCTTTATTCCCTGTCCAGCTTTTCCTTCCCTCGCCGCGGGACCCTGCCTCCTACACTTGTCTTGTAAAGCACGATTCAAAACATTGCAAAAATCGCGACACCGACTGACCCAAGATACACCGTGCAGATAACGGACGTCTTCCAATGAAATTTAAGAAACCGATGCATTCTTCTTCTACTCTTCTGCTTTTTCTCGCTCACTGTCTTTACTCTCTTCTTACGTCGACCTCTCTTCGCTCACTGTTTCATTACCTGACTTTACTACAATTTCTGGATTCTGCTGGTTTGATGTAAACTTTACTACAATTTGTGGATTCCGCTGGTTTGATGTCTGATTTTACTTCAATTTACGGATTCCACTGTTCTATGTGATTTTACTACGATTTGTGGATTCCTACTGTTTTGATGACTGACTTTATTACGATTTGTGAATTCCGCTGGTTTGATTTCTGATTTTACTACAACTTGTGTATTCCACTGTTTTGATAGCTGTCTTTGCTACAATTTGTAGATGCCACTGTTCTGATGTCTGACTTTACTACAATTTATGGATGCCACTGTTCTAATATCTGATTTTACTACAATTTGTGGGTACCACTTCTGCCTTTACTATAATTTGTGGATTTTTATATTCGATATTGGACTTTACAACCATCTGGAGATTCTTAAACCTCTGCTACATTACAACAGTTATATATTAAATAACTGACATCATGAAATCAAAACATTACTTAAAATGAACTACGTTCAACGTGTGTACATGTCAATCCAAAACGATATTCAGTGCAGTTGACGTTAACAAATTATTAATTTTTCATTGAACAAAGATATAATCCTTCTTCATTTTGTATTAATCTATTCGTAACGTTTATAGTAAGAGCATTTATCGCCCGTTCAACCTGTATACTCATTACTTGATTGTAATTACGTATCGTGAGACACGTTTGTAACTAAATTCCACAGTTAACCGCGTAATGTAGGATAAGTATACCTAATACCCACTATCGTATTTTAAATAGTTCTCAAGTAAACGGAGACCAAGAACATTCTTAAATTAATCGCAGGCGAAGAAGATATTTGCGTTCAATGCACAGGATGCTCGCGATAATACTGGTACTTTTCTAATAGGCGTTATTTTAAAATGGAACAGGAAAATGTTATACTGTATTTCACCAGCAACGTGATGACATATATCAGCTTTTTATATTTACATTATTATAGATCATTTTATACACTACATAATAAACTGATAAAAAATTGCGTACTCATCATGTGGCGAGGCTTCGATTATAAATAGCAGTAAAATAAGAGTGTCTATGCTAAGTGGAAAGAAACTGTAGCTTCTTCATGTTTAAATTATGTATGCATCGGAGAAGAAACCCTTACGATGCTTCTTTTGGATTCTAACCGTTCTTTGACGCGTTCTGTCCACCGTTCGTTTCATTTTGTTTCCTTTTCATTCCTCTCCATCGCTAGTGTCACATCTTCGGTGGTTCTTTCGATTCCTGTTTCTTGATGTTTTTTCTTCGGTCAGAAGTCCGACCGATCACGCGCGATTTTAACGACTTACACGGGCGGAATATATTTCCACATCATACATCGACGTAAACGGTCGGCACATACTCTTCCTGCATTCAATATCGTAACTATCTTAATATCCCATTTAGGTTTCCACGTTCTGGGAATTTCATCCTGTTCGACAGCAGAAAAAGAACAAGAAGAGCAGTCGGGAATATCGTTGCTGTCTTCTCTTCCCGATTATGGCTTCACGGAGATGGACACCATCTTGTTCTCGCTGTTGCTTTTTTATAAACATTAACGTTATAATCTACTCTTTTTCGTAAACATTTACCTATTAGTTTTTACTGGTATATTTGCATAATTTCAGTTCTTGTTTAATATGGAAGACGAATTTTTTTATCGTTCTTTCTAGTAGAAAGAATATCTTATTTTTAAGAGGCGTATCGGATTTTAATGATAGCGTTAAAGAATAGTTATGGTTTTTATCATATTTATCATCATCTGCTATATTAACATCGGTACAAAATTTGTTAGAAAATTTGATTCTAACATTTTTTACTATCATACATTTGAATTTAATAAGGAAGAAAGTTTTTACAGTATCTACGTATAAAAATCAAAATGGCTAGTTCAAACACAAAGTCAACTTGTCGATCAACTACGTTTGGACACAAAAATACATGTTAACTCGTGGCCGGTCAACGTTTGAGCATAAAAACTGAGCTAATTTGTGTAGCTGAACGTTTGAACACAGAGACAAAAGTTAACTCGTGGCCGGACAACGTTTGGACATAAAAATACGAGTCAACTCGTGTAGGTCAATGTTTGAACACAACGACAAAAATTAACTCATGGCCGGATAACATTTGGACACAGAAATACGAATTAACTTGGTTAGGTCAACATTTGGATACAAAAACGCGGGTGAACTGATGGTCAAGCAATAATGTGTTAATAAAAGATTGCAACCTTTTTACCCAGATGCAATCTTTTACCCCAAAAGAAGAAAATTGTTGCGAATCGTAACGGTTTTTGGATTGTATATGATTAACGTCAACAAATTTCTGCGAAATCCGGAAGTTAGAACCGCGCCTTAACCTCGGCCGTTTGATGTACATACGTGTAGGTTCGAGGAGCCGAAGCGTAGAGCGTCGGTATGCGTTATACATGTTATAATTCACACAGAGAAGCCATAACTCACAACACGAGTCTCAGCTTCTTCGGTAGACAGTCGACCATGGGCGGAGTTGGCAATGCTCTCTTCCTTCTATTTATTGCGTTCGATGCACTGTGCACAGTACACCGCCACCTCTTACGTGATCCACGACGTTTCCAGGCGATAGCAAGCACACCACGCCACGCCACACCGGTTGCCCGCTTTCAAATTTACTTGGAATTTACCAGGAGACCGAAACGTTACGTGTGTTGCCGTTCGAGCACGAGAACACGATAGAAAGTGCGGCGGATATTTATTAAGGAACGCAACGCTTTGCACGCGGAATGCCGTGAATTCAACGGTCGTTGAACGGGATCATCGGTGGCTCTCAAAGTCTACCGAACCAATTCATCTCTTTGCTTTCCTGTCAACACGCAGGACAAACCGGGACGTGAATATTCCTCGAAATTGCGTCACGGTCTTTTCACACGCTGGTTATAACTTTCGTTTTATATGGAGGGAACGAGAATTTTTCCAAAGGAAAACTTTGGACATGTTTTTGACAAAATAAACTCTTCAGAAATTTTGTACAAATGGTCATTTTTATTCATTTTTCTGTGTATTTTGTGCTCTGCGGCAGTTTAGGACTTAAGGTTCAATAGGTATTATGTACATAGAAAAATGTACGAAGATGTTATAAAAATGTTATACAAAACATTCATTCGACCTTCTTAAGCATAGAGAAATGCAAGAAAGATATGTATGTCAAAGCACTCAATAACTTATCAAAATGAAAATTAAATTTAACAGGGACATTTCAGAGTGATGTTTCAGCTAGTTTGATAGACTTTGACAACTTTACATCAGAATGAATTACTCTTCAAATACCATTTAGCTAAGGATGAATGAAACCAAATCTAACGAATCCATATTTTTTAAATTAAAAAATTCACAATTTCCATAAATTCTTTCAATTTCTAAATGTTCTAAATTCTCAAATCCTTTGTGTTCTTTAAATTCTTTAAATCTTCTAAATTCTATAAATTCTATAAACCTTCTAAATCCTTAAATTGCCTAATTCTTATAAATTTTATAAATTCTGTAAGTTTTATAAGTTCTATAAATTCTATAAATTCTATAAATTCTATAAATACTATAAACTTTCTAAATCCTTAAATTGCCTAATTCTTATAAATTTTATAAATTCTGTCAGTTTTATAAGTTCTATAAATTCTATAAATTCTATAAATACTATAAATTATATAAATCCTTAAATTCCTCAAATCCTCTAAATTTTGTAACTTCTGTAAATCTATCAATTTTTATCAATTTCTATAAATTCCTATCATTTCTATAAATTCAATAAATCCTCATATTCCATAAATACTCTAAATTGACTACATTCTCAAAATCCTTAAATTCCCTAAATTTTGTAAATTCCCTAAATTCCCTAAATTCCCTAAATTCTCTAAATTCTCCAAGTCCCGAAATTCCGAGATACAAAACCTCCTGCCCACTAAATTAAAGAAAAAAAAAAATGTCCCCGACCGTCCGTGAACAGATCGAGCGATCTCGATCAATTACCGGACATGTCCTTATAAGGCAATTATTAAATCACGCGAACACATCGCCTAACACACGCGTGTGTATCGGTAACAAGCGATCTCCGTGTCACTCAGGGCAAGATTCGCTGAGAATCTCGATATCCCGTTCTCCATGACGTCCGGTAAAGGGTATCGGATCGAGAGATCTCGGGATCGAATTCTCGAGCCGCGAATAAAAGAGAATCCTTAAGACGGCGCCAGTTTACAGGCGAGTCCGCAAGTCGTGAAAGCACTCGGAGAAGAGCACGTGGTCTGTTTACCGTAATGGATGCGAGGCACGGCCGTAGATTAGGCAGATTAACCATTATGGCGTAGCCCGGTATACGACTATCGGCGAAATACGATGAATTATATGGTAATTACCGACATTTTTCCCCGCAATTGCTTCATCTTCAAGCCTGATACTATTGTCTCGCGCTACTTGGGAACGCAATTTACGACCTGGAAAAGTGTAGCGAACAATACGGCGACATTGTTTCGCTCGAGCCCAACGCGATATCTGATAGTCCAATTATTTATATTAGGTTGTTGCATATTAAATGGCCGATTTCGAAACATCGAAAGTCTGACACGATTTGATAACATTGCGGGTACTGTCAGATAACACTTACTGGCCAGGGACACGAAGATAACGCATCTCAATTTTTTATCCTCTTCTGATATACGGGACGAGGAACATGTTCTTTTTAATTAGTATTAATAAATGCATAGAACATTTTCATGAACAATAAATATACATGGGCGCTGCGGTAGAAAAGATTGAAGGTTCTTATCAAGATCTCCCAATTTAAACACATAAGCAAAAATGTGCATATATGAAATTTATTTTGACGTGCACTTAAGCTTATCTTTGTGAAATTGTGTGTTAACTATTAACCTTGTCTGAATAAAATTTTGCGATAATTAATAGATGTTGACTGTAATAACCAGATGAAGATCTCCCAATTTAAACGCATGTAAGCTGTGTGCATATATGAATTTTATTTACACGTTCATTTCATCTTATCCTTATAAAACTGTGTGTTAAATAAACTTGCAGGAATAAAATTCGACAGTAATTAAGAAATATAGATAATAATGTCAGATATAAGTAATATAATGCAAGAGTATAATATCAGGATCTCCTAATTTAAATACATACAAAAACTAACATAGTATATGCATATATGAATTTTATTTACTTATATTCTCATTTACGTTTATCTTCATGAAATTGTATGAACTATTAAACTTTCAATAAAATTTTGCAGTAATTAATTTTCTATTAATTTTTCCCTATTAAAAATTAACCAACATGTCAGAATCTTTGTAAATAAATTATCGAATGACGAATTAATTCAGTAAATTGCATTTCATTCTGGTTAACACATTCTGATCCTATATTTTGTGTATATAGATCAGTTCTCCAAAATAGTTTGCGTAATCAAATAATTGAGTCTTATGCAATGAAATCAGGATAACAACAAAGTAAATCAAATCATAAAATATAACAAATGTTTATGCGAAGTGCAGATTTTTATACGATTCTTTTTATTTTTTACACTCTATAACATGTAATGACTCGAACGAACTATGTAAAAAAACATGCAATTGCAATTTAAAGAATGAAGATGGCAATTCAAGCTCCGATCACCAACTAATTTACGGTTAACTTAAGGTAATCATCTTAGATGTCTCACCCTTTAAGTCAAACCTGTGTCATTAAACAAATTACTTTTGATTTTACGATCCATCCTCGATAATAACATCAATGCCGTCCCTGAAGTATTAAAAGTCTGGGATGGTTAAAGATTATCAGGAATATTAATAGCAAATCGTAAAATTTTTATGAAATCTAATAGCGTTTATCTTATATTAAAATGTAAAAGAAAAGCGAAGCCGAAATAGGCAATCCGAAATTCTGAATTCCCTATTTCTCAAATATCCCTGAAGTACATCACATGAATAACAAAACGATCGGTATCAAGATAAATAATCGAGGTTTTACAGTGATGACTATGTTTTCAACGTCATTGGCAATCTTCGGACAAATTCATGTACTTAAATTTACAAACTTCCCCATTCATCAGTTACTAAATTTTCATATTCTTTAGTTTAATAAATTTCTAAATTTATTTATTCATTGAATACCCTGATTATCAAGTTTCTAAATCATCATGACCTTAAATTTAGAAATTTAGAAACTTTTCAGTCATTAAATTTTCCTAAATCCCTTTCCATATACTTCAATTTTCTAATTCCTTACACTTCAAATATCAGTGCCCAAGTTTCTAAACCTTCACATCCCTAAATTTCCAAATTTCCAAATTCGTTACTTTACAAATACCCCACTTCCCAAGTTCCTAAATCTTCACATCCCTAATTTTCCAAATTTCCAAATCTCGTCTTCCTTAAATGTCTCACCACTTCCCAAGTTCATAAATCTTCACATCTCTAAATTTCCAAATTTGCAAATTTCCACATTCTTTACTTCCCACACACCCCAATTCCCAAGTTTCTAAATCTTCACATTCCTAAATTTCCAAATTTCCAAATTCGTTACTTTACAAATACCCCACTTCCCAAGTTCCTAAATCTTCACATCTCTAATTTTCCAAATGTCCAAATCTCGTCTTCCTTAAATGTCTCACCACTTCCCAAGTTCATAAATCTTCACATCTCTAAATTTCCAAATTTGCAAATTTCCACATTCTTTATTTCCCACACACCCCAATTCCCAAGTTTCTAAATCTTCACATTCCTAAATTTCCAAATTTCCAAATTCGTTACTTTACAAATACCCCACTTCCCAAGTTCCTAAATCTTCACATCTCTAATTTTCCAAATGTGAAAATCTCGTCTTCCTTAAATGTCTCACCACTTCCCAAGTTCATAAATCTTCACATCTCTAAATTTCCAAATTTGCAAATTTCCACATTCTTTATTTCCCACACACCCCAAATCCCAAGTTTCTAAATCTTCACATTCCTAAATTTCCAAATTTCCAAATTCGTTACTTTACAAATACCCCACTTCCCAAGTTCCTAAATCTTCACATCTCTAATTTTCCAAATGTGAAAATCTCGTCTTCCTTAAATGTCTCACCACTTCCCAAGTTCATAAATCTTCACATCTCTAAATTTCCAAATTTGCAAATTTCCACATTCTTTATTTCCCACACACCCCAATTCCTAAGTTTCTAAATCTTCACATTCCTAAATTTCCAAATTTCCAAATTCGTTACTTTACAAATACCCCACTTCCCAAGTTCCTAAATCTTCACATCTCTAATTTTCCAAATGTCCAAATCTCGTCTTCCTTAAATGTCTCACCACTTCCCAAGTTCATAAATCTTCACATCTCTAAATTTCCAAATTTGCAAATTTCCACATTCTTTATTTCCCACACACCCCAATTCCTAAGTTTCTAAATCTTCACATTCCTAAATTTCCAAATTTCCAAATTCGTTACTTTACAAATACCCCACTTCCCAAGTTCCTAAATCTTCACATCCCTAATTTTCCAAATTTCCAAATCTCGTCTTCCTTAAATGTCTCACCACTTCCCAAGTTCATAAATCTTCACATCTCTAAATTTCCAAATTTGCAAATTTCCATATTCTTTACTTCCCACACACCCCAATTCCCAAGTTTCTAAATCTTCACATTCCTAAATTTCCAAATTTCCAAATTCGTTACTTTACAAATACCCCACTTCCCAAGTTCCTAAATCTTCACATCTCTAATTTTCCAAATGTCTAAATCTCGTCTTCCTTAAATGTCTCACCACTTCCCAAGTTCATAAATCTTCACATCTCTAAATTTCCAAATTTGCAAATTTCCACATTCTTTATTTCCCACACATCCCAATTCCCAAGTTTCTAAATCTTCACATCCCCAAATTTCCAAATTTTCACATTCCTCACACCTCCAATACCCCAATTCCTAAATTTCTAAATCATCACATTCCTAAAAATCCAAATTTCCACATTCCTCGAATCTCCCAAATTCTCAAATATCCCGAATTTCAAATGCCTAAAGTACATCTTACGAATAATAAAACGATTCAAAGAATATTCGATTAAGAACACATCCAGAAATAATAATCGAGGTTTTACGGTGCTGATTATGTTTTCAATGTCATTGGCAATCTTCGGACAAATTCATCGACTTCCACCGCGGGCGGCCAACCGATCTGTGA